>JBBPBK010000300.1:0-190295 GCA_039720395.1 Liquidambar formosana
CTAATACAACCTATGGTTAAAACCCTAGGTTTCCTTATTTGATCAAGAGAGTTGAATTTGATAGAAAGTTTGATTTTAGGAAAGAAATCCACAAAATGGAAACCTTAATAAAAACCAGAATTTTGTTTATGAAGGAAACCTCTAATTAAACCATAGGATCATATTAAAAATTAACCCTAAATAGGGAGAAGAGAAGGGATAAGGAAGAAAGGTGAATTGGGGCACCTTCACACCCACTTACTTGAGCGCAATTACTCCAAACATTAGCTATTTCAGACATAAGCAGCCCTATTTGCCATAGGACAAATACCACACCTATTTGCACCCTTACAAGTGCTCAAAACCATGCGAAAACACTAACATGCAAATCTGGACAGAATAGTATTATGGCCTAAAATCATCCACTAAGCATGCCAATAGCAAAAACAGCGAACAATAATAAGTCGTAACATATTCCTAGAACCATATCATGCATAAAAACCCTAAAACATACTAACATGCATGCAAAACTATCATGTTTACTCCATATGAAAAACATATACAGCAAACACGAAGAAAAACCAATAAAAAAGTCTACTTTATCATGCTATATGAAAACAAACACGAAACAATGACTCTAAAACCCTAAACTCACAAATATGCTTAAAAACTCACAAGACATACTTTAATCATGCTAAAACCAAACTAAACAGAAATTATATCATGCATATTAACTAACTAAAGCAATATAACATGATGAAAATCTTAACTCTAACATGCAATGACACTAATCCTAGCACAAGGACAAACAGGAGCACAAGAATCATAACTATGCATTAAAAACCTAAAGGACAGCCCTAAAGCATGCTAAACAGTAGATAAAAAATAGATATTCCATGTATATTAACTAGCTAGAGTGTTAATACATGATAAAAAGGCTACCTTTAACATGCAATAAGCCTAACCCATATGAAAACCTAGTTTAAGCTTGAATAGAGAAGGAGAATACCTTATTCTCTCTCAAACACTCGAGTATTAATGCATAAAGTGGCTCCCCTTGTGTTTGTAATTGTTCGTGGCTCCTCAGGTCTTTAGAGTGAATCAAACCAACACGAATCCTCCTCTTTGTCAAAGTGGTATCACAGCAAAGAGATCAAAACTCAACTCAACTTTGAAAAGAAATAGAAAACAAAAAGAGAACAAGAGAAAAGAAAAGTGATTTTCGTCACTTTGCAGCAGCAGCAACTTCAATCGCGTTTTTGGGTATGAAAACGTTGGATTTGGACAAAGCTTGTGAAATACAAAGTTGTAGAGAATTGAATTATCTTTCTAACAAGACCCATTTCATCAAATTCTGACTTCGGATGAAAAAGTTATGATTAAAATACGACTGCTGGTTTTCAGAAAATCTGCTGCTGAATTATGACGAATTTCCTTCCCTCCAAACCCTCTTCTCCTCTCCCTTGTTTAAAGACATTAAGAGAGTATTTATAGCTGAAATCTGGAGTTTCCCTTTCCTTCCTGGACTAGGTTTCCTTGGAGAATAATCAAAAGGTATTTTATAATGATAAAAGACTTTTAATCTGAATAGGAAAAGGAAATTGTCTTTTATAAAAATTGGGAGACTGACCGCTAACACGCATGCACATGTATCATATGTGCGTACACACACTCATCACATACGTACACGTGTTAGTGTCATGATAAAAATGGCTAATTTAATAAAATAATTTTCTTTTCATTTTAACCAAAAATCTCATGCTGTGATTCGCACTAATTCTTCAAGGATAATCCGTAAACAACCACACTAAACTCATCATCAGGGCCACGGGACTTAAGACCTCATATGCATCCATATGAACTCCAATTGACAATTTGGAGATCATTCCAAGGTCAAATGAAAAGTTTGGGACTTAAAAGACAATTATGCCCCTCAAGTCACAAAAGCTCTTATTATCCCTCAAGATCAACTCCAATTTGAACCAAAATTCATATCCATTGTCCTTGTGACTCTAGAAAACTAATGCAAGTAACTAGACTCAAAAACAAAACAAAAACATGCATGAAATGATGAGCCCTAGTAAGGTGGTGCAAAAATGGGGTGTGACAACAGTCTTCTAGCTTCTTCAATTCCATAATATATTTGTATGATCTTGACTATTCCATCAGGTGTTTGTGTGACCTTGACAATGCCATCATCGTACCTACTTCCTGCACATTTTCCATCAGGTGTTTGTGTGACCTTGACAATGCCTAGAATAGGTACTAGAGCATAGTGCCCTTAAGTATCTTAATGTCTATCTTCTAGAAGTGAGGTGACAGAAAAAATCAAACAAAGCCAGCATTCCTTGACATGTACTGGATAGTAATTTTACCCTTTTTGTGGGCATAGCACCCTTTGCACACCTGCAAAAACCATAGACAACTTATGTAAGCCCTGAATCAATGCATGGCAAGAAGCACAGCTTGTAAATGTTCAGTTAGGCATTCCTGGTTGACAACCAGAGGACACACATTAAGATACTTAAGCACATGCACTCCGTTCTAGTACCTATTCCAGGCATTGATACACAATGCAACAGATGAAAAATGTGCAAGATGTACGATGATGGCATTGTCAAGATCACACAAACATAGGATGGATAGTCAAGGCCATACAAATATATGATGGAATTGAAGAAAGACTATTTATTGATATTCAACTTAAAAATAATAGGGGGAATTACAGATATGTCCGGCTATGAGCAAATAATTACAGTTCAATACAAATGATTACAAACTTACTAGTTAATGACTATTAACTTAACTAAGAATGATTACTAATTGTGATTGAACTGTAATTGTTTGCCCGTAGCAAGACTTATCTATAATTCCCCCAAAAATCTAACTGAAGAATTATTTTACTATATTACCCTCCATTAATTAAAGCCAAACTTGAAGCCAAACACTGTATAATAGTGCACTACCTATAGGGATGACTCAATCCCGACTGTCTATCCATTGTTAGTCATAATTCAACATAATAAGTCACAATAATAAATCAGTTCATTGATTTATTTCAACATCATAAGTCACGATAAACTTCAAATAATAAATTAGCTCATTGATTTTTTTCAACAATCATAAATCATAATAAATTTCAAATAATAAATCAGCTCATTGATTTATTTCAACATTCGTAAATCTCTATAGGCTTCAAATAATAAATCAATTTATTAATTTATTTCAACAGTCATTAGCCACTATAGGCTTCAAATAATAGATCATATTGATTTATTTCTACCATCTTAACCCATAATAAACTTTGAATAATAAATAAGTTCATTGATTTATTTTTCAAATGTTTGTATTTCATAACAAGATATAACCCGAATTCTTTTTATTAGAATTGTTAAACAATCCTCTGCTTTCTAACACAATGATTTTTAATAATAAATCATCTCATGTTGCAACCTATGAATTTCTCATTTCCATCATTAAGCAACTCTTTGCGTTCAATTATTATGATTATGATCATATGAAGCTATAATCTCTTCACCTGATTTGTATTCTCAGTAATAAGTCTAAAATTTATAACATTCAACTTACAAATCAATTCTTTCAATCACACCTACCTTTATTAATTTAAAGGTATTACTTCAAGTCTTTACTCATGGAAATATTACTTGAATTTTAACTCTCAATTTTAGTTCTAACCAATCTTATCATTTTTCTATCATAAGGGTAAAATGGGTATAATGTAAAAATACAAAATTTTAGTGAAACTTTCACCTTATAACCCTTTTGTAAATATATGATAGTACTAAGAAAATTTTGGTCCAAACTATGCCAAAATCAGAGATCATTAGAACCATTTTGGGTAAATAGGGGTAAAATGGTCATTTAATGCAAATAGGGGTATAAATTTCAAATTTCATGAAATTTGCCCAAGTTAAAATAAATTATAGTGCTCTTTAGTAGGAGCATTACAGTTCAAGTTTTATCACAATCGGACTAAAAATGAAGATTTTATATGCATTCAAAGTTGAAAGATTTGAAACTCAAAAGTAGACCTTCTCTATAAATCACTTTCTTGAGATCCAAACAATACCTTAACTTTCCAATAAAATATTTATTTTATAAAAATATATTGGAAATAAATTTTGCGTCAAAGTTGAGTCAAACTGGGTCAAATAAGTCAAACCGGGTCAGATGGTCAAAGCAGGTCAAACGGTCAAATCGGGTCAATTTGACCTGCACTGTTCATCTTCAACCTACAACTCCTCTGTTTTTCAATTATAATTTTTTCGAATTTTTTAGAACTTCGAAAATTATACAGAACTCATTTCTTATCCAAAATTCATAAATTGGGTGTCTATGAAAAGCTCTCATCATCTAATATTTATTAAAATTACTAAACATGAGCTAGAGGCAACAAAATTTATCGAAATTGAGAAAAACCCCGTTTCTGTTTTTTTAATTGTTTCTCTTAACATATTTGGAACTAAAGCACCAAATTTTACTACTCCCTCCGTCCCATAAAGATAGGCCATGTTTGACAAATTACAGAGTTTAAGAAAGGGTCATCATTGCATTGACTTGTATTAATTAAATTTCATCTTTCCAAAAATATCATCAACTTTTTTGTATTGGGTTTTGTGTTAAAAGTTATTATTGAAATAACAAAGGGTATTGTAGGAAACTTATAAAAATAATGATTTGACTTTTCAAAGTGGACAAACATTTTGGGACAAAAAAATTGCAAATATGGCCTATCTTAATGGGACAGAGGGGGTATAATATTCTTCATAATGTTCTATATATCCAGTAAAAATTTCATGGCTAAATTCAATCACATGCATAAGATATGGTTTTTTTCTAAATTTTGGGTAGCCATTGATGAAATTCCCAAGCTTCTCAAACTTAAATCCAACACTCAATATCTTCAAATTCTTAATACTCATAACCAATACATAAGAAAGGAAGAGACTCTCACTAGATTTCCAAGCTTCTCTAACAATTCGAGCAATTCCATCTCTTTTTCTTTCTCTGTTCCTTCTTTCCTCTTTCTTTCTCCTTCTCTCTCTTTCTCTGGCATTCTCTTGAAAGCATAGTCTCTCTCTCTCTCTCTCTTTCTCTCTCTCTCTCTCCTTTCCCTTTCTTTTCCTTCTCGGTCTCTATCTCTCTTTCTCTTGTTTTGTTTTGATGTGTCCAAAATACAGAGAAGTTCTCTCTCTCCTTCATATAAATATATATATATAAACACACATCAGAGGGAGGGGGTGTTTGGTGCCTCATCACCACTGTTCTCTCCCTCACTTCCACCTCCTTCTTTCATCCCACGAATCAGATAAATTTTTTTTTTTAATAAATTACTTATTTGATTAGATTGATCTAATTAACCCATCTTAATTAACTAATAAATTAATTATTTTAGAGGTCATTACACCTGTTGTGGTGGATTTTGGACTCCCCTAACTATCAAAGAGTCAAAAGTCTTAAGTGTGTATGTTCTAGTTCACATTTGAGTCGCTCATGATTAGTGTACTTACCTTGGGTAAAAAGCTAATAAACATACAATACATATATATATATATATATATATATACATGCATGGGCCGCTATTGGCATCCAGAGACTTTCTTTTACGCATTACTTTTCAAACTTCTTAAGGTTTTATAGAAAATACAAAAGGTTGTTATGAAAAATGGCTATGTTGATTACTAAAATTACATCACTTTGAACAACTTTGTAAAATAATTTTTTTAAAAAATTTTTTCATTTAAGTAAATTTTTTTGGCCATTTAATGAAATAAAGACTGTAAATAGCAAAAAATTTCACTTAAACGAAAGATTTTAGAAAAACTTTTTTATATAAAGTTGTTCAAAATTATGTTCACTAGTAGATAATGTGGCCATTTTTCATAAAACCTTTGAATTTTTTTTTTTTTTTTTTTTTTTTCCAAAAATGAGGGATAAAAAGCAAGTGTTGGGTGTTAATAGAGGTCTCCAATTATATATAAACTAAACTTAGCTAGCAACCTATTTTTTCTATATATTTTTTTTTTTATCATATTATTGCAAGCATTTGGACTATAGGATATAGCTCTAGGATAGTGGGCAATTTTTTACTTGGGCTAAGGTTCCTTTAGAAGTAAAACTCAACTTAATCAATATACAAAAATGGAAAAATTAAATAGGGGTACCTCGGCTACAGCTTGGGGTAGCCCTCAACATACTTCCACCCTTGCGTACCTAACACACCATTTGAACAGTCTAGCTATTTAGAATCCTACTTCATGAGATTAGTTTCATATAGGAATTCCGTCTAGGAATTATGTGGAGTAGCATTAATTTTAATTCATTATTGAAATCACTCCCGTGTTGGGGGACGTCACATTGAGCCATTTATTTAAACTACTATATAAAATGTAGTAAGTGTTATGTGGTAGGCGTCGAGAACTTCTCTCAATATTTTTTAAAATGCAGCGCATGTTAATTGACATGCTCATGAATTCTTATACCTCTTGTGCAGTCAATTGATGCTACTGTGGCAAACCAAATCGAAGAATTGAAAGCGGAAGTGAGAAGAAAGTTGGCAGTTGCTGCTGATAATCCATCAGAAAAGGTGAACATGATCGACGCAATTCAACGGCTAGGCTTGGCGTATCAATTCGAAACAGAGATCGAAGAATCGTTGGAACATATTTATCGAACCTATTATATGAAAATAATGATGCCAACGATGATCTCTACCATGTCGCCCTTCGCTTTAGGCTTCTTAGACAACATGGGTACAATGTTCCATGTGGTAGGTCCCTAGCTTGCATTCCTATTGCTCTACTTCGATCTGACAAGACATGAACATGAATGAGCACTTGTTTGAGCATATGATCGAATTTCTAATAAGCACATTTGTGCTCAATCCATCTATTGGGTGATAAATGTAGATACGTTCAACAAGTTCAGAGACACCAATGGTTGCTTCAAAGAAGCTTTAATTGGCGATGTGCGTGGCATGCTAAGCTTGTATGAAGCTACACACCTTCGAGTACATGGAGAAGACATACTAGATCAAGCCTTAGCTTTCTCTGCCACTCACCTTCAGTCCATGGCAACCCAACTAAGCTCACCTCTTTCAACACAAGTAATCTATGCTCTAAAGCAGCCCATCCGCAAGGGCATACCAAGGCTAGAGGCAAGGCAATACATCTCTATCTATGAACAGGAAGATTTCCATGACCAAACTTTTCTAAGGCTTGCAAAATTAGATTTCAATCTGTTACAGAAGATTCAACAGAAGGAGCTAAGTGCAATCTCAAAGTAAGTTCTTTGACTATAATATTAATTTGTAAATCTTGCAGAGGAATGGATATATTTATGAAGACCGCACCTATATGTTGATGCATAAATATATTTTAGGTGGTGCAAAGATTTGGACTTTGCATCGAAGCTACCTTTTGCTAGAGAGAGTGGTGGAGTGCTACTTCTGGATATTGGGAGTATACTTTGAGCCTGAGTATTACCTCGCTAGAAGGACACTTACCAAAGGAATTGCCATGACCTCCATAATTGATGATATCTATGATGTGTATGGTACAATTGATGAACTTGAGCTCTTTACCGAAGCAATTGAGAGGTTTGTCATATGCACTTTACGTGTGTTTTCCCTAAATTTTAAACAAATATATGGCCTTAATTTGAGATTAAATAAATGGAAAGTTTGTTCAGCTGATCACCCACATGTTGGTTGGATTAAATCTTTGTTAATTTAGTTGGGTTTAATTTAATTTTCAGATGGGATATGAGCATAATTGATCAACTCCCTGAATACATGAAAATATGCTATCGGGCACTTCTAGATGTCTACAGCGAAATAGAGGAAGTGATGGCCAAGGAAGGAAGATCTTACCGCCTCTATTATGCAAAAGAAGCCATAAGATTAATTTTGTAATTAACCTACGATGGGCCATCTCACTGTTTCAATCACAATCCATTTAAGTGACTGATGATAGCATCAATTTTCTTGTTTGAATGTATTTCAGATGAAAATTCTAGTGAGGGCCTATTTGGCGGAAGCCAAATGGTGTAGCGAACAATATGTGCCAACAATGGAGGAGTATATGCATGTTGCATTAGTCACCTGGTCACCTCAGGTTACTACATGCTTGCAACCACATCTTTCGTTGGAATGGGAGATATTGTGACCAAGGAGACCTTTGAGTGTATGTTCAACGAACCTGAAATTGCCAAGGCCTCATCCATAATTTGCAGGCTCATGGATGACATGGTGTCCCACAAGGTATGATCAGTCACACATCAATACGCCACTGTGGATCAAATATAAATTCGTACTTAAAATGTCATAAATATTTGTTGAAACACTGATTTTTTTTGAAGTGCCATAAACTCGATCTTAACCCGGCCCTCTGATCACTTCTTTAACAAATATACTAATTTCCTTGAGTCTCTGTGTTTGCAGTTTGAGAAACAGAGAGGACATGTCGCATCTACTGTTGAATGCTACATGAAGCAACATGGTGTTTCGGAGCAAGAGGTGCGTGAGGAGTTTAATAGACAAGTTACAGCTGCGTGGAAGGTTGTGAATCAGGAATGCCTCAAACCAACAGCCGTCCCGATGCTTATCCTTATGCGTGTTTTGAATCTTGCGCGCGTGATTGGTGTAGTGTACAAGGATGAAGATGGTTATACACATGCAGGGATTGTGTTGAAAGATTTTGTGTCCTCGTTGCTTACGGATGCTGTTGCAATATAAACACAAACTATGTTTAGGACATGGATTTCATAGTATTCTGGTTTGAGGAGAATAATTTGCATGTCAATTCCTTATATGTAATTGCATGAAAATAAATTCAAGCCCATCTGTAATTTAATGGTCCTCAATGTACTTCTTCTGTGGCTCTGCCCCATTAAGATATGCCATTTTTTTCAAAAAAAAAAAAAAAAAAATTTGGTAGGCAACAAAAAATATTATTAAAGCTAGAAAAAGTGAAAGACACTTTACACAACACCACAAGACCAACTACAATAAACTATGGATGATGATCAAGTAAACATGTGTTGATATAATTTATATCAGTACTCGTATTGGGAGTTGTACCTTGTGCTTTAGTAGGATATGATGTACATTGGACCAATGTAAAGGTACAAGCCGTATTGCATGGTGCTGATATAACTTATATCAATATGTGCTGATGGGAACATAATCAATAAACAATAATGACAACAAAACAACTCCACGAGACTCCTACAAGTTAAAAAGGCAGCCAAGCACAAACCACAGAAACACACAAACAAAGACATGAAATGTACTAAATAAAGGGTAAATTGAATAGGGTTCAGAGTTTGGATCAAGTTTCACTTTACGGTCCAAAGTCTAAATTGCATCAATTCAGTACCTGAATTATTAGTTGAGTTGCAATTTGGGGCTAGGCCTACCATTAGAATTTTCAGTATTATCCCTATTTTGCCTTTTTACGGGTTTAAAAACCCTATTTTACCCTTATGAACAATTAATAACCTTTATAGTTTGACCAGATCTGAATCATTTTACCGTTAGATTTGTGATTTTATAAATGGAAAATATAAAGGTTTCTTAGATGTTGATAGGGGTAATATAGAGAGAGAGAAGATCAAAGTGATTCATATCTAGTCAAAATATAAAGTTTTATTAAATGTTGGTAGGGGTAAACTAGGATTTTCAAACCCATAAAAAGGGCAAAGTAGGGATAGTACTGAAAATTCTAACAGTAGGTCCCAAATTGCAACTCAACTAAAAATTCGGAAACTGAATTGATGCAATTTAAAATTTGGACCCTAAAATGAAACTTGACCAAAACTTTGTATCCTAAAATGCAGTTTTCCCCTAAATAAAAGATAAACAAAAAGGCCAACGAGGGAAAACACACCAACCTAGCAAATAGGGCCAATTTTTTTTTTTTTAAATACTTTTTTTGTCCCAAAATGTACTTTCTACACAAAACTCTATAAGATCATATAATTAAGGGCCTCTCTATTGGCACCCCAAGACTTACTTTTCATCCCCCATTTATTTTACACTTTAATGTTTTATGAAAAATAGATATATGAAGTTTTTATAAAAACTGATCGTGTGTTCTATTAAAAAAACATTATTTTGAATAACTTTTTAGAAGAAAGTTTTTCGAAAATCTATCATTGCAGTATAGTTTTTTGCCATTTATAGTATTTACTTCATAAATGTCTAAAAAGTCCACTTAAATGATAAATTTTGGAAAAACTTTCTTCTAAAAAGTTGTTCAAAATGATGTTTTTTAATAGATAGCATGATCAATTTTTATAAAAACCTTATATATTTTTCATAAAATTTTAAAATTTAAAATAAGTGGGGGATGAAAAGCAAGTCTTTGGATGCCAATAGAGGCGTCCTATAATTAAACATGATGTTAGGAAAATAGGGAAGCCCAAAATCCAACATAACAAGCCCAATGTATAAGTTTGGAACTCATACTCCAAGAAAGAAGATATACTTAAATTTTTCCCCCTCTGATGTTGGTGGTATTGGTGTTATTTGTGCTCTTTTTGAGGTCGACTGGGGGAAATAGCTTGTGTCCACAGTATTTATAAGCAAAGGAAGGAATTGAATATAACTGAAGACTAGGGCGCTCAAGCTTGGCATATATGGCCGAACACCATTGGAACGATGTCGGATTAGAGTTTGAGTTGCCACTTTGCACCACACAAAGAGGATACAATGGAGTAATTGTATGCGTCATATTTCGGCCATGAATGTCAAGATAGAATTCTCATATTTTCAATAGCTTGTGTCTACAGTATTTATGCATCATAACCTGTGATAACTACACCATGAAGTTAAAGGTGTAAACTGCACCAAATCCAAATCCCATAAATTGATTACTCATGGCATTTCTTTGACTGAATAATGAGACATCTCTATCTATGATGATATTTATCACGATGTCCACTGTGTGCTTGGTCTGCGAGGGCCATCTTACAGGTTTAAACCGCGGATTCTTTTTCCTAGATTACCTTTATTGGTTTACTTTATTTAATTTCTTCGTCCTTCTCATTTGTAAATCAACCCGCGTTCCGAGCATAGGTTGATTTTAGTTTATCTTTTAAGAGGAAGTGACCACCGACCGAAAGCCAATACGTTTTCATTAACATCAAAATGATACAAAGAGGCTTATTTTATATATATATATATACAGAAGTGATCCCATCAACACATGCTGATATAAGTTACATCAGCACTATGCATTGGGAGTTATATCCCTTGCATTGATTTAATGCACCTCACATCCCACTAATGCACAAAATACAACTCCTAATGCAGGTTTTGATATAAGTTATATCAGCACGTGCTTAGCTGATCATCATCCTATATATATATATATATATACACAGAAAGGTGATCCTATCAGCTGCAGCTGATATGATGCTATATCAGCTGAGGCTAATCTGACCGTCCATTTCTATTAAAAGTGATCTAACGGCTGAGTGGAAAAGGAATTTAAAAGGACTCAAATCACACTGGAGCGACCCAATCCGAAATGCAAATCCAAATCCCCTTCCCCTTTCCCTTTTCATTTGGACTGATCATGATTCCTTCCCCCACAAAACCTAGATCTGACGGCGACGGCGGATTGAACCCATTCGAATCCAAATGGGGTGGGTGACATAGGTTTGATCTCTTCTGGCGATGGCAGAGAGAGAGAGAGGGAGCAGATTGTTGGGGTGAAGAGCAAGGTCGCTGCCAGTGGAGAGCAAGATTGTTGGATTCGCCGGCGCATGCTGTTGGGATGGTCACAACTCACAAATGGAGATGGGCGAGCCTTTGATGGGTTTTTGCCCATGTAGAGAGAGAGATGGAGATGTACAGATATCGAAAAGGAATGAAAAATCTTGGAAAAATGAGTGAAACCATTAAAACCCATCTTGGATATGGCGGGCTTTTGATGGGTTTTTGCCTATAACTGCTGTTGCTGCTTCTTCTTCTTCATGTTTCCTTTTCTTTTTTCTTTTCTTTTTTTTTCGTGTTGTTGGGATGGTCACAAATGGAGTTGGGCTTTTTTTGCTGGAAAAAATGGAATTGATTGGAAAAAAATGGAGTCGATTGGCAAAAAATAGAGTTGGTTGCTCGCTGGTGTTTGCTCGCTTTCTTGGCTGGAGAAGGCCAGGGCACCGATGGGTGAACAGGAGCTCTCCAAATCGCGTGAGAGGTGAGGTCCAAATCTGGTTTAAGCGGGTGACCCAAGTCCGTATGGTTGGATTCGGGTCCTTTTGAGCTCTTTTTCCCCTTAGCCGTTGGATCACTTTTAATGGAAAAAGACGATCAGATTAGCCTCAGCTGATATAACATCCTATCAGCTGCATCTGATAAGATTACCTCTATATATATATATTTTTGTTAAGAGGAATGTTATAACCTGTAAACAACTAAATAATGTAATGAACAATATTTAGTTGCTCATAGCCGCATTATATTCCGCTTTTCACCCCAAAAAAACAAAAAAAAAAAAACCGACCACGTGTTCAATACATTAATTTATTGTTGCTGCCACCCACCCACGCGCTCGTTCTCCTATGACATAAAATAACAATAAAACATAAAGAAATAAAATAAATTAGACCACGTGCTTTATGACTTCTCACCACCAAGTCAAGCCTGGTGCCTTATAAATACCCAAGCAAACAAGCCCCATTGCCTCATATTAGCCCTTGAAGCCGAAAACAAGTAACCCTTACATATTGCCTCATTTGAACTTTGAGAGTGTTCCTTGTCCCAAACAGTAGAGCATGTCTGTTCAAGCTTTAACTGATGTTAGTCTATCCCAGAATGCTGCTCCCGAGGTTGAACGCCGGTCAGCAAATTTTCATCCTAGTGTTTGGGGTGATCATTTCGTCACATACACTCCTGTCAACTTGGTAAATAGCTTCGATCTAGCCATTTCAAAATTTGGAATTCTTAATTAGACACAATTCCCTTGTGAAGTAGATTGGCCATCATATATTAATTGCTTATGAGTTCCATGTAATTTTCTTGTACAGACAAATGATGCCATTGCGGAGAAACAAATTGAAGAACTAAAAGCAGGAGTAAGAAGGAAGTTAGTTGCTGCTGCTGATAGGTCTTCAGAGATACTGACTATGATTGATGCAATTCAACGACTGGGCTTGGCTTATCATTTCGAAACAGAGATTGAAGAAGCATTGGGACATATTTACCGTACCTATTATGATGAAAATGATGCAGTTAATGATGACCTCTACCATGTTGCTCTTCGCTTTAGGCTTCTTCGACAAGAAGGGTACAATGTTTCAAGTGGTATGTAGGTCCACTAATTATTAATTACCATATAAATATATATATATTCCTTATGATATATGCATTTGTTTGTGTATATGAAATTCTATATAGTCCATACATTTATTCTCAAACATTCACTGCTTGATAACATTCTCACAGCTGACTGACTCAATTCATTTGTTGCGTGGTGATGCAGGTATGTTCAATGAATTCAAAGACAATAATGGTGACTTCAAGGAAGCTTTAATTGGAGATGTACGTGGCATGCTAAGCTTGCATGAAGCTGCACACCTCCGAGTGCATGGAGAGGACATTATAGATCAAGCCCTGTTTTTCTGTGTCACTCACCTTCAGTCCAAGGCAACCCAACTAAGCTCACCTATTGGCACAGAAGTAACCCATGCTCTAAAGCAACCCATCCACAAGGGCATGCCAAGGCTAGAGGCAATGCAATACATCTCCATTTATCAAGAAGAAGATTCACGGGACGAAACACTGCTAAGGCTTGCAAAACTTGATTTCAACCTATTACAGAAAATTCACCAACAGGAGCTAAGCGAAATTGCAAGGTTCCTTCTCTAACCATACTAGTAATTTGTGAATCTTGTACATGAATGTATTTAACAAGATGGGATATTGTTGTATGTATTTTTAGGTGGTGGAAAGATTTGGACTTTGCATCGAAGCTACCTTTTGCTAGAGACAGAGTGGTGGAGTGCTACTTCTGGACATTGGGAGTGTATTTCGAGCCTGAGTATTACCTCGCTAGAAGGACACTTACCAAAGTAATTGCCATGACCTCCATAATCGATGATATCTATGATGTGTATGGTACAATTGATGAACTTGAGCTCTTTACCGAAGCAATCGAGAGGTTTGTCATATGCACTTTTCTAGTGTTTTCCCTAAATTTTAACAAAATATATGGCCTTAATCATAGACTAAATAAATTAGAAGTTTGTGCAGCTGACCCACATGTTGGTTGGATTAAATCTTTGTTAATTTAGTTGGGTTTAATTTAATTTTCAGGTGGGATATGAACACGATTGATCAACTCCCTGAATACATGAAAATATGCTATCGAGCACTCCTAGATGTCTACAGTGAAATAGAGGAAGTGATGGCCAAGGAAGGAAGATCTTACCGCCTCTATTATGCAAAAGAAGCCGTAAGATTAATTTTGTAATTAACCTACGATAGGCTATCTCACTGTTTCAATCACAATCCATTTAAGTGACTGATGATAGCATGCATCAATTTTAATTTCTTGTTTGAATGTATTTCAGATGAAAATTCTAGTGAGGGCCTATTTTGCGGAAGCCAAATGGTGTAGCGAACAATATGTGCCAACAATGGAGGAGTATATGCATGTTGCATTAGTCACCTCAGGTTCCTACATGCTTGCAACTACATCTTTCGTTGGAATGGGAGATATTGTGACCAAGGAGACCTTTGAGTGGATGTTCAACGAACCTGAAATTGCAAAGGCCTCGTCCATAATTTGCAGGCTCATGGATGACATGGTATCCCACATGGTATGATCAGTCACACATCAATACGCCACTATGGATCAAATATAAATTCATACTTAAAATGTCACGAAGATTTGTCGAAACACTGAGTTTTTTTGAAGTGCCATAAACTCGATCTTAACCCGGTCCTCTGATCACTTCCTGTAACAAATATACTAATTTCCTTGAGTCTCGATCTGTGTTTGCAGTTTGAGCAACAGAGAGGACATGTCGCATCCGCTGTTGAATGCTACATGAAGCAACATGGTGTTTCGGAGCAAGAGGTGCGTGAGGAGTTTAATAGACAAGTTACAGATGCGTGGAAGGTTATGAATCAGGAATGCCTCAAACCAACAGCCGTACCAATGCTTATCCTTATGCGTGTTTTGAATCTTGCGCGCATGATTGATGTGGTGTACAAGGATGAAGATGGTTATAGAAATGCAGGGATTGTGTTGAAAGATTCTGTGTCCTCGTTGCTTACGGATCCTGTTGCAATATGAGCACAAACTATGTTTAGGACATGGATTTCATAGTATTCTGGTTTGAGGAGAATAATTTGCATGTCAATTACTTATATGCAATTGCATGAAAATAAATTCAAGCCCTTCTGTAATTTAGTGGTGATCAATGTACTTCTTCTGTGGCTCTGCCACATTAAGATATTCCATATTTTTGAAAAAATTTTTTTTGGTGGGCAACAAAAAATATTATTAAAGCCAGAAAAAGTGAAAGACACCTTATACAACATCACAAGACTAACCACGATAAACTATGGATGATGATCAGGTGCAAGGTAGAGCCAGGATTTATCTCCAATAGGAGCACTGTGTTATGATTTTGTGAAGTAAGAATTGGGAACTAAAAGCTCTAGAAAGCATTTTTTTTTTTTTTGAAGAATTACTTTTTAGTAATTATTTTCCAATTTAATACCAAACAAAGGATTCTTTTGTTAACTTATTACAAATTGACTGTAAATATCCTTTAAAAATTTGTCTTTTTGGCATTATGTTGAGATATATCCATCAAATGGTAATATCGCTCCCAAAAAAAAAAAAAAACTTGGTTGAGCTAGGGGGCACGTGCCCCCAAAGGCCCCCTCGGCTCTGCCCATGATCAAGTGGATACCACGTGAGCGCACGTGAGCTTTTCCGTTAGGTACTAAACGTCCGTTTTGTGTTTTCCCAGATTGATACACAAATGCAAAGTTTGTGCACTAAATTGTGTAAATTAAAAGTTCGTACATCACGTTGAAATTTGAAGTATAGTTAGTGACACTAATATGTAGTTTGCCCAAAAAATTAATACTCCATTCGTTCCACTGTGTCTAATCACTTTTGACCAAACACACATATCAAGTATTGCATTGCCATGTCATTGTTAATACAATATCACTTGATGTGATAGTTAATACAATAATGATAATTTTAAATATTGTGAAAGTTATTTTAGGAAAATAAATAATTATTTGCTTTGACTTCTAAAAATGATCAAACATTTTTGAACATCCAAAAAGGAGAAAAGTGATCAAACAAAATGAAATGAAAGGTTTAACTAAATAAATAAGGCAAACCATTATCTATTGCAAGAAAACTCTCATGGGTGGATTCTATTGCAGCAAAAGTACTTGATGCATTTTCCTTTTATTACCCTATATATTACTAGCGCTCCACAATTGCCACGGTGAATGACTGAATGTGAATGGAATAATTCGAGTAATCCCCCAATCAATGCAGTAATAGCCAGATGCAAGATCTTCTTTGAATGCCTTGAGTCAACTTACACCACCTGTTATAAATACCAAAGTAACACAGTAAAGAAAGTTACAAAATATTCCACACTGTTTTGATCATTCTTTTCAGTTCTCAAACACTTACAAATTGCTAACTTTATTTGTAACTAAACATATAGGGATTGCCAGTCTTCTCTCAACCATGTTGGTTGAGGTACTAAAACATTTTTCAAATGTCTTGATTCCGTGTTTTGGTATCCTTCAAATGGACCGCCTATATCATATAGGGGATTTTTTTTTCCTTGATCAGCAAGAAGATAATTTATTTCTAACACTACAATAAAAGAGACTAAGCTTGTTTACTGTAGATACACTATTCATTTATAGTAAAATGACGGATTTGACCTTTTTTTTTTTTCCTACATATGTGCTTTTTTTTTTTTTTCAAAGGGTATTATAGGTATTGCAGTGATCCCAAGTTGGTACTCAATTTGTATCATGTTGATAGTCAGTTTGTAGCAAGTTGACAAGCAATTATGTCATTGTAGATGCATTGTTCATTTACAGTATAATGATGGATGTGCTCTTTTTTATCCCCCACATATGCGCTTTTTAAAGGTATTATAGGTATCGAATTGAAACCAAGTTGGTAGTCAATTTGTATCATGTTGATAGTCAATTTGTAGCAAGTTGACAAGTAATAATGTAACATATAGTATTACTTTTGAAAGCCTAAATATAACATGACCAACTGATAAATAACATTAAGCATGTGCATAGCACGTTCCTCACCCTAGTAAAGTAAAATGAGATCAATATAGATGAGCACACCCACCTTAACACACATAATACATGAAGAGAACCACCACTAAGAAAAAACAGAACACACAATCATAGGTGTATGGGTTTATTTTAATTTGTGCTTTGGGGGTTCTGGGTTGGGTGTAGTTGTTTGATGTATAACAGACTTAATTATTTTGAGATTAATGAAATCCTATTTTAGATAGAGTTGCCGAGACTGGGACAGACATATCTTGCTTTTGATGAAGAACACTAACAAATCAAAAATGTTTATAGATTGGTCACAATATCAATGCTAGTGACAAATCTTCTTTTCTTTTTCCTTCAAACATAAGGAATATTTTGAATTCACAAACTTAATAAAGTCCCTCAATATACTTACATTATTTACTTATTACTTTTCTCCACACCTGTTGGCACTGTGGACTCAAATTAATTTGCAGAGCTACTCGCAGTCAGGGAAGGCCGTCCTCTCTTCTCTTCCTCTGTTTGGGCTTCATCTACATACCTTCTCATTGAGTTTGACTCTTCTTTAGTAGTCTCTTGGATCAAAGAACGCTCAAGAATATGGAAATTCAATTTTGTTCTTAATGAGATTTTTTCACTTATGGATCGATTGCATAATGTGGGGGTTAGGCATGAGTTCAGAGAAGCTAATTGTATGGCTGATTGGCTGGCTAAAGTGGTGTGGACAAAATTGCTCCTTTCTCTGCGTGGCTGTGATATTCTTATAGGAATCTGGAATCTGGATTGTCTTTGTGCTTGGTAGCGTCTGTGAGCAGACAGGGCTGTCTTAGCTGTTGCTCCTTGTTCTCTGCATACTTATCGAAAATCAGTGATGTTGGTTTAATGTATTTTTGTCTGCATTTCTTTCTTGCTTGTGGCTTAGGCTCTGTTAGGAGGAGTGGATCTTTGTTTGTTTCCATGGGCAGAAGGAATATTGAGTAGGGCATGTTGCATCTGCTTTCCTCGATTTTGTGTGTTTGTAGTTTGAGCAAGAGAGAGGACACGTTGCATCTGCTGTTGAATGCTACATGAAGCAACATGGTGTTTCAGAGCAAGAGGTGCGCGAGGAGTTTCATAAAAAAGTCACAAACGCATGGAAGGTTATAAATCAGGAATGCCTCAAACCAACAGTCATCCCAATGCCTATCCTTGCGCGTATTCTGAACCTTGCACGCGTTATTGATGTGGTGTACAAGGATGAAGATGGTTACACAAATGCCGGGGTTGTGCTGAAAGATTAAGTGTCGTCGTTGCTTTCTGATCCCGTTGCAATATGAGCACTATGTTCCCTCATGGCCTCATGGATTTCGTAGTATTCTTGTTTGAAGAGAATAGTTTGCATTTCAATTCCTTATATATATAGAAAATAAATTCAATCCTATTTGTATTTTAATAGTGATATAGTAATTTATCTTTAAAATCTATGGTAAGAAGCAATATAATGATATATGTTCGATAGCGAATGTGATATGGCATGCGAATGCCTAGCGCATTTTTGTTCCCCTCTTCTTCACTGTCGCCAATCTGATCATTTGGCACATTTTCCATGTGAATGCCTTGCGCATTTTCCATGTAGTGCGGGTTGTTTTAATGTATCAGGTCTGTTTTGGTGGGAATTGTTTAATTCCATGTAAATTATAGGGGGAATAAAAAGCAAGGGAAGTGGAGGGTAAAACTCCAATTTTCAATCTAGCAAGACAGTGACGTGAGTTAAAACTGAGTTGAACCAATAAATGGTGTCAAAATATAAATAAATTGAGGAGATATGAAAACTTGAAACCAAGACCTCCCAACAAGAACTCTTGTACAATGTATATCAAGTTACCAACTACCAATCAGTAGAGTAAGCCTATTTTGGCATTGGGACTGTGATATTTGTTAGAACAATCTACACAATAAACAATGTTAGTGGTAACATCACTACTACAAAAACGTTGATAGATGACTGTATTTAACAGTCATCTTTGTTTTTAGAAAAAACAGTCATCTCTTCAGGCGTCATCTTTTATCATCAAATAAGATGACTGTTTTTTACGATCATCTTTGAGAGTAATAGATGACCGTTTTTTAAAAACAGTCATGTTTGAATCAAAGAAAGAAGATCATTTATTTATTAACACAGTCATCTTTTGTGCTATAGATGACCGCTAAAAACGGTCATATATTCAACAAAACATGACTGGTTTTATCTTAAAAACAGTCATATATTACTATATAAGATGACTGCTTTTCACAGTCATCTTATGTTCTTAAAAACAATCATATGTTACTATATAAGATGCCTGTGTGACTATATAAGATGACTGTGTTTCACAGTCATCTTATGTTCTTAAAAACAGTCATGTATTACTATATAAGATGACTGTGTGACTGTATAAGATGACTGTTTTTCACAGTCATCTTATGCTCTTAAAACCAGTCATCTTATGTATTAAAAGATGACTATAGAAAACAGTCATCTTATCTATGGCACCATTTTTTTTTTTTTTTGTGGTATTCATATCCAAAAAATGTCATATACTATTTACTACCCTACAAACCTGTTATTAAATTTGATACATAAACCTGTTTATACAAATTACTCAATAATTAATTCTCAATATGAAATGAAAGAAATTAAGACAAATAAAATAACAAAGGAAAGTAAATCACTCATATTAATTATAAAACCATCATTTTCATTGCATTGGATTAGAATAACATAGTTTCAAAAGTCACCATTCCCTTTACCCAACTAGTCCTACATACAATATTTTAGATGTTAAAATGAAAAACAAATCTAAAAAAGCAACATCCTCAAAATTTTTTTACTTTTTGCCATGGTACATGATTCAACTATACAAAAAGAAGCCATCGATCAAGTGAGAATTACAAAAAAACAAAAAAAAAATGGACGAATTAGAAGAGTGAGCATCCACAAAAGCTTCAATGTTAATTTGCTCCCATTTCTTTGACTCTATCAAAGCAAAATATCCCTTCCTTTCTCTCTCTCTATCTCACCCACATGCACCTGCAAAAGGCAAAATCTATTTAAAATATATAATTCTATGCAACAATGTGCTAATTGCAAAAAGAAAGAGCTAAAAGTGACAGGGCACAAACTGTAATTGGAGGGGCAAACAAATAAAACCCACATTTGAAAACAAAAAACTGCACGAAAATAGATTGCAATGGAAGAGGCATATTAACAAAAACTTGGCAGCCCCTACTTCTTGCCTACAATAGGATCTCATTGCATAAAACAATCACCAGCATTTTGGTGAACATGAGGTTCTTCTTGTGTATCCAAGCTTTTGGAAATGTTTGATATATTTGCATTTTCCCCAAGTGTGGGGGCAACATATATAGGTGCAGTGCCTCTCTCCGCATCTAAACCCACATCATCAGCCCTACTACCACCAACTCTTTTGTGATATAGACAACATCCATAAATGGAGAATGAAGATCCAAGCTATAAAATGAAGTTGAGAACATAAACAACAGATAAATGTAAAAGTACAATGGGAACAATAATTCAGGTACGCCCAAAAGTGAAGGAACCAACATAACATAAAGAATGCTTTAGGAAACAAAAAACAACATTCAAAAATTAAAAGGTGGGTCTTATATTGCGACAAATAAATCTCTGAAGAGAAACAGAATAACCACTTATTTCAACTGAATATTCCAATTTCACTTCTATCAAATAAATTTTAAAAACTCTGCACAAGAGGCTCTCTAAAGTTGGAAAATATACCCTAAAATAGATAGTGACCAACGCAAACGTCCACCTGTTTAGCACCAGAAACCATTGCAAAGGAAAGAATTAGCATAGGTGATAAAGTTTGCTCCTTATGATTGACTTGAAAGCTATACATATAGCACCACATTGTAATAACCAATCTAATGAAATATTGCACCTCTTCATGCTCAGGAAGGTCTTCAAAACCCTCACATGATAGAAGTAATCAAACCTAAATAAGGAACTATTCAAACACCTGACACAAAACTCTCTATAATAGTATAATTGACAAAAGGAAAAATTAATTTATGTTTCAGGAAAATTCTGAAAATGCATAAGCAAAAGTTGCCACCACTGTAATGTTTAGAATTGTTTCCAGGATTCTTAGACAATGCTGCCATTTAAGAAAACTTCTCCAAAAGTAGGAAGCAAAGCCAGTCAGTTGATTCAAATTAACTGAAAGATGCCACCTGTAGGCACCATATTAGGCACTACAGCTAGTAAAACTTTGTGTGTGTGTGTGTGTGTGTGTGTGTGCAGACTATAATTAGAAAACTTCTTCAAACAAAGCTAAAAATCCAAAAGAACTATATATATATATTTTAAATGCACCTTATAATGAGATAGAAGACTTAGTGAGTAGCATAATAGTAAAAAATGCTACCTTATATTGAGATAGAAGACTTACCGAGTATATTAGTAAAAAATGCCACCTCCATCAACGGCAACATCGGTGATGATCAATGTCAAAAGGACAATGAAAGCAAACATGCGGAAAGCAAGCAACCAAGCAGGATGAATTCCTTTCAGACATGTCCTCTAAGCTTCATCCTTGTACAAATACCCTGCTGTTTCTTGTTGATTCTCTCTTCAAGCTCCATGGCATACTTTCCAGGGCTGAAAGAGGCCTCTATGATTCCCCCACCATTTATTAAACTTCATCTAGTGAGGGCATTGATTTCTAACGTGTAACACATATAAAGGTGGAGCAACTTGTAAATGGGGTGCATTGAGCTAAGCTGCACATGAGTAGCAATTATATAAGGCTCCATGCTAGCATGAGTCCTCAACCTGAAGAATCTCAAACCAACAAATAACAAGCACTTAATATTTTGTGAAGCATGTGGTAGCAAAATGTGTCTGAATGGACTATGCTGTTTAAGACTAACCAAGAGTTTTAATTTCATTTCCATCATAAATTTCAGTCTAGATAAAAAATTTATTGAAATTCTAAAATATAAAAGTTCGATAAAAAAATGACAATCTCATGCACAAACTAGTCAAAATTTTAAGTTGTCAAAAAAGGATAAAAATCAATCCAAAAAAATAAATAAAGAAAGAAAGAAAAAGGAAATTTCTCGATACTTGAGTCTTACCAGTGGTTTACTAGTTGATGGATGCCAGTGTCATTTGAGCAAACATGAGCTTTGGCTAGCTTCCAAAATCCATTGGGTTGTTGCATTGTGTCCATGAGTATAAACACGCTTGTTCTGAGGCAAAGAAGGTGTTGGAGGAAGTAAAAGCTCGATAGTAATTGGTCTTAGAAAACCAGTTTGGTTATAGAATAAAACTGTCCTAGAGGCATAAGCCTTTCTTCCTGGCAAGGAGTTCATCTTCTTGATAAACGGCAAAAGGATGTCATGGTAATCAAGTATAAACAATATTTTCTTCTCAATAGCCTATCATCAATTATCAGAAAGGCAGAGTTAGAGATCATGGTTATACACAAAACAAAACACAAAGGCTTTTCTTCATCAAAATATTATTGACAGATAATTTAATGTTTTGGATTTCTGCTCTGTGATTGGTCCAGTGCTTTGGATGGAAAACTCCGGATGAAAACAAAGAGAAACCAAGGACTGTTGAAGTTGGGTGTTCAACAAAGCATCAAAGGGGAGTGTTGAAGTTAATCCTTTGTTTTGTTTTGTGTGTATTTTAAAACTTCTGTAATTTTTTCCTGTGTAAAAGTGTATGGTGGATGTTGTAGCCAGGTGTGAGGGTCTAATGTATTATGTAGGAGTATATACATGTAAGAAGAATCTAAACAAAGAAATAATGCAGATTTCTGGCCCAACTGCTTTGTTATTGTTACCAGTGTGCTGCCCTCTTGAGAAATCAGGTTTTTGCACCCCAAAAAAAAAAAATAAATACATATATATATATATATATCTTGAAACATGAAGAAAAAAAAAAGCTTTTACAAACACACAGGTATACACATATATATTAAACATGTTGGACAAACAATGAATTCCTCCTTCCCTTTGCTGGGCCAAGATCCTCTTTAGTCTGAAAAGCATTAGGTTCTCATTTAGTCAATCAGCTACTATACATTTCAGGTGGGTTTTGTTTTAGAGAGAGTGGGTACTGTATCATAGAGTGGCCCATCTGAAACGGATGGTGGGTGATTGGCCTTGACAAGGACTCCCTTTTTTTCAAAATAGCAGTTGTCCATTTGTCTTGTACAGCACATGTAGTTATAAGGAGTAATTTGACATCATTCAGTTATAAGAATTTTTGGAGCTACAATAGTAATGCATACAAAAGAAAATAAAATTGGACTGCCCCATCATAAATTGGAATTGAACACTACCTTTCATGATCCAGCAAACTAGATTGGAGTAAGAAGCCATCCATTCTTAAATTAATGACAACAGACCTTTCTAGCAGAAAGGTGTTGCAACAGTGTAGCGAGGAAGAAGAGCATGTCTTCAACCTTGAAATAAAACTAGAGCCTTCTAGGGTTACTTGAGTCCACAAGGAGAGGAAATATAATAATTTTGAAATTTTATAAATGAAAAATGAACACTGCCTTGTGGCTCAGAACTTGTTTATAAGAAACTGACCTAATTATTGTAAAACACAAAATAAGCACAAAGTAAAAATTACGAAGAATAGCTGAATTTCATATAAATTTTTCTCTCTGTCTAGCAACAGAAAAAGGGTAGGAAACTAGGAACATTGAGGAAGGAAACTTCAAGCTTTGAGTAAGGAAACTTCGATCTTTTCCATTTTGATAGCAATTACATGACCAGTGATTCAACAAAGGCATTTTCGTGGGTCTCACTGTTCCAAATTTCCTATCTAAAAGAATCCCCAATCTTGAAACCCTACAAATTTATCATTGGTAATCAAAATTCACAGAAGAAACACCCAAAACTTAAAACCAAATGAGAAACCCTAAAATTGAATCCCAAATCCTAAAGCCCTAAAAATTAAATCCTAGAATAAAACCCTACAAATTTACACACTTAACAAAGACACGAAGAGAGATTTCGCTGCAAAAATAAACGCACAAAAGAGAAAACCACAACTTAACTCACCTAGCTATGGAGACCACGACGGAAGCAAGGGAAAAAGGAAGCAACGGTGTGGGCGACGGAACAATGAGGGCGGCGTTGGGTGACGGGGGTGAGGGCGGCCTTGGGCGACGGCGACGGCGACGGCGACGGTGAGGGTGAGGGTGAGGGCAGTGGTGACTCTTGCATGAGGGCTCTGTGCTGAGGGATGGAGAATGAAGAGAAAGAGAGACTGAGAAAGAAAAAAAAAAGCTTATGTTAAAAGGGGATCGGGGAGCTGATCGACAAGGGAGGAACACATTAAATTTTTATTTTTTTTAGAGAGGTGAATTGATGACCGTTTTTTTAAATCTGGTCATCTTTTGCTATATTGTTTTTAAAAACTAGTCATCTTTATTTTTTCAAAGATGACTGTTTTAAGGTTCACCTTAAATTCTAGTCATCTTCTCATCTTAAAAATTAAAAGATGACTGGTTTTTTAAAAACGGTCATCTTTTAAAATTTTAAAAGCGTTATCTATCAACCTTATTCTTGTAGTGCATAAATTTACAAAACGATTAATAGAACAATATAAAGATAATCTATGCAATTATAATCCAAGTAGAGAGAATATGAACGAAACAAAAATAAATATAAACTATTAGATTAAACAAAATCAAATGGTATAAAAGGATATAAATTATCCTAGAGTTGTAGAGAGGCACATAGTTTCTATCGTAAAGTCATATACGTCTCCCTACGTACGGGTATTGGCGGTTGCACACGGCTCCAAGATACAACCCTATTTCTCACAGACTATCTGATCTGTAGTGCACGCCAACAGTAGATGGAGTGCCAAGAATATATCGAATCGCCTAAAATATATTATATAAAATAATGAAGAAAGAACAAAAAGAGTCTAAGAGCAAGAAGAAAGAGACATATGTAGAGAAGCCTATGTGTCTGTATATCTATGTAATGGATGGAACATTCTGGTTAAATAGGTCCTAAAAACCTTACAGAATGTTCCTCCATTAAAGTATATTACTGTTGGGTAATAAACTTAAATACAAGAATGGTTACTGTTGACTCTTAAAGAAAGTAATAAACCAATTAAATAAATTATTAAAAAAATTTAAGAATATTTTAGCGAATAAAGGCAATATATAAAACATCTAAGTTTTGAAGCTTTTCCTTTAAAACACATAAAATTTTAACAATATCCACAAAAATTTTCATACATCATTTTTTTTCCCCTTTTTTTTTTTTTTTTTTTTTTTTTTTTGTGGGTAAAAAAATTTTCTTGGGTCGTCCTACCTATTCAGGTTTGTGGTATCTTTGTGAAAAGAAAGTGATGTGAACACGGGAAGTGGCCCAGCACTTAGGGCCCAAACCACAAAACCCCTGGTCCCTAGTGCCCCATTCGCATATGCGCATTGAGATTTGGAGTAAGTTTTCCATGTGACACAGTGTCACGGGTCAATGTAAGTAAAGCAAAATTAGATCAGTGAACCAACAAGTATTTTGAAAATCCCATTTTTTTTCATACTCGTTGGCTTGTGATGCTATATCAGCCATATCATAGTTACATATAAGTTTTTCTCTGAGATTTGAGATTCTCCTTTGTCCCAACCTGTGAAGGATGTCTAGTCAAACCTTCAACTGGCCTCGTGTGATGCCAAGATGATTTTGCCAAAAGAAGAGTGCCAAATTTGGGTGCCGATGCTACTATTTTACTCATCTGACCGGGATTGACATTAGATTTGATTTTTATTTTTATACTTTCTTCGTTCTTTTTTTATTAATTAATTGTCCTCATTTTTTTTAGAATGTTTCAAAATTATTGTCTCATTCAAAAAGTCAATGATTTTGTTGAATTGATTTCCTAAAATACTATTTCTCATGAGTGGTTTATGGTTTTCAATGTTTTGTATACTTATCCTCTATTTGGTTCGTGGATTCTACCAAGGAAAAAAAAGTTAAAGGGAAAAAAAAAAATGAGAAGGCTAGGAAAGAAAATGAGAGGAAAAGATAAAATTATATTAAGCCAAAATTATTCTAATTCTTTTATTTCCAATTTTTTATTGCAACCAAATAAGGAAATACAATTCCTTATATATATTTTTTTCTTGATAAAATCGGAGAACCAAGTAGAGTCTTAAGGGTAAAATTGGTAAGTTAAAATATTTATATTGATGTGAAATAGTAAAAGCATTGAAAAGTGATTTCTAATAAAAAACTTGTTTTTTCAAAGATGACAATCAAATAAGAATGGAGAGAGTTCTATTTCGTTGTGCGTCATCATGACAAATGCCATAGTTGCGCCATACTTGGCAGCAGTTGGCCTTGCTATAATTTGACAAACCATTTTTTTTTGTTTTTTCCTTTTTGGTTGGCCAAACGAGGGTATCCGAAATCATTAGATCCAGACTAATTCATCTATGACGCATAAACCACTTGTAAGCTTGTGCATATATGTGATAGTGAGAAAGTGAAGACTTAAACTCAAGACCTATAGTTCTTGAGATGCGGTCCTTTGCCATATGATCAACCTTTGACATTCCATTTGACACTTCCATTAGAGATACTCTCAATTAACTTGGGCATTGTTTGGTTGCGTTTTTCAAAAGATATTTTTATAAGTAGGAAAACTTTTTTTTTTTTTTTTTTTTTTGCTATTAAGTAAAAGTAATAAAATCATAAGCATACTTGGTAAAATTGATTTTTGCTTTAAATTTTCATTACAAAAGAAAAAGTAATTAAGTACATTAGAAGTCGCTGAAATATGAGGGATGTTGTCGCCTCTCTCGTTGTTTGTTACAAGACATGATTGAAGAAAACTTTAAAGTTGAGAGGTTGAATTAGGTGTGGGAACTTATAAATTTTGTTTTTAAAAGCAACTTTTATTTGCTTTTGATTAAAAGCAAAATTTGGCTTATAATTGCTTTTTACTTATTTCAAGTCGTAACCAAACCGTTACTTTTTACTTCTGTAATTTTTTGCTTTCAAAAACTAAAAAAATCTTTTAAACATGCAGCATAACCATACGGTACCTTGGTAAATGATAATGGGAAGAATAATTTAGGGGATTATTGGACCAAGATGGAATAATTGGAGCAATCCTAGACAGTAGATACAAGATCTTCTTCGAACGCCGCGCCTCGGGTCAACTTACACCACCCCTTACGGATTTGGATTTGCTCAAGTTGGGGTCTTCAACTTGAGCAATCCCACCCCTTACATATATCAAAGGAACATAATATTCTGTACTGTTTTGACTTTAATTTGATCATTCATCTAAGTTCTCGCGCGAACACCCACAATTCACTAACTTTATCTCAGAACTGAACATATAAGGGGATTTGTTTTTCTTATCAGCAAAAAGATAATTTAACTAAAGTAAAATGAGATTGCAACCTACAAATCAATACAGATGACTAGATGAGCACACCCACCTTAACACACATAATACATGGAGAAAACCGCCAGTAAGAAAAAACAAGACACACACAATCATAGGTGTTTGGGTTTATTTTAATTTGTGCTTTGGGGGTTCTGGGTTGGGTATTTCGGTCTAGCTGTTTGATGTATCACAGACTTATTTTGAGATTAATAAAATCATTTTTTTCTCCTTCAAAGAAAAAAAAAATCGAGAGCAGCAATGATCACAAATCAAACACAGAACCCCATCAATAGAACCAACTCCAGCACATATACCAGCACGGAGATCTATGAGCAAAGATGCAACACGTTTTGAACGTTTTTTATTCGTTTCACTTAATTTTAAGGGTCATAAACACGTTTTATTGGGGGATGATGGGAAATACTCCGTATATACCTTGCTGGTCATCCCTGTCCCTTCAAGATTTTAAATGACAGTCACACGTGATCCTCTATTTATTTCTGGGCCCATGCGTGATTTCTTGCGGGATCGATGAACACCTAGAGACTATTGGCGAGTAATTTATGTATTGTGTAGCAAGCCAACCAAAAAAAAAAAAAAAAATGAAAACAGGGAGGGCGGAACTGTGCAAAACAACTCACCCTCCCCGCATGCGATAATGACAAGTTTAGACCACCTTTTGAATGACAGTAAACACAGTTTTCTTTTTTTCTTTGTTGCTTCAGGTGAGTTGGAATATTTCCATTATGTAAGTTGGGTTTGTTACTCACTCAAAGGTGAGATCTTCTCTCTTTTATAAAAGGGAGAGAGATGTCATTAGGCTATAAGCCCACATAATCTAATGATTAATCTCCCCCATGGGGTCCCCATACTTAGAAATCCCCCTCCAGAAGTCCAAGCTTACCTTCATAGGCGGAGCCAGAGGAATACCAGAGGGGGCAATACACACCTATTTTGAATGGTAAAGTGGTATTTTAATCTTTCTAAATTAGTTAATACCAATTCTTTTTCGAACCGTTATTTGGTTTTGAAAAATCTATGTCTATAAAGTAATAATAATATAATTCTGTTGAATATAAGAATAACATGTTTAAAATGTGTTTTAATGCTTTATGCGATTTGCATGTTTAATATTTTATGTTTAGATCTATAACATCCTGTAGATAGTATTCATATTTCGATAATATATATATAGTTGAAGTTCTTGTTCGGTTGCCTGTGTTTTGTAAATGGTATTAGAGCCTTAGGATAATTAAAGCATATTGGTTAGCTTGAGCTTGTATTTAGTTTAATATATCTTGTTTATTTGATAAGTGTTTTGATTACTTATTAAATTATTTTAATTAATCTGTAAATCTTGAAACAACCTTGAATAGGGAGTATCGATGCCTTGACTTTGTTAAAGGATACTCAGGAGTACATTAATCCTTTCGTTTGAGTCAACAATTTTATAGGAAAACCTAGTCATAGAAGAATTAAGGTGCATAGGTGAATTGAATAATTAACCTAGTAATTATAAATATTTATCTCATGTGCAAAATAAAGAAACTAATATCGGCAATATTAGCAAAACTTTAAACTATGTAGTTGATAATTTATCTGGTATGTTTGGTAAATTAGTTAATATTGAAAAAACTCAAGAAAAAATTTATGATAAAGTTAATATGTTAAGTGAAATACAAAATATAGATTTAAAAGATGAAACAAAAAGTTTAATTCAAAATTTAGAAAGTAGTCTGAAAAATAATTCAGATAATACATGTATAATACTTAAAAACAATATTTACATAATAAACTTCAAAATTTGTTGATAACTATGATTATTACACAAAATAAAAGAAAACTTACAATTAAGACCTTCTCCTTCAAGAACACACTCTCACTCTTTATGCAAACTTTTATAGACAAATCCTAAACTCTAAGAACGGACTTCAAAACAAAACTAAAGATAAAGTCAAAAAGTACAACAATTACATCTCAACTACCAACTCTCGCCTATCACATTCACAATGCTTTAAAAAACATTATTTACTATTTGATTTTGAGGCCGGATGCTTTCGCCATTCACGTGGTTTTCTTGACATGGTTTATCAATATTTTAAAAATTCCTCGTCTTCTTTTCAAAAGATAGTCAAACTTAATAAATGTGTTGCCACGTGATGTCCTTTGTTTTGTTTAAACTTGGACTTTTAATATAAGTATATTGTCTGAATTATTTTTCAGATTACTTTCTAAATCTGTGATTAAACTTTTTGTTTCATCCTTTAAATCTAAATTTAATTTGTATTTCACTTAACATACTAACTTTATCATAAATCTTTTCTTTAGTTTTTTTCAATATTAACTAATTTACCAAACATACCAAATAAATTATCAACTACATAGTTCGAAGTTCTGCTATTATTGCCTATATTAGCTTCTTTATCATGCACATGAGCCAAATGTTTCTAATCACTAGGTTGATTATTCAATTCACCTATGCACCTTAATTCTTCCATGACTAGGTTTTCCAACAAAGTTGCCGAATCAAACGAAAGGATTTATGTACTTTTGACTACCCTACAATAAAGTCAAGGGCTCGATACTCCTTATTCAACATTGTTTCAAGATTTGCAGATTAATTAAACTAATTTAACAAATAACTCAAATAAAAAAGATATATTAAGCTAAATACAAGCTCAAGCTAACCTATATGCTTTAATTATCCTAGGCTCTGATACCATTTACAAAACACACACAACAGAATAAGAAATTCAGCTATATTCTTTTATTTTTTTATTTTATCGAAATATGAATGCTATCTATTAGATGTGATGCAGATTACATCGGCGTACGCATGATCCTTTTAGGCATACGCATAATTGGAATATGTATATTCACCACGAGCCTTTCTACTGTTGCTGCGACTTTGGGATTTTAGTTTATTTTGTTATTTTATTTTTATTTAATTATCGCTTTTTTTATTTAATTAGTTTCCTAGGTAGTTTAATATTTACTTGTTCTAGTGGAATTAGGTTTTCTTATTTCGTAGGACTCGTTCTCTATATAAAGGGATGTAAGTTTTATGACAAACAGTTTAGATTTTGATTATTTTATGAGATTAATAATATCAAGAGAAAGAATTTCTCCTCTATTTCATGCTTTTGTGTTCTTGAGTGAATATTGATCATGGTTGCCTACTATCTGGCATTATTTTTCATTGCATCAGTTGGTATTATTCTTGTGACAATTAACAGATTGGTAGACGTTTGATTGTTTTCTAGTGAGCTTCGTCTCAACTGCATATTTTTCATTGCATCAGTTGGTATTAGAGTCCAGTTCATTTTTGTCTTCATGCCAAGACGAGGAGGAGGACGTGCCGGAGGTCGTGAAGCTAATCTAGGTGAGTTGTATAATCGCAAGGACAAAGCTTGAATGTAATAAGAAGTAGACGAGCTACGAGCTCAATTTGAGAAGATTTGTCTTGAGCAGCAATGTGGTCATCGACCTATGTTTCCGTGTTTTGTGGAGGAGTTTGAACGTGCACGAAGAGCACAACAGCTTGACGTGATATGTCAAAAACTTAATGCACTTAAGGTTTGTTTAAATTCAGTTTTTAGGAGGATGAAATTTTGGATGAAGACGAAGGAGGTAAGAATTTTGAATTCGTGGAAAAATTTTCTTTGAATAATTTTGGTGACACTAAAGCTGAAAATTTAGTGGATTTTAATTTTTTGCCAATTTTTAATGAATATGATGATGATGATATTGAACCAAATATTATTAAAAATTTAGAAGGACAAGAGGAGGCTATAACTTGTGTGACACGTAATGAAAATTGTTCAAGCAATAATTTTTGTTGTTGTGTTAAACTACTTGGTGATTTTCAAAAGGATGAAGTTTTTGTTATTAAAGAGTTGAAGCATTATGATTTTATTGGAGTTGACAATATTTGTTGTATTGTTAATGCTCTACTGCTGAAAATTTTGAATGAGATGAAGGGTGCAGAGAAAATTTTTTTTGTTATGGAATTTTGGGAAAATAAATTTTGGAGGCAATTGAAACAAAGAAAGTCATCAATACTTCTATGAAGCCAACCCACAGAGTTCATGGTCGAACTCTTTTCAATAAAAGAGAATAGGGAGGATAATGCAAGGTATAAATAGTTACTTTTGTGCAACCATACCATTGCGGATCAAGCAATGAATTCGCAATATCAGCAGCTGAAAGTATGGTGGTAGTTTTATTGGGGACTGAACAGTTAAAGTCTTCAACATCAAGCACTTGGTTCCTTATCATGAAAATAGTTTTCCTTATCATGAAGATAGCTCCGAGGATGAGACTATGAATTAATTTGAAGGCGAATTCCTTCTAAATAGGGGAGAATGATGCAAATTGCATCAACGTACACTTGATCCTTTTAGGCGTACACATAATTGGAATATGCATGCGTACGCACCGCAAGCCTTTTTACTGTTGTTGCTGCTCTGGGATTTTAGTTTATTTTATTATTTTATTTTTATTTAATTATTGCTTTTAATTTAATTTGTTTCCTAAGTAGTTTAATATTTACTTGTTCTAGTGGAACTAGGTTTTCTTATTCCATAGAACTTGTTTACTATATAAAAGGATGTAAGTCTTATGGCAAACAGTTTAGACTTTGATTATTTTATGAAATTAATAATATCGAGAGAAAGAGTTTCTCCTTTATTTCCTGCTTTTGTGTTTTTGAGTGAATATCGATCGTAGTTGCCTACTAGATGACATTATTCTTACGACAATCAATAGATTGGTGGACGCTTGATTGTTTTTTGGTGAGTTTCATCTCGATTGTGTATTTTCCACTACATCAGGATGTTATAGATCTAAACATAAAATATTAAACAGGCAAATCACATAAAGCATTAAAACACATTTTAAACATGTTATTCTTATATTCAACATAATTATATTATTATTACTTTATAGACATAGAGTTTTCAAAACCAGATAATGGTTTGAAAAGGATTGGTATTAACTAATTTAGAAAGATTAAAAATGGTATTTTCCATTCAAAATAGGCGTATCTCGCTCCATTCCTCTGGCTCCGCCTACGATTACCTTTGTTATATATGATGACAGAAGTGTCACCCACCCTAGACTGGTTTAGTTTTTTCCTCTTGTTTTTGATGGTGGGCTCCCCTCATCTCCACCCTCAATACCCCCCAAAAACAAAAAACAAAAAAGAAAAAAAAAATTATTATCATGGGGAAGGTTGGTTTGCTTGTTTGGTTTGGTTTTGTTTTGTTTTTTTGTTTTTTTTTTTTTAAAAAAATTGAAATAGATTGAGCTATCAAAATTATTCAGTTTCATGATTAATTTTGATCATTTAATTTCAAACAAAATTTTAAATTCTTCAAATGGCATAAACTTTTTTGGGAATTAATGTTTTTGAGATTAATATAGATGTATATTTTTAATAAAATAGATTGAGCTATCAAAATTATTCGGTTTCATGATTAATTTTGATCATTTAATTTCAAACAAAATTTTCAAATTTTCAATGGCATAGAAGTTTTTGGGAATTCATGTTTTTGAGATTTATCTCTCTCTCTCTCTCTCTCTCTCTCTCTCTCTCTCTCTCTCTCTCTATATATATATATATATATATATAGTTATGTTCCCATCGGCACGTGTTGATATAAGTTATATCATCACCATACTACAACCCATTGCATTGACCTAATGTACCTCATATCCCACTAATGCATAAAGTATAACTCTCAATGTGGATGTTAATATAAGTTATATCAACATGTGCTTACCTGATCATCATCCTCTATATATATATAGACATAGGAAAGTATGATGATGATCGAAATTGTGGAGATCATACAAACATATGATGGAAGAAGAAAATAGCTCATTGAAATTCAACTTAAAAATAATACTCCATACTTCTAATAAAAATCTACCAAAAAAAAAATTCAAAAAGAAAAATAAAGCAAATAATGCATGTACACAAATTTCTGTGAACATTTTCAAGTGAAGCTGCCAAAAGAGACTATCCGTTCTTATTGGCTCACTCATAGTGTGTTTGGTAGGGGAGAATTTGGGAAGGATGGAAAACGAGGGAAAAAGGGAAAGATAGGGGAAGTATGGTGTGTTTGGTAGTAGGGATCCGAGAGGGGGATAAGGCATCCTACAAATGCTTTTTCTCATCCCCACTTTTGGGAAGATTTGGGGGAAGGAAAAAGGGGTTTAGATTAAAAAGAAAAAATTAACCTGTGGCTTCAAGTTAAGCTTTAATCAATGGAAGGTAATATAATAAAATAACTCTTCAATTATTCTTTGGGAAATGTTATGTAAAGCACCAAAATACAACGTACACTTTATGTGACACTATGTGTATAGATCAAAGCTCTCTTAATTTATTTAACAAATTTATTTTTTGCTGATATGAGTTGGGTGCTTTACGAAGGTTGTTTCGTATAGTACCGCATTTTTTTTTATTTAATATTCCATTCATGTTACCAAACACCTAAAAAATAAAATAAAAAATAAAAAAAAAATCTTTTCCCAACAGTTCCTACCAAACATATATAGCACTAGCAAGTTGACAAAAACATGCATGTGGCTATCCAAGTTGACAACGACTCACCCAGGCCATTTCTCCACCAACGCACCTATACAAAGGATGTTTCATTTTCTTGGAAGCTCCTGTAGGCCACTACATGAAGTCACGTGCTTTGCTATTTACCTAGCACCCTAATACCCTATAAATATCTAAACAACGTATCCCAGTTTCCCATATCAAGCCTTCAGAGCCCAAAAACACACGACTCTTGCTGCCTCTATCAAAACTCTCGAGTGAGTCGTCTTTTGTCCCTAAAAAAAAAAAAAAAAAAAAAAAACAGAGATGTCTGTTCAAGCTTCGGCCGCTCTTGTTTTGTCCCCAAATACACCTTCGGAGGTTGTACGCCGGTCAGCCAATTATCAGCCCAGTATTTGGGGCGATCATTTTGTCACATACACTTCTGATGATGACTTGGTAAATATCATCTTGCTAATTGCAATTACACGATTTGTCCATGTGTGCATGTATGTGCATGCATAGTCTAGTTAAGAACTAGAAGTTCCTGTGCACTAGATAGAAATATAGAATCCTCACTTGACGACATTAGTTTAACATAGGAACTCCATCTAGGAATTCTGTAAGAGTGGTATTTTCTGTACAAGAATTGTCACCGTGATACGGGTCATATCGAGCCACAAAAAAAGAGGGGGCCTATTGGGAAAAGCCTATTACTTCGCCCTTTTTTGCTAATGTGTGTGTATATATATATATATAGATATATATATATAGATATTGCAAATTTGAGCTTGAATTGCCAAGTAGTCATAATCCAGATATGAATTTCTCTTTCCAGAAAGGTTGATTATTATCTGGTCTTAAAAACACTTTTGTCAAAAAAGCATCTTTATACCATTTAAAATCACCTAATCTTTTACATCTGAGATTTGCCAATATTTCTGCAGTTGTATCTTTTAACTTAGAAGGATCTCCAACAAAATGTTTGGAGATTGTGAAGAGTAAAGTTGACACTGCGTCTTCAATTTCTTCTCCTTCCTCAGTTTTAATTATATTGCCTTGTTGGTCAGTTTTTATTGCATATAATATTGCCTGTTTTTCTGCATGGGTTAAAGTGTGATCCCACCATCCTTTTAGTTGCCCAGTAAAACCAGCAACTAAAGAATGAGCTATGGCGTGATCAGTTATTTCAGAATCTTTTGCCTGATATGCAGAACTTACCATCGTCATTTGATGTAATAAGTTCTGTATCTGGTATTGCGTTAATCCATCAATATTCCATTCATATATGGTTCCTCCATGATATGAAGCTTGATGGTAACTTCCTCTTTCCTATATATATATATATAGATATATATATATATACACATTCACACCCTATTATTTCTTTTTTTGAGTTCAATTCATATTGAAACCTTTTCGGGCCATCCACACAAAATTTTATAATTTTCATGTGTCTTGAAGTTACATGGTTCGTATCAATTGTGGGGTTTTATATGAACTTGAGATTTGCTCGTAGGATTTCTTAAAAAAAAGAAAAAAAAAAAAAAAAGATATAAAAGAAGAAGAAGAAAAGAAGAAGGAAGAGAGGGTGTATGTCATAATAGGCCCTCCCTTGTTAAAGATTTGACACATGTACCTTTAGATGCTTTTTCATGCATGAAATGACAGTAGCTGCACCCACGTTCCATACAATGATGTGCTATGTGACTAATTAATAATAGGCTAGCAATCGGATTGAATGGGAGCAAATGGTACGGATTTGTTTTATAATGCTCAGATATATGCTTATACTAGTTCATGTAATTTTCTTGTGCAGTCCATTGATGCTACTATCGCAAAACAAATTGAAGAATTGAAAGCAGAAGTAAGGGGGAAGTTAGTTGCTGCTGCTAATAAATCTTCAGAAAAAGTGAACATGATTGACGCGATTCAACGTTTGGGCTTGGCTTATCATTTCAAAATAGAGATCGAAGAAGCACTGGAACATATTTACTATACCTATTGTGAAGAAAATAATGATGAAGGCGATGATCTCTACTATGTTGGCCTTTGCTTTAGGCTTCTTCGACAACAAGGATACCCGGTTTCATGTGGTATAAGTCCGTCACCATTTGCTTCTTTTGTTCATCTATATATATATCTATATATATATATATATATATATATGTTTTTGTATTTGAATTTCTAACCCATACAATAATGCATAAACCCACTTTTGGGGTAGAAAATGCAGATATGTTTAACAAGTTCAGAAACAACAATGGGGACTTCATTGGTGATTTGAATGGCATGCTAAGCTTGTATGAAGCTACACACCTCCGAGTACATGGAGAAGACATACTAGATCAAGCCTTGGCTTTCTCGACCACTTACCTTCAATACATGGCTACCCAACTAAGCCCACCTCTTGCAACAAAAGTAATCCATGCTATAAAGCAGCCCATCAACAAGGGCATGGCAAGGCTAGAGGCAAGGCAATACATCTCTATCTATGACCAGGAAGATTTCCATGACAAAACTTTGCTAAGGCTTGCGAAATTGGATTTCAACCTATTACAGAAGATTCACCAGAAGGAGCTAAGCGAACTTGCAAAGTAAGCTCCTTAACCATAGTATTAATTTGTAATCTTGTAGAGGAATGGATATATTTATGAAGATGGCACATATACATATATTGATGCATAAATGTATTTTAGATGGTGGAAAGATTTGGACTTTGCAACGAAGCTACCTTTCGCTAGAGACAGATTGGTGGAGTGCTACTTTTGGATATTAGGAGTGTACTTTGAGCCTGAGTATTGCGCTGCCAGAAGGATACTTACCAAAGTAATTGCAATGACCTCCATAATCGATGATACATATGATGTGTATGGTACTATTGACGAACTTGAGCTCTTCACAGAAGCAATCGAGAGGTTTGTCACTAAACCCTAAACTCTAAATTATGTACGTTTGTTAGACTGAATTCAAGATTTAACTTTCTTCTTTGAAAAAAAAAAGAAGAAGAAGAAGAAGAAAGAGAGCTTCAAGCATCAAGGATCCTACGAAGCTGATACCCTAGAAGTTTCAAATCCTGTACTAGCCTATGGGCTCAAAATTTTATTACTCCCTCCATTCCTAATTGATCGTCTCCTTTTAAAAAACACGTTTTTATTTTAAGAAACCCTATTAAATGCTTTCATATCAATATATATGATTTGACATTCTAATTTTGCACTCAAGTGTACAAAAAATTGGAAAAAATAGATAATACCCTTTTCAGGGTATTTTAGGAAATGAAATAGAAAGAATTATTAATTGACTTTTGGAATATGACTAATTTTGAAACATCCCCACAAAGAAAGGAGTTCAATAATTTAGGACCAAATGGAGTAAAAGAGAAAAAAGAACAAAGTAAGATAACAATGAGGCGATGATGGAATAATGATAAATCCTGAATCATGTGTGTTGGCCTTAAAATCAATAAAAAATATAAAATGGAGTGATGATGGAATATTGCAAATTATCGCGCTGGTTGGGTTGAGGCTTTGTTGAACTTAATTGAGGTTATATTCAGGTGGGATATAAGCGCCATTGATCAACTCCCTGAATACATGAAAATATGCTATAAGGCACTCCTAGATGTCTATAGTGAAATGGAGGAAGAGATGGCCAAAGAAGGAAGATCTTATCGCCTCCATTATGCGAAAGAAGCTGTAAGCATTTTTTATTTTAGCCTATAATAGGCCATATATTACACTGTTTCACGAACCTTATAAGGGGCTCTAATCATAATATCATTTTTCTTGGTTTCATGAACATAGATGAAAAATCTAGTGAGGGCCTATTTTATGGAAGCCAAATGGTTCAGCGAAGAATATGTGCCGACAATTGAGGAATATATGTGCGTTGCATTAGTCACCTCAGCCTACTCCATGCTTACAACCGTATCTTTAGTGGGAATGGGAGATATTGTCACTAAGGAGACATTTGAATGGGTGTTCAATGAACCTGAAATTGTCAAGGCTTCATCAATAATAGGCAGGCTCATGGATGACATGACTTCCCACAAGGTATGATATGATTGATCACATGCACATCGATCCTGATCAATAGATTTTATTCCAGCTCTTTACCCCTCGGATCACCTCTTGCAACAAGTATACTCATTTCCTTGAGTTTGTGTGTTTGTAGTTTGAGCAAGAGAGAGGACATGTTGCATCTGCTGTTGAATGCTACATGAAGCAACATGGTGTTACGGAGCAAGAGGTGCGCAAGGAGTTTCACAAACGAGTCACAAGTGCATGGAAGGTCATAAATCAGGAATGCCTCAAACCTACAGCCGTCCCAATGCCAATCCTTACGCGTGTTCTGAACCTTGCACGCGTTATCGATGTTGTGTACAAGGACGAAGACGGTTATACAAATGCCGGGATTATGCTGAAAGACTATGTGTCCTCACTGCTTACTAATCCTGTTGCAATATGAGCACAGACCACGTTCTGTTCATCACTCAACATGGTTGCATATATCCAGCAAAATAAGGGGAGAAAGAGCTTTCAATAAGTGCAACAGTGACAATAAATAGAGATAAATGTCTTTATAATTAATGGTTTATATGTAAATCAGTTGGTGCAAAATCTATATATATATATATATATATATATATATATATAAAACTACTATTACAGTATTACTACCAATCAGTGGAGTGAGCATTTTTTAATTGGCATTTGGTCTGTGATGTCCACAAAATTTTGTGCACATCATTTTTTTCTTTTTCCCCTTTTTTGGGTAAAAAAAGAAAAAAAGAAAAAAATGAATTCTTGGGTCCTCCCTATATCCAGGTATTATTGTGGTATCCTTGTGAAAAAAGAGTGATGCCGACACGGGATATGGCCCAGCACTTGAAGCCCAAAACACACGAGAAAAACTTGGGTGGAACCGTTTGACCACGTCATCAATCTGACGTGGTCAGACCAACCAATAAAATCGCTAGAGAGTGCTCTTGTCAGCATATGCCATGTTCGCCGGATAAGAATTCACCCTCGTCCAAAAGCAATTAAACGCCGTTAACGGCAATCATGAAAATATGAGCGGCAATTCAAATTTGAAATTTATAGTTTCTCAATAAAGATCCAATCCGGAAGACTCTCTCTATTCTCTCGCTTCTCATCTAGCTGAGGTCCATTGTCAGCGGCACCCCAACGGCCACCATCTCATTCCACTATTGGCAGAAGAAGAAGCGTTTTTCTACCATTCCGACACCACCGATCATCAACCCCCGAAGCTCCTATGTCGACTCCCATCCTTTCGTTGGCGAACTCAAGCGCGCCATTCTCTTTCTTCTCCTGTCCCTCATGCTCTCTCTCCCTCTCTCTCTCTGTGTCACAATGTCTTTAGATTAATAATTTAAGTCATCTGTTTGATGAAAAGCCTCAATGAAAATGTAAACTTGGTTCTTGACTATGCGCTGTTATTGTTATGGAATTAATTTCTCTTTTCCCTATTTTCCCCTGTTTTTTTCCCTTCATCACACGAAATGAATATTCATTGTTATTTCTCCTCCCGCTGTTCTAGATTTTTTCTGTGCAAGTTTCACTACTTTAGAAAGAGTGATTATGGGTCCATTTATAACTGAAGTTGTGATTGCTCCTTAAGGATTTCTATGCATAGCTCTGGATGAACCAAAGGGAAGTGCCAACTAGGATGCAGTTTGAGCTTCCGTCCGTGCCCAGCTTTCATTTAGTTGGCAGCATCTATGTAAACTCATGATGTACCTTATTTTGAGTCAATTGGAACATTTGCAAAAATTTGGCTGATGCAAGCATACAATTCTTCACAAATCTGAATTTCAAATCCTATTAAAATTGGTCACTGGGGTGTCCTTTTCAGTTCGATTTTTTTTTTTTTTTTTTTTTTTTTGGGGGTAAAAATTATGTATTCATCAATGTGTAATCCACTATGGCTCTATTCTTCTTGGTTGTTATCAGCTAAGTGCTGCATTCTCTTGTATAATCATCACAATCCAAATTGAGATCAAGGCAAGGGAATGTATAATGCTCTTTGCTTGTAGTCAACTAAGTGCTGCATTCTCTTATGTAATGTTTTCTACTCATAGAAGGTTTAGTTATAAACTTATAACCAATTGGAATTATTTGCTCCTCAATCCACCAAATATATTCAACATCAACCTGATTAAAAAAAAGGGTGAAAAAGAAAAAGAAAACTACTCAAGGATGATGTTAGAGACTTAGAATTGATACTGAGCATATTTAGGATTTTGGAATGACCCATGCAATAAGAATTCTAATCAGAAATTGCATTAAGTGAAATCAAACATTAACCGTCCAAAGGAAAGAGATCCCACTAGCATCCACATGAAGTTGATTACATATGAGGGGAAGAAGAATACATAACAGAGTCTTGACTCGGAGTTCATTTACCACTTATATTTATTAAATGGGTACATGGAACTTTACCCAATCAATCTTACATTTACAAAATTTAGACAAAAAAAATCCACAAATGAAAAAAAAAAATCTGATAAAAAAGACTATACACTCATTTATTGGCAACAAACTAAATCAACAAAATGTTAACAATCTAAAACAAGAATGCCGTTTAAGAGAATATGCATCCAACACCAAATCCCTCCCAGCTGCTGCATTTCTTTTGTAGACTTCTTATTCTACCATATCCAAAGGTTGTGAAGCACTTTAGCATCCAGCTCACACTACCAAGCAGCACTAAATCATCAACCAACTGGTTGTAGAGTCGGTTCACTGTACTAACAGATTATCATGAGCAGTTTGCTTGTCTTTTAATTCTTTGATTTTGGCTTCAAGATCATGCAACTCATGCTTCTGTATATCTAATTCCTAAGCAAGTTTTCGATTCTGTTGTCACTACCACCGTCCATGGAGATCTGCCGTAGATGATGCGCCATGCTATCGGTGTTGAAGGTTTGGGCTTCAGATCTGGATTTTGTGTGTCGGTGAAAGGGTTTGAGTTTCAACAACTTGAGAGATAAATAAAAAAATAAAAACACAGTCGCACGTAGAAGAAGAAGCAGCCATGGCTGCCATAGTTGGAACCCACTGTTGTTGCTGCTTCTCCTTTAAAAAAAAAAAAAAGGTTGCACGAAGAGGAAGCAGCCCTGGCTGCTGTTTTTTTTTTTTGATCAACAAAACAGGATTTTATTAATGGAAAAGAAGCAATACAAACAGAGCAACAGAAACGAATGACTTGAGCAGCCAAAATCCCCCAAACTCTAAGCTAACAAACCGCAATACAGAGCAGACCATAAAGACCAATTCCACAGCCAGGACAAACGACAATGCTACCACAGAAACTCACGAAGCTGAGCAACATAAAATCAGAAAATTTACAGAAACACAGCAGGTCTAAATCAGGTGAGAAGCCCAAGACTCACCTTAGAAAAAATCAAACAAAACAACTAGAATGACCATCAGCCCCATACCGCAAGACAACTATCCTTTTAAGCCCATCAGCAGCTATCCAACCAAAAGGATAGACCATTAATATCGCAGCAACCACTAATCCGAATATCAAACAGAGCCAATCTTCCAAACACAAGACCTACACTCTGCTCCAACGAGAAGCTACAAATCCAACACCAATCAAAGAAACTAACCTGAATGCTACCAGCAGCTAACACACCAGAACAGAGCAAGATACTGCCACCAAGAAATCATAGCCCAGCAATAAAAGGGTCCAATCTGCCAATGCCATCTTTTGCTAGCCAATCTTCCATGCAATTAACATCAGATTTGTCGAATTTATCGAGATCCCAGAAAACACACAAACCCCCAGCCTACCTATCTCCAATAATAATCCTATCTCCAATAATAACATTAGATTTGTCGAATTCATCTAGATCCCACCAAATACACAAACCCCGAGCCATACCAGAAGCTTTGGCCCATTCAACCCCAACATTGTTACTACCGCCCCAAATTTGATTGACACAACGTTGATCAATAACCTCTAATTTCGTTTCTTGAATGTAAATCACAATAATTCTTTTTTCACTGATAATCCGCCGAATAGCCTTCCTTTTGATAGTAGACCCAAGACCCCTTGTGTTCCAAGGGAGGATTTTCAGCATGGTGGAACGAAACAGCCACAAAGAAATAGAGAAAGCAAATAAACAAGTGAATGAATAAACCCCAAATCCGAACTCAATCAATTATTTCGGAAAAATTCCCAGTCACGAACTTCTAAATCAGATATCTTATCTAGAATTTCCTCATCATTGCCAAGACTCCTAAAACCCACCTGTTGCATCACGTTCCAAGTTTCTCTGGCTTCTTTGAGAATAAGGTTATTCATATTAGCAATTCCACCATCAGAAATTGAGGAATCATCTAATTGAGATGCACTTACAATAGTTGGCTCTTGGAGAAGTTTTCTTCCATTCTTTTTCACTACTTTCTTTGATCTGAGACACTTCTTTTTCCAGCCTAAAATCTCACCGAGAAGCCTCCTCTTCTTTTTCTTAATCTTGCGAGAATCCCGATTGCGACCCAAAGCAACTCCAACTTCAAACGAATCTGAGACACAGTGAAGCCCTTGTAAGCTTTCAGAGAGAGGCTCCCTAGAAATATCCTTCTTGCTCGCTGAATCCCTAGGAAACTTGGAAATATGGGAAGAAAGAGGAGGACCAGATCTCTTATTAGACTGAATCATACAGGATAGGGACTCAACAAGCCTACAATCACCCAAAGGGTCAAGCCTCAGGCTGGTAATCCAAAGCAGACCCACGTGCATAAGGCCCAATAAGACAATCCATACTACAAACTCTTTTCAACTTGGATGAAACCTCATCACAAGACGGCCCAACCAAGTTACATTCCAAAGGAACCTTAAAAACAGAGCCCATACTATGAGACTTTCTCAGGGGCAACAAGGAGCTCCTAGACATACGAGCACAGTAAAGATTAGCAGCCAAATTTGAAATTTCTGGTCTCTTCCACTTCCCACTGTCCCAACTTGCCATAGTATTCACATTACTGGTAATTCTCTTAATACTTCCCTCCATGTGCCTGTTACACTCCTCGATGAATGGAGAATTTGAAATAGAGTTTAAATTTTTCGCCTGAGAATCCAGCCGAGCATAAGGTGGTAAAGGAGAGTCTAGCTGGACATGATCAGATTGCACAGCTGGTGTTGCATCATAATCTCTAGCAGCCAGCGTGTCATCCATCTCAGCATTTCGCCCAACAGCCACCGGCTCTGAATTGTCCCCTGAGCAATCATCCTGGTTGACATCTGTTGTAGGCGAAGAACCACCGATAACAGAGCAGTCCGACTTGTGATCAGTAGTGTTCCTATTATGAATATTAAGCATGGAGAAATTGACTCCCGATTCAAAATATTGGTTACAGTTAAACCCAAAAGAGGAAAAAATGGTTGATGAAAAAAAAAAAAAAAAAAAAAAAGTTGACTCCCGATTCTTAATAGTAATAAGAAAATTTTCACCATTCACGTCTAAAATCAATTCTTTAGAAATAGGTTCCAAGAATTTGGTGGACACCAGAATTCTCCCTCTATCAAGCATCTTCCTGCTGCCAGTATTACTATCTATAGAAATCACAACTCCAAATCTTTCACCAATAGTTTTAAAATTAGGACCCAACCAGGCATGCAACGGAACGCCGACCACTAATAACCAAACCAATCTCTCTCGAGCAAAAAGATTGGGACGCCAAGGCTTGATATCATCGAGCCATTGAGATAACCAGTTATTCTCAAAATAGCATAACATGGATTCCTCATATTGAAATTCAAGTAAGACTAGTGTAAGACCTCCCAAGAACCGCACAGTAATGTCAAAAACTCCCTCTCATAAAAAGGTTTCCTGTAAGCTTTGAAGACAACTAACATGATGAACAGTACCAAACGCACGTCTTTTCAACCACGAATCATCAACCTCTACTGCTAGAATGGTCTCAAGAACATTGCTCTGATGCTTGACTGTGTGCTCAGGAATTAATTCATCCTTAGCCATATTGGGTTTTATTCCTGCGACGACCTCTGCATATGTTCGATCCCGATTCGACTTATATACCTGAATATGAGTCTCTGAAGCAGAAGGCTGTGATTTCCTTCTCCAGACTTGACGCTTAGAAACCCTGCGATGATGTGGCGGCACTTTGCTATCCTTCTCATAAGCTGCTCTTTTAACCAGCAATTTTTTACTCCAACGCCATGCTCCATTGCATTTTTGAATGGCAAGGTTAGCATCTTTTTCATTGCGAAATCTTACAAATCCATAACTGGAAGTAAAGCCAGATCTTCTTCTCCTTGGAATATAAACATCGATAATCTCGCCATACCATTTGAACAAATTCCTTAACCATTGACTCTCCAATCGTTCAGGCAAGTTATCCACAAAAAGAGAAACACAGCTGTTATACCTCCCAAAGAAATTCCTGCCTCGATTCACTTTAGAAGCTTGATGAAGCTTCTCCGATTGTCCATACCCACCTGAAGCTCTTCTTCTCCGATTGTCCATGTCGCCAGCCCCTTTATTCTCTATTGACCAGTACTCATGCATGTATTCTTATAATGGCTGTTTGTTTGATTAAAATGGAAAGAATTGAATGAAATTGTAATGGTGAGCGCAAACCATGATATTCATAGAAAATGTAAGTATTTTTAATAAAAGATGAAAATAGCAATTTACTCATGAAGGTGCCAATGATGGCTCCTAATAATCATTGTATTTTCTTCATTTCGTCATGGCTGCTGTTAGCCCCTTAGCAATTGGCTAGGCCATGGCCAAGGCATGAGGGTGGCATGCCTTGGACGGACATCGAGTTGGGACTAATTCAGGGCTTGACTTGGCTTGTGGCAGACTTGCGTGCATAAGTATGGCAGTGTGGGCAGTGTGTTGGGCAAGGGTGTGTGGCAACATAGGCGGACACATGCAGCCTTTGTGTTTGGCTTGGACACTTAGTGGCGTTGGGCAGCAACTTGGCTACTGTTTTAATTATTAAAGTATAGGTTTTATTTTGATAATTGTATAAATGTGGGAATTATGTATATTCTGGTCATTATTGCTTTTGGTATATTTTGATGTCTTCCCTTGATGGTTTGGCAATCATCTTAAGAGCTCTTTAGGGGGGGTGGTGCCCGTCAAGGGGTAGCACCAAGGCCATGGGCGAGGCATGGTAGGACAACTTGGCATGGGTCAAGGCACATCAAAGCAAAACAATGAAAGCCAAGGCATGGGTGAGGCCTTGCGCGTGATTGAACAAGGACACGGCCACGGGGTCTCTCCTCCGCATTGACTTGGCAGCAAAGACCAAGGCCGTGGGGTAGGCATGGCTTGGCACAAGACAAAGACCAAGGCCATGGGGTAGGCATAGCTTGGCACGAGTTGACTTGAGTTGGCTTGAGGGCTATGGCCATGGTAGAAGGCATGGTATAGCATGTGCAACAGCAGCAGCAGCATAATGGAACAATGTCAAGGCACGGGCAGCCTTGATGATGGTGACTGAATAGTGGGCTTTAGACAAGTAGCCATGGGCAGGGACATGGCCAAAGATGTTGGCATGGACCAAACACTTGCTGGCAGGCTTGGGGGTGGCTAAGTCGTGGCCTAGCACTCTGCTGGTTGTGAGACAGGTGGAAGGCTGGTATTGCAGCAGTCTTCGTGGAACAATTGAGAGGCAACTGCCTTGCTTGTGTGGCACATTGTAATTAGATCAATCAGCCTAGCAGTTGGGGATGTCAACTGCATTGTTTAAATTGTGCTTCGAGGGTTCTAGGTTGGGTGGTGTTGTTTGATGTATGACAGACTTATTTTGAGATTAATAAAATCCATTTTTTCTCCTAAAAGTAAAAAGAAGACACATACACACAAGAAATCAACCCGGCCCCAAAACAACTTTATTCAGCATACTTAACCTAAGAGAGCTAACAGAACAGGAATTATCAGAGATCAAACACAGAAATTAACCCCCACCAATAGAACCAATTCGATCAACCCTTATATTGCCACGGGATCTATGAGCAACAATGCGACACGATCTTTGGTCGTTTTTCCGACATGGGTGTACCCGTCTATGTCCTTGTAAAGAACATCAATCACACGTGCAAAATTCAGGGCACGCATGAGGAGAGGCACTGGTACATCAGTAGGTCTGATGAACTCCTCATTTATGTCCTTCCACGCATTAACGACTTGCTTGTTGAACTCATCAAGTACCTCTTGCTTTGATGCACCATATTGCTTCATGTAGCATTCCACGCTGGAGGCAGCATGCCCTCTCTCTTGCTGGAACTGCAAAAATTGGACCTCAAGATTTAGAGGAATCAAACTATTTTTTAAAATTGTCATGCTAGTTTTATGCTGAGGTACTAGAAAAGTTCATAAACTCCTCTTGCATTAACACGAATGTCAACAGTTTTTATTTGGTTCAAAAAACCGTATGATTAAATATATCATGGAATCATTTTACCTCCTTATAGTTTGAAAACTACTTTTTGCCCACTTTAGTTACACATGGATAGTTGTTTACCATTGTTTCACAGGTATGCAGCTCTTGTACAGAGAAATAATATTGCTATCACTAAAAACTATAGGGGATACTTAATTTGTATAAAAAAATCTTACAAATAAATTATAAGGGGTGAAGTGAAAAATGTGTCAAACTTGGAGGAGGTAAACTATGATTATTCCTATTTTATTTTTATTTATTTTGTGAATTTAAGAAAAATTGTGAAATTCACATTTATTCCCTAGACACGTACAGCAGCACTCCTAGTTTTATAGGGTGTGGGAGTAGCATTGTCAGAGTAGTTTATATATCATACCTGGTGGGAAACTATATCATCCATGAGCCTGCAAATGATCGAAGAAGCTTTGACAATCTTAGGGTTATTGAACACCCAATCAAAGGCCTCCTTTGTTACAACTTCTCCCATGCCAGCAAAAGATGTGGTTATAAGCATGGGGTAACCACAGCTTACTAGTGCAACGTGTATATACTCCTCCATTGGTGGTATGTATCCTTCATTAAACCATTTGGCTTCGACAAAGTAGACTTGGACTAGATTTTTCATCTGGGTTAAACGGGCAAATAGATTATGCTACCATGATAAAAGAACTTTTCTATATATATACATATATACATATATACATATACACCATCCTGATGAAATAAATACGTGTTGATATAAGTTATATTAGTACCATGCATTGGGGGTTATACCTGTGCATTAAACAAAAACCTTTTATCAACACGTATTTATCTATGATAATGATGATCAGGTGAGCATGTGTTGATCATCATTATCATAGATATATATATATACACACACACACACACATAAACCTTTTATCGATTAGGGCAGATCAAGGCAGTTGAATAGGATAGCAATTGAGGTGGAAGCCTTAGTCCCTAGTTCTTAAGGTCCCAACCCACTTACTAAAAAGGTTTTGTACAAAAGGCTCCATTTAAAATTTGAGACAGGTTATTGCATATATCCATTTTATTTGTATAGTCCACAAATTTTAATTTCTCAAGGTTTTAGAGAAATATAAAAGGTTTTCATGAAAATTGGTTATGTGGTCCATTAGAAAATATCATTTTGAACAACTTTGCAAAAGAAAGATTTTTCAAAATCTTTTGTTTAAGTGGACTTTTTGGCCAAAAATGAAATAGGGACAATCAATTGCCAAAAAATCTACTTAAACGACAGGATATTTGGAAAGCTTTTCTTTTGCAAAGTTATTTAAAATGATGTTTTCCAATGGATCGTACGACAATAAAAATTAATAGAGTTAATTGCCCTCTTAAAATTCTGTGTTTAGGCCCCATTCGAAAAGGCATTGTTTAACCTCAGCCCAGTATTTATAATGGACCTCTCTTGGCCTTAATAGAAAGTGGGTGAGCAAAGAGCCGAGGGTGCTTTACTGTTTCTTTCGCATTGTGAACGCGGTATGCTCTGTAAAGTCCATTTTCTTAGATTGGCATATTCCGTGGCAAAAGTGGTGTTTGTTTAGTGTCATGTGTTGCTTCAAGAGTTCAAAAAGCTTCTACAATTGACTCGAGTGCAGACTTCAAGGCAATGCGACTCACACTCATTGTTAGGACAGGTAAGTGTCTTTAGAAGCCGGTTTTTGAATCGTTTCAATTCATTTTAATTCTTGTTATGAGTTTTGAACAAAGTGAAAAAGTTTTTGAAAAAGATTTCAAAACATTTTTGGAAGTTTTAGAGGTTAGGATCGATCCTAGGCATTGGAGGATCGATCCTAGGGTGTCCTGAAATCCTGGTTTAAGTTCTGTTTTCTAGGATCGATCCTAGGCATTGGAGGATCGATCCTAGGTGCTCTACAAAAGATTTTTTGCCTCTGTTTTCTAGGATCGATCCTAGGTTCCTGGAGGATCGATCCTCAGTGCTCTAAAAAGTGTTTTTTTACTTCTGTTTTCTAGGATCGATCCTAGGTTCATGGAGGATCGATCCTTGCTCGTAAAATCCAGTTTTTAAGTTTTAATTAAATTACCTATTTGACCTTATTTTGAATCCCAGTCTTTTGGGGTCTCTTAGACTCTTTAAATAGGTTTTGTTCTGATAGAGAGAGGCAAGCAAGCCTCTCCCAATTTAGGTTTTCAAAAGCCCATCCTCTCAAATCTTCTCTAGAGCTTTTTAATCTAGTTTTTCTTTTCATGCTCTAGAGACCTTCAAACCACACAATATTTTTCACATCCTTGAGTGTTTGTGAGTCCGTTGCGACGGTGATCGAGCTTGCGAGTTCGTGGAGGAAGGAATCACTGTGAAGAGGTTGGTTGTGACCAAAGCCGTGAAGACGGAGATCGATCATATGCGGTCGTGGGAGTGAAGACTTTTGCTTAAGTCCTTTTGGTCTGTAAGTGTGTCTTGTACTCATTTAATTCATAGTGGATTTGCTTCAACTGGACTAGGTCCCGTGGTTTTTCCCATCTAGGGTTTTCCACGTAAAAATCCGGTGTGCATCTTTTTATATGCTTTCATACTTGCTATGCGATTGGATTAATAGTGATACTTGGTTTTGTGAGTTTCATAATTAAAATTGGGTAAGATTTTGAGTAATACCTATTCAACCCCCCTTCTAGGTATTCTAGGGTTATTTAACCGGAATTTCAATTGGTATCAAAGCGAGGTTCACTCTTAAGGTTTAACAGCCTGAGTGCTGATCCTTGTGCCTATTCTCCGGTATTATGGATCCTGTGAAACCTTCTATACCATTCTTTAATGGTAAGGACTATGGGTACTGGAAAGCCCTCATGCGAGCCTATCTCAAATCAATTGATGAGAGAGTGTGGTTTGCTGTGATTGATGGATACACTCCACCCAAGGTGGTTGTGGAAGGTGTATCTGTTGACAAGCCTAGGGTTCAATGGACTAAAGAGGATTATGAAGAACTCAAATGGAATTCCAAAGGAATTAACGCTATTTTCAGTGGAATATCCCGCGATGAATTTCGTAGGGTAGCTCATTGTGAATATGCAAAAGAAGCTTGGAATATCCTAGAGAAAACTCATGAAGGAACCATATCTGTGAAAAATACAAAAATTCAAATGCTTACTTCTATGTATGAAAAGGAAACTATGAAAGAAGATGAAGTATTTGATGATTTTAATGCTAGGCTGAGTGATATTGTTAACTCTAGATTTTCCTTAGGTGATGAGTTGTCTGATGCTACCATTAATAGGAAAATTCTTAGGTCTTTACCTCTCAGGTTCTTGCCTAAGATTACTTCCATTGAAGACAACAAAGATCTTGACACCATGAAAAAGGAAGATTTAGTTGGGGAAATTCAAAACTATGAAATGAAATTTTGTAAGAAAGAGTCTAAAAATAAAGGAATAGCTTTGAAAACCATCACTGAAGAGTCTAGTAAACCTGATTCTGGATCTGACTCTGCTTCTGAAGTCTGTGATGAGGATATTGCCTTCTTCGTGAAGAAATTTAGGAAATTGTTTAGACCCTCTGGAAATAGTTCCTCTAACTCAAGGAATTATGTTCGTTCTAGTTCTAGCAGAAATGGTGGTTCTAGTTTCAATAAGAGTAGAGGTTCCAACTCTAACAGAAGTAATAGTTCAGGGTCGTCCAAAGGCAATGGGTTTAATTCAGGTAGAAATAGAAGGGATAGTGATAGGTCCCAATTACAGGCTAGTGTTCAGGGGGAGAGATCTAGCAATAGGAAGCCTCAAGGGGCTCAGTGCTATGAATGTCATGGTTTTGGTCATATTGCTCCTGAGTGTGCCAATACCAGGAAGAAGAACTCCAACAACACTAGTCAAGGAAAAGATAAAGGATATAATGCTACCCTGAGTGATAGTGAGCATGAATCCGGTTCTGAGGAAAGCTCACACGGTGAAGAAGATGAGTTAAACTTCATGGCTTTTACTTCTATTCACCTAGAGTCTGGAGAGTCTTCTGAGTGTGCTAGTAAGATCCTGAGTCAGGAAGAGCTAGATAAGGTTGAAGTGGTTACTGAGAGTTCTGAGGACATGTGTGTGTCTGATGAAGAAGAAGAAGATCTTCAAGTTGCTTATGATAAGCTATTTGAAGAATGTCTCAAAACTAAGAAGTCAAGACAATCTCTCTACATTAAAGCTAAAACTTATGAGAAAGAGATTGAATGCTTGAAGCTGGAGTTGACTGAAACTACTGCTAGTGTCAGTCAATTGAAGACTCAGAAAGGACATCTCTCTAAAGAGATTGTCCGGTTGGAAAAGGAGAAGTTTGAGTTGACTGAGTCTAGGAAATGTCTTGAGTTGAGAGTCTCAAGTCTTGAAAAAGACTTAAACTCTAAAGTAGCTGATCTAGAAAAATTGTCTAAAGGAAAGGAGACCCTAGATAAGCTATTAGGTGTAGGACAGAGCTCGAGTGACAGACGAGGTTTGGGGTTTGTGAATGAAAAGGCCACTCCTAGTTCTTCTAAAACCCAGTTTGTTAAGGCTCAAGAGTCTCATGTTGTTAAGTCTACAGCTCCTCCACCTATTGTTCCTCCTAAGAAAGTTCCTACTTGTGTCCATTGTGGGAATAGGGGTCACATTAGGCCTAAATGTCCGATTCTTAAGAAAAGTCAACCTAGGAAGGTAGAAGAGCATTATCATAGGCAAGTGAGTAGACCTAATGAATTTGACATCTCTTATGCTTGGAACAGACATTCACCTAGAACTCCTCCTGTTTGTCATCATTGTGGTGAGGTTGGTCATATCCGTCCGAATTGCTTCCAACAAAAGGATAGAATGTCTAGAACTTCTAGAAACCCTGTCTTGAGGATGGATAGTGTTGGAGAGTGTCTCAGGAGGCTATGTTTAGAGGTTTCTGATCTGAGACAGATGGCTCATAAAGGTTTTAATACTTCCTCTAGTGTGTCTAGAAGAAACCACTCCAGAGTCAACAGAGTCAACCCTTTCACGAAGGTCAACATTCCGAAAGTGAAGACCGAGTGGATTGTCAAGAATGACCTTAGGTGTCTTGTTGTCCACACTGTTCTTAGAGCTCATAGTTCTACCATGTGGTACTTAGACAGTGGATGTTCTAGGCACATGACTGGAGACAAGTCCTTGTTTGCTTTTTATGAGGACTGTGATGGAGGTACTGTGACATTTGGAGATGGGAAGAAGTCTCAAGTTGTAGGTAAAGGTACAATCACTGCTCCAGGTTTTCCTAAGCTTGACAATGTGTTGTTTGTAAAGGGACTTAAGGCCAATCTTCTCAGCATCAGTCAAATGTGTGATGAACACCATTCCGTACAATTCACTCGCAACAAATGCTCTATTCTTAATGATAAGGGTGTATGTGTCATGGAAGGTGTGCGGACTAGTGATAACTGTTATGGTATTTCTCCTACATCTAATATAGTCTGCAACAGTGCTAGAGTTGATGAAACTGAGTTGTGGCATCGTAGGTTGGGACACTTGAACTATAAAGATCTTACTCGTCTTATTAGAAGAGAGTGTGTTAGAGGTGTGCCCAAACTAGGTAAGTCTCCTAATAGTGTTTGTGGCCCTTGTCAGCTAGGGAAACAGATTAGGTGTTCCCATAGGAAGATAAATGAGATTGTTACCACTAGGTGTCTTGAACTGATTCATATAGATCTCATGGGTCCTTCTAGGACAGAGACCATAGGTGGCAGGAAGCATATCCTTGTGATGGTTGATGATTTTTCTAGATATACTTGGATTGCTTTGTTGAGAGATAAGACCGAAGCATTTGGATGCTTCAAGACTATATGCCAACGTGTTCAAAATGAGAAAGGGAATCTTATAACTCGAATAAGAAGTGATCATGGTCGTGAGTTCGATTATTCCGAGTTTGAGGCCTATTGTGATGAGCGTGGCATTATGCATGAGTTTTCACCTCCTAAAACCCCTCAGATGAACGGAGTTGTAGAAAGGAAAAATAGGGTTATTCAGGAGATGGCTCGTGTTATGCTCCATGGCAAGAATTTGCCTAAGAGATTTTGGGGAGAAGCTGTCAATACAGCTTGCCATACAATAAATAGGGTCTATCTGAGACCTAGGACTAGACAGACCTGCTATGAGCTTTGGAAAGGTAAGAAGCCTAACCTTAAGTACTTCCATGTGTTTGGGAGTAAGTGTTATATCCTCCGTGATAGAGAGAGTTTAGGAAAATTTGATTCTAGGAGTGATGAGGGTATCTTCCTAGGCTACTCTAATAACAGTAAGGCGTATAGGGTTTATAATCTTAGGACGTCTACTGTCATGGAGTCTGTCAATGTTGTTATTGATGATGCTTCTGCTGATCCTGTGAATGTTGAGTCTATAGAAGAGGATGAAGATGAGCTAAGTGTAGAGTCGGAGGATTCTCCTTCTTCCACATTGGAAAAGGATGAATCTAATTCTGTCAGTGAGATAGTTCCAAACTCCCAAGAACCATCATCTATTCTAGAACCATCGGCTAGGGTCAAGCTTAATCATCCACCTAGTCTTGTTATAGGTGAAGTGTCTGATAGGATGAAGACCCGTAGACAAGTGAGGAACGAGGTCAATCATTTGTGCTATATTTCCACCATAGAGCCGAAAAATGTGATTGAAGCTTTAAAGGATGAGTATTGGATTGCTGCCATGCATGAAGAGCTCAGTCAATTTGTTAGAAATGATGTGTGGTATCTTGTGCCTAGGCCTAAAAATGTTAATATCATTGGTACCAAGTGGATATTTAAGAATAAATCTGATGAAAGTGGCACCATTGTTAGAAATAAGGCTAGGTTAGTTGCTCAGGGTTACACTCAGGTTGAGGGCATTGACTTTGATGAGACTTTTGCTCCTGTAGCTAGGCTTGAGTCCATTCGTCTTCTTCTTGCCATAGCTTGCTATCTTAGGTTCACCCTATATCAGATGGATGTGAAGAGTGCTTTCCTGAATGGCATTCTTCAAGAGGAAGTTTATGTGGAACAACCTAAGGGATTTGAAGATCCCCATCACCCCAACCATGTGCTTAGATTGAAAAAGGCCCTATATGGTTTGAAACAAGCCCCTCGTGCTTGGTATGAGCGTTTAACTACTTATCTGCTTGCTAGAGGCTTTTCGCGAGGGGGAGTCGATAGGACCTTATTTATTAGGAAGGTCGGGAATGTGATTGTCATTGCACAGATCTATGTGGATGATATAGTGTTTGGTTCCACGTCTGACCCACTTGCTCATAAATTTGCTGATGAGATGAAAAGAGAGTTTGAAATGAGTATGGTGGGTGAGCTGAATTACTTCTTAGGTCTTCAAGTTAAGCAACCGAGTGATGGGATTTTTATATCTCAAAGCAAGTATGCTGAGGATTTGGTTAAGAAGTTCGGTTTAGAGAATCCTAAGCATGCTCGTACTCCTATGAGTACGACTTTGAAGCTTAGTAAGGATGCTTCTGGTGAGGATGTAGATCACACTATGTATAGAAGTATGATTGGTAGCTTGTTGTACTTGACTGCTAGTCGTCCTGATATTTCATTTAGTGTGGGTGCTTGTGCTCGCTATTAGGCTGCTCCAAAGAAGTCTCATGTGGAAGCAGTGAAGCGTATCATCCGATATGTGAGTGGTACACTTGATTTTGGTCTTTGGTATTCGTTTGATACGAATTCCGAAGTTGCTGGATATTCCGATGCCAACTGGGCCGGAAATGTCGATGATAGAAAGAGTACTACTGGTGGCTGTTTTTATGTGGGTAATTGTTTAGTATCTTGGCTTAGCAAGAAACAGAATTGTATATCTTTATCTACTGCTGAAGCTGAGTACATAGCCGCTGGGAGTTGTTGTACTCAACTCATGTGGATGAAACAGATGTTACTGGATTATGGGATTGAGCAGGGTACTATGATTGTTCATTGTGATAATACTAGTGCTATTAATATCTCCAAGAATCCTATTCAGCACTCTAGGACTAAGCACATTGATATTCGTCATCACTTTATTCGCAACTTGGTTGAAGAAAAAGTGATTTCATTAGAGTTTGTTCCTACTGAGAGTCAACTAGCAGATCTTTTCACTAAACCTCTAGATTTTCTTAGGTTTGAATCCCTTCGGAAATCTATTGGTGTCTTTTCGGTTGACTGAGTCTGTGTGTATGTTTCACCATATTCCTTTGTCCTCTCATGTTTCATCTTATTCTTGGTTTATGGGATAGTTTAGGATTTATGGCTTTCGTTTTTTTTTTTTTTTTTTTTTTTTTTTTTAATTTTCTTTCTGTTTAAGAAAAACATAAAAAGATTTTTATGTGAGTTCATGCATTTCTCGTTCTGATGGGTGTCAGTCATATATGCTTTGCACTATCTTGTGAGATGGGTCCTTATTGACTATTATATTGTACTGAGGTTCCCACGATAACTTGTTTGATATTTAGTGCTGTTCTCTTCCGCGTGTTTAGTGGAACATTACAATGCGTTACATGCCTGCACTTTACACTGCACCACTATTCTATGTTTTTGGGGTTTCTCAACTTAAATCATGGCATGGTCATCTTTGTTTTTCTAATTCCTCGGGATTAGGGAATTTGAATGACCCGTATGTTATGTATATCCCTATATCTCATGAAAAGGGCTACCTTTGCGTTGTCCGAAGCTAACGTGAGGTAATTCATGAAGAGGGCTGGCTGCGCGAAAGTGTGAAAGCCATCATGTTAAAAAGAAAGATATTTTGTAGTTGAGCGTTAATGTCAAAAGACATTCTAAAAGAAATTTAGGAAAGGTGCGAACTCTTGATTCCTTCACAACAATTCCCACAGCGCATTGAAAAAGAAAAAAAAAATACTATTCAAAAGGGTGAAAAGCAATCTTTTCGTACTTAACATGGTTTGACTCTTATTCTCAATTTCTTGGGATTGCAAATCATAGATTTTCATGCGTGGTTTTGGTTCATTAACCCCGTCACATTGATTGTGCATTCTTACACGTGGCATGCAATGTTTCTTGTTCATTTCCGCTAATTATGCCTCAGGTGCAAGCCTTTGTTGATAAATTGGTTATTGGTCGTTGAACAAATTTTTTTTGGATTTCGCGTCTCACCTGTTAGTGCTTATCTTATATGTTGATACCTTTCTTAGTGGCATGCATTGAGACTTCCTATATTTTTTTTTGTTGTTTGCCATAATTCAAGAGATTTTTTTTGGGATTTCAAGTTCTTTTTGTGGATTTGGTAATTTTTTTTTGGTTCAGGGCAGTTTGGAGTTATGTGTTTTAGGGGGAGATTTTATTTTTTTTATTTCTATGTTTTTATTTTTTATTTATTTATTTATATATTTTTTTTGGTTCCCATTTTTTTGTTTTGATATGGGTATTTTTCTTTTTTTTTTCTTTTCTTTTCTCCGGGTTTGGGTTTTATACCCAGTCTCCTTTGTTGGGCCCGCTACCCACCTTTGGGTTTCTCGGGTTTCCTCTGTCGGGTTGGAAACCCATTGGTTTTTTTTTTTGTTTTGTTTATTTTTCTTGTTTTTTTTTCCTTCCTTACTGTTCCCCTTTCCCTTTCCCGTCGTCCTTCATCGGAGCCCTAATCACCACCGCTGCTGCTCTCTCTCTCTCCCTCCGGCGACCTCTACCGTCGATTCTCCCTTCCGGTGGTCTCGTTCTCCTCTTCGTTGGTGTCTCCGACGCTGCCTCTCCGTGCGCTCTCCGTTCCTTCCCCCCCTTGCGACCCGCGGGTGATTCCTCTTCTCCGGTGTCGCTGGTGCGTTGCGCCTCGTTTTTCCGGCGAAGCTTGTTGGGAATCTTGTTGTTGCTCTTCTGGGTCCGCGTGGTTTGGTCCCTGCGGTGATCGCCTCTTCTCCCTTCGGCTCGCGTCGTGACCAGGTTGGTGCGTTGTTTATTTTTTTTATTTGTGTTTTTGTTGTGTGTGGTTTTCTTTATTTATTTTTTTTTGGTTGTTTCTCTTCTGTGATTTCTCTGTCAATTGTCAGGTTGCTTGGGTCTTGCTTTCCCCCTTCCCTGTATTGTTTTGGCCCTCGCAACTTTCTGTATTTTATTGTTTTTTTCTTGTGTGTGAGCCCTCATTGCTGTGTTGGGGGATTCGGTGTTGGGAACAGGTGTGTGCGATGCTGTGTTTGTTTGTTTTTGGATTGTTGGTGCAAATCTGTTTGCTTGGGCCCTCCCCCCTTCCCTGTATTGCTCCGGCCCTTGCCATATGATTCTTATTGTTTCTGTTGGCTGTGTCTTTGGGTCTGCCTTTTCCCTGTATTGCCTTGACCCTTGACTTTCTTTTGTTTTCCTCTGCCTTTCTGGTGGTGCTGGCTTTTGGTACTTGGATTGGGCTTGTTTTTTTTTTTTTCTGAGAGCATTGGTTGGTGGCTATCAGTGGGGTTTTTCGGTGGCTTGGTTGTGCCTTGGTCTGCTTTGTGCCTCGCATCGTTGTCTTTGGACTCCGCCGGAGTGTTTGGTGCTCTTTGGTTTCCTGTCCATCATGTTGGTTGAACTTGGCCTTGTTCTTGCCTGTCTTTTGATGACTGGTGGAGGTGGCCGTGGCCGTGGCCGCGCTAAGGGCATTGTCATGGCTGATTCGTCTGGTACACGTCGTGGATGTGGTCGTGGTCAGCCCCCTGCCTCTGACAAAGGCAAAGGGAAGGCTATTGCCTCTAGGTCTGGGTCGAGGAAGCGTTCTACTCGCTCTCCCACTCCTTCTGACTCCTCTACGAGTTCTAGTGAGTATAGTGAGGCGGAGGCTGAGCCCTCTTCTGATGATGCTGGTGCTTCTCTTGATGAGCCTGATTATGGTGCTCCACCTCCTGTCGGTCCCGGGACTGATGTTCTTGCTGACATGGTTATGGACATGTCCGTGGTTGAGTCCTGGTGGCGTTCTGCTGATCACAAGCAATCCTTTCTCTCTATGTACTCCAAGCGTCCAGTTTTGGGTGAGCGGGTTGTTAATCTTGATGGGATTGGAAATGGCTTCGTCAATATGATTTTTCAGCGCCGACATTGGCGTCCCATCTTGAATTTGCGGGGCCGTGTTTATTTTCGCTTGGTTCAGCTCTTTTATGCCAACATGTTTCACCAGAATACCGACACTTGGGTGCTTCAGTCTCGCGTCTTGGGTGTGGATGTGACCTTTTCTGCTCAGTCTGTTGCCACTTTTTTGGGCTTATGCCGGGTTCCTGCTCCTGATCTCCCGAATGACAAGGTTACTCAGACTCCTGCCATTTCTCTTGTTTATAATACTTTATGTGGTCATGCTGTTGAGGTCCACGGTGCACTGCGGGCTAGTTTGATGATTGAGAATTATCAGGTGCTGCACAAGGTTGTGTGCAATACTATCTTTCTGACCACCCATCAGTCTGATGTCATGGTTGAGCGTGCCCGCTTCCTGTATGCTCTGGGTACTGGTGGGACCGTGGACTTGCCATCTCTGATTGTTAAGCTTGTGTTCCAGGCGACGACTGTCACTAATGTGTCGATTGGACTTCCTTTTGGGCTTTTGATTTCTAATTTTCTGCTGTCTAAGGGTGTAACTGTTGATATTCAGTCTCGCGCTCCCCAGGGTGAGATTTCTGCTATTACTTTGAAACAGAGCCGGGGACAGCGTCAGGGTAAGCACGCTCGGGTGTCTTCTACCTCGACTTCTACTGTGCCTCCTGTTCCTGATCCGTCTGTTCCAGTGAATCCTTCTCCACCGCCTCTTGATCAGTCGGCTCGCATCCTCGGCTTACTTACTGAGATTCTGGATCGGCTTGGTCAGATTGAGGATGTTCTGGTTGCTCGGGGTGGCCCGTTGCCTCCTTTGCCGCCTCGGGATGGTGGTAGTTCTTAGTGGTCTTTCCTCACCTCGTTGGTGTTGGGTTGTATTCTGGTTGGCCATTGTGGTGTGGCATTTTGAGGGGGTCATTTTTTTTGTTGTGTTGTTCCTTTGTCCATTCCTGACAAAAAGGGGGAGATGATTTGCATTGCATGATATATCTTGTTCTGTGCTGCATGCTGTGATATTCTTGTTTTTATGTTTAACTATGCATGCTGTGTTATGTTCAGATATGTTTATGTATTGCTTTTTCATATGTGATGCTATGCTGGGTAGTTGTTGGTATTGTGTGCAGATCACAGGTTAAGCTTTGAGCATTGCAGATGAGTGTGATGGGATGTTTGTTCGATTTATTGAGTTGTAAATTTCATTGTGAGTATAGGGCCTATTTAGTTTTGTGGTTTGGGAATAGGTTTTATATCTCATGACGAGATTAGGTGGGTTTTGTCACGGAATTGCCAAAGGGGGAGATTGTAAAGTCCATTTTCTTAGATTGGCATATTTCGTGGCAAAAGTGGTGTTTGTTTAGTGTCATGTGTTGCTTCAAGAGTTCAAAAAGCTTCTACAATTGACTCGAGTGCAGACTTCAAGGCAATGCGACTCACACTCATTGTTAGGACAGGTAAGTGTCTTTAGAAGCCGGTTTTTGAATCGTTTCAATTCATTTTAATTCTTGTTATGAGTTTTGAACAAAGTGAAAAAGTTTTTGAAAAAGATTTCAAAACATTTTTGGAAGTTTTAGAGGTTAGGATCGATCCTAGGCATTGGAGGATCGATCCTAGGGTGTCCTGAAATCCTGGTTTAAGTTCTGTTTTCTAGGATCGATCCTAGGCATTGGAGGATCGATCCTAGGTGCTCTACAAAAGATTTTTTGCCTCTGTTTTCTAGGATCGATCCTAGGTTCCTGGAGGATCGATCCTCAGTGCTCTAAAAAGTGTTTTTTTACTTCTGTTTTCTAGGATCGATCCTAGGTTCATGGAGGATCGATCCTTGCTCGTAAAATCCAGTTTTTAAGTTTTAATTAAATTACCTATTTGACCTTATTTTGAATCCCAGTCTTTTGGGGTCTCTTAGACTCTTTAAATAGGTTTTGTTCTGATAGAGAGAGGCAAGCAAGCCTCTCCCAATTTAGGTTTTCAAAAGCCCATCCTCTCAAATCTTCTCTAGAGCTTTTTAATCTAGTTTTTCTTTTCATGCTCTAGAGACCTTCAAACCACACAATATTTTTCACATCCTTGAGTGTTTGTGAGTCCGTTGCGACGGTGATCGAGCTTGCGAGTTCGTGGAGGAAGGAATCACTGTGAAGAGGTTGGTTGTGACCAAAGCCGTGAAGACGGAGATCGATCGTGTGCGGTCGTGGGAGTGAAGACTTTTGCTTAAGTCCTTTTGGTCTGTAAGTGTGTCTTGTACTCATTTAATTCATAGTGGATTTGCTTCAACTGGACTAGGTCCCGTGGTTTTTCCCATCTAGGGTTTTCCACGTAAAAATCCGGTGTGCATCTTTTTATATGCTTTCATACTTGCTATGCGATTGGATTAATAGTGATACTTGGTTTTGTGAGTTTCATAATTAAAATTGGGTAAGATTTTGAGTAATACCTATTCAACCCCCCTTCTAGGTATTCTAGGGTTATTTAACCGGAATTTCATGCTCTTCCTTCTTTGGCCATCTCTTCCTCAATCTCTTCATAAACATCTAAAAGTGCCTGACAACAAAATTTCATGTACTCTAGGAGTTGATCCAAGAAGTTGATATCCCACCTGAAAGACAAGTAAACACTTCCCATCAATCTGGATTCTCCCCCATAATTTTACATAAGAAGTGTGGGTGATGTGAATATATTTGTCAGACCTTTCAATTGCTTCCGTAAAATGCTCAAGTTCTTCAAATGTACCATATGCATCATAGATATCGTCCATGACGAATGTCATGGCGATAACTTTGGTTAATATTCCTCTAGCAAGGGAATACTGGGGCTCAAAATACACTCCCACTATCCAAAAGAAGCCCTCCACCACTCTCTCTTACAAAAGGTAGCTTCCTCGCAAAGTCTAAGTCTTTCCACCACCTGAAATAATACAGTTTGTAAGCAAAACCCAACTCAATTCTTACACTGCTTAAAATATAGATATGATTAGGGAGTCCCTTTCTTAAAAGGTTAACCTTACAAGAATGGGACACCATGATTAGGAACTTAATTACCTAGTGATTTCACTAAGCTCCTTCCTATGCAAACTCTGTAGTAGGTTAAAATCTAACTTCCCAAGGTTTAGTAAAGCTTCATTATGTGAACCATCCTCTTGGTATATAGAGATAAAACGTCTCGCCTCCAGCCTTGGTAAGCCCTTGCAAATGGGCTGTTTTAGTGCATGAATCACCTGTGCCATAAGAGGATCGCTTGCACGGCTGGTTGCCATAGACTCAAGGTGAATGGTGGTGAATGCCAGTGCTTCATCAAGTACATCTTCTCCGTGTATTCTGAGATGGGTAGCTTCATATAAGCCTAGCATGCCCTGCACATCCCCTATCAATGATTCCTTGAAGTTGCCCTTGTCATTTTTGAACTTGTACAACTTATTAATTCCACAAACAATGATTAACAATAGCGTTAATATATTGTTAAATTTGTAAGATGTCCAGAGGGACATTGCAACCCTTTTTTTTAGGGATATTACGTGAAAAAGTGTTAAACATTAAGAGGATTTCTTGTAATTTACCCAAAAAATAAAAATAAATAAATAAATAAAAAACAAAGTGAGTAGATTATATGAGACTGACCAGATGAAACATTATACCCTTCTTGTCTTAGTAGTCGGAACCACAAAGAAACATTGTAGAGATCCTCATCACCATTATCAAGATGGTCATCATAGATGTGTTGTAATGCTTCTTCTATCTCTCTTTCGAAGTGATATGCCACTCCGAGGCGTTGGATTGCATCAATAAATTTCAGCTGTTTCGAGGGCTGATCCGCTCTGGTCATTAGCTCCCTTCTCACTTCTTCTTTCAGTTCTTCAACCTGCTTTTCCTCATGGGCATGGGTTATCTGCACCAAGAAAATTGCATGCATGAGCACAAAAACAAATAGGTATCAAGAATCAAATTCATGTGCATGCATTCACACATGTAAACATGCACATACATATTTCTTCTTCTATTTTTTTAAAGGGGAAATTAGCAATAACCCCTATTAGGGGACTGCTTTCAACAAAAAACCCACCATAAGATTTTTTAACTTCAAAACCCCTTTTTTAAAAGAATTTTTAAGTAAAAGGAAATGTTTTTTTAAAAATACCCGTTTTACCCTTTTATATTTACATTACAACTGATGTTATTTATTGGAAGAAGTAAGGGGGGAGGGAAAGAGAGAGAGAGAGAGAGAGGGGCTCCATGGTCGAGGCTCAACGGAAAAATCAGATTGTCTCATGGGCGATCATCTCCGGTGGTTGAGGGCCGACGGCAGTGTGACTCAATGGCTTGGGGCTCCATTTCAGCCACAAGTCGAGTAAGAGGGCCGATGGCAAAGAGAGAGAGGGGGGGCTCCATCAACGGCGGCTAAAGTGGGGAGGCGACGGGGATGCAATTGCAGAGGGCTCAAACGGCGACGGGGGCTAGTGGTGAGTCGCCAACGTTTGTGAGTCACTGATGACGGGGATGGAAAACCAGATCTGGTGTTTTTTCTTTTTTGGTTTAACAGATGGAAAAAATTTCACCTATGATGTGGGGAGGCAACGGGGCTGGTGGTGTGTCGCCGATGACGGGGATGGAGAAACCAGAATTTTTTTTTTTTTTTTTTTTTTTTGTGGGTTTGATAGTGGGTTTGAAGGGAAAAGGGTTGTGGTCTTGATTTGGGTTTCTAATTTGTTGCACGATGATAGACATACGGTGAGGATGGTGTGGGTTTGGTAGAGTTTGATGATGGTGGTTGTCAATAGGTTTGGGGTTTTATGGGAGGGGTTCACAGCGGTGGTTTGGTGTTGCAAAGGGACGGTGGTGGATTGAGGGTTGTGTTGTTATTTTGTGGTATATAATTTTTCTAAAGCACACAACAGCAATCTGGCATTATTGTTCGTGTATTTTTTTCAAAGCACACAAGAGTAAATTAGTACTATTGTCTGTGTAATTTTTGTGTATTTTTTTCAAAGCACAAAAGAGTAAATTGGTACTATTGTTTGTGTATTTTTTTTTAAAGCACACAAGAGTAAATTGGTACTATTGTCTGTGTAATTTTTGTATATTTTTTTCAAAGCACATAAAAGTAAATTGGTACTATTGTCTATGTAATTTTTTCAAAGCACACAAGAGTAAATTGGTACTATTGTCTGTGTAATTTTTCAAAGCACCTTTCTGTAAATTTTTCAAAGCACACCCAACAGTAAATTGTTACTATTGGCTGTGTAAATTTTATAAATCACACAACAGTAAACTGTGCACCTTCACCATCGTTGTCAATGGCGGGATGGAGAAGGTAGATCTAGTAGAAGGGGGAAGGAGAAAATGATTCGTTGCAAATCTGGAAACCAGATCTAGTAATAGCATAATAAAAGGTAGATTAAGATCCTTTCTTCTCTTCTCCTAGCTTGTTCGTACCTCTTCTACTAGGTTCAATTCTCACCAGTAAGTATTGTGTGATTCGGATAGTCACATAGTTGCCGGAATAGCATTTGCAGCTTGATCGGCGGTGGCCAAATGTGGGAGGCAATGGAACCACGGGAGAGAGGGAGAGAACATGGGAAAAAAATGGCATGATTTGTTATTTGATTTAAATTGTAAATAGGGGTATTTTTGTCACTATGGGGTCAAAAGGGGTTTTCACAAAACTGTTTTTCACTTAGGGCCTATTATAAAAGTACTCTCATACTTAGGGCCTATAGCCAAAAATCCCTTTATTTATTTATTTATTTTTATTTTTTTTGATGTCTCAATCAAAGATGGTCTGAGGGTAGTTTGGGGAAGCGACCGCTTAGGGACCCCAATTTTTAGTTGAGAATTATAAGGGCCCCTAATCAATATTAACCCTTGTGGAATGTTAGTAACAAAAACAAAAAAAAAAAACAAAAACCTCAATTATGAGGGCTCCAAACCAAGTCCACAGCTCAAAGACCAATGGATGTACCCAACTCGAGCCCAAAACTAACAACTAAATTATGAAACAAGAAGTACATATGTATGTATTGTATATTTTTAAGTTCTTGTCATCTTAATCTCTATATATATAAAAAATTGTAATTTTAATTATAATCAATAATACTTTGTTTTGATACTAAGAAAATGGGCACTTAGAAATTTTTTATTTATTTATTTTTTTTCCTTGTGTGTGAATATATATAGGGGATTTGGATTTGGTGCAGTAAACGTAAGATCGATGACACGTGGTAAAGAGGAGAAATGGAGGGCTGAAATTCGAGAGATACATTTAAGGCCCAACGCCTAATAGCCCTCACTTTCTCCTCCTTGCCCACATGTCATCGATCCTACATTTACAGCACCATGCAGTAAAAGTAGCCAACTGTACCAAATCCAAATCCTATGTATAGGGGCCTCATTTTAGGAATTGGCCCAAGGCCCTAAAAAAACTCAAGCAAACCCTTGTCTCATTCATATATAAGAAGCTAGCCTACACATTAAAATGCATTTAGCATTTTGGGATATGGTAGCCGAGACTGGGACAGACATGTCTTACTTGAATCAAGAACACTACCAAAAATGTATAGATAATGGTGGTGTAGGTGCACGAACTCAGGAATTTATAGGAAAGGGCAAAGGAGAGAACTGAGTACTAATCAAAGTGCCATTTTTGGCAAGGTTGAATACCATATATACACGCATGTGGTCCACTTAGACTTTGAGGGACCAACATAAAACCTATGAGTGTACATCCATGCATGTGTGAAGCTAAAGGACTAATTTACATCGTGAAACTGCAAATAACTCATTTAATTCGTTATAGTTTGTTTGATGGTACCTAATTAATCTAACATGAAAAAAATGCATGCCATAAGATTCGCATGGAGGGGGTCAAACAAATTAACTAGCCATCACATTCACTATGTTTGGTATGAGGGATTAGAAGAAAGATGGAAAAGGGGATGAAGGAATGTGGAAGGATAAGTGGTGTGTTAGTCCTGATCAAGTCAACACGTGTTGATATAAGTTATATCAGCACTATGCATTGAGAGTTGTACCACGTGCATTGATCCAATACTATATAACTCATTAATGCACGAGGTACAACCCCCAATGCAAGTGTTGATATAAATTATTTCAGCACGTGCTTACCTGATCACTATCCACTGTATTAATTTGGTATGATGGAGGGGAAGAAGGATTGCGCATCCCTTCTTTTTACTTTTTCTCATCTCCCAAATTTGGGAGGACGATCAAGGTGAGAGAAAGATGACTTTGGTTAAAATGACACATTTATCCTCCAATTAATACCTATAAATAATTCACCAATTACTAGCATGTATATGAGGGTAAAATAGTAAAATTAATGTAATTCATTTCCCTCATTCTTTCGTATGAAATACAGGAATAAAAAAATTTTAAAAAAATTATTTTCTTATCCATCCTACCAAACACATACGTCGCTTTCCTCAAAATGGAAATTCCCCTTTCCCTCCTTCCTTTCAGATCCCCTCTAGTTGATTAATGTCAAGTTGCCTCCATTTCACGGTTGGAAAAGTGTTAATAAAATCTAACAGTGCTCATTTTGCCATGTCGTCCATGTTATTAACACTTCTATTTCTTATGACTAACAATGTTACACTACCAACAAATAGAAAGAGAAAAAAGGGAAAAATGGCAGTTATCTTCATTGCCAACAATGATGACCTCTTCCGACCTCTTCACCACACTATGAAATGCATGTTATCGTCGTGGCTTTTCTCCACCATTAATGGCATCCCAGATCTGAAACAGTCCATCTGTTCTGCATTCCTATTGAATCTTAGAGCAAGAAGCACCTTTCTCCACCATCAAAAATCCCAACCCGTCTTGGGCCAACATAATTTCCGGCCACAATAAGGGCTTTTCTCCACCACCATACTAAATGTTGGAGAATAGGGGGGAAATAAGAAAAGACAAAGAAGATCCATTTTCCACTCATATTAATGGTGACGTCGCCGTTAATATGACTAGGGTGGGGGTTCAAATTAAAGGTAAAGCTTATTTCACCACACTTTTCATTATTGACGAGACCATCATCTCTATCAATCTTTTCCAATGATTTGGGTAGTGAGGACTGGGAAGAGAGGGTTTGCTTCCTGCATTCTCACAGTCTACTTTATGCCAACGTATTCTTCGTTTTGAGAAGCTAAAGAGGGCATGTTGATCAATGATGATAGAGAATAAAATAGGTCACCGGAAGTCCGCTACTCCCCAATCAACATCCATGGTTTGTGATTGAGCACAAATTTTATCCTCAATCAATCAAATTACATTTCTAAACGAAATTTAGAATCTGCCGTTCACGTTAGTAGACGAAGTCATCATTAGCATTTATGGCATAGCAGTGGGTAAACTGGGATGATGTACGTGGCAGCACCTAAGCTGTTAGATTAGTCTATGCTGACATGTTCAATCTACGGTTGTAAAATGGACCAAACTGGTTAATAAGGGAGTGGAGAGGATCCGTTCCCACTAATTCCCACCAAACATAGCAATAAGTGGGTGACAATAAAATTCAATGCGCAAAATTGACTTCGGGTGGAATCATCATTGCACTCTACAAAGAGCGATGGGAGGACACATCTTGCTAGGCCAAGAAATTTGGACCAAACACATTTTTTTTTTTTGATAAGCCTGGACCAAACACATTTAAAAGTGAAAAGAAAAAGGTCAAAAAAAAAAAAAAAAAGAGGTCAAAACATGGGCTAGCACGCTGGTTTGTCACAATCGGGAGAGCTGTTTCCAACTAATACCATTACTGAATCCAAAAATATATATATATATATATTTGTGTGACCTTGGTTTTCATATAAATATATGATTCATTTAGAGTATAAATGAATAATATTATGATTTTTAAATTTTTTGTTTTTTATTTAAAATAAAAAAAAAAAAAAAAAAACAAGTACTACGATAATAAATAATAAGGAATCGTGGTTTATATGAAACAATAACGGTGGCCTTTCTTCTTCTTCTTCTTCTTTTTTTTGTTTTGTTTTGGTTTTTTTTTTTTCTTTTTTTTCTTTTTTTCTTTTTTTTTTTTGAAGATTATATCAACACAAACAAAGCCAAGATTACCAAAAACAGCCTCTGCCATCATGCCATCTAGCTACTTTTTTCTTTTTGATCAGCCCCATCAATATGATCGTGAACTTTTGTTATCACGGCCCTCCCGATTGTGGCTGTGCTTCTTTTTTTCTAGTTACTGGTGCATGTAGCTGCTTTTTGTTTCTGCTTGGAGTATTTGGGGATGCTTTTTTAGTCAATTAGAGCACTTTCAAATGGGCTAGTTATCTAATCCCTCAACTATTTTGAGTTAGTAAAATTATATTTCTCTTTCATCAATGGATTAGGATTAGTTATTTTACCTATTGTTAATTTGGTTAGCTAAATTTTATTACTAGTTAAATTATTTTTAGTTTAAAAATTGACTCTTTCCTTCTCTTTATGCACCATTACTATTGGGAAATTGTACAAACAGTACCAAATTACAGCGCCTGATGTGATATGAGTTTGTTGATAAAAATACATTCCAAGTTATTTAGTATCGCTAGAAGAAGTCCATTGCCACAACAGGTGCTATATTATAATGTTACATATAGCATTGCCCTTCCCCCTCTCTCTCTCTCTATCCACCAAATAATTAAAAAAAGAAAAATTATTAATCAAAATTAACTGAAAAATAACTAGCACCCCTGAACCATTCACTTGGATAGGTAAGTAGGTAGATCAAAAAAGCTTTCATTTTGCTTGCTAATTAAAATACCTTACAAAAATAGTTACTACCCTTGGCAATGTTCTTAGGTGGCTTGTCTGGGCGTGTCTGGCTCTTTTAATTTTTGCCATTAAAAAAAAAAATGTTTTGAACGTTTTTTTTTTTTTTTTTTTTTGACATATTTTTCCAACTATTTAAGTGTGTGTCAAAAACACGTTTTAGAGGTGGATACCTTGCTTGTGATCCAGCCCCTGCAAGATTTCTCCTTTGACCCTGCCGCTTAGTCCATAGTTTTCTGGGCCCTGGCCTGCATGATTTCTGTCATCGATCGAGCTGCTTTCTGTAAAATGCAATGAATATTCCACTTGAAGCCAATTTTATTGCACACAATTTTGCTCATGCGTTTTAGATGCGGATGAACTCCTTCCTCATTGTAACGGCTTTTCCGCTTTTGTGGTGTTAAAATGATTTTTACTTCGGGGATTTAGCTAATGCTCAAGCAAATAATACTTATTTAGTAATTAGTCAACTAACATTTTTTTCTAACTCATTTGGTCTATTTGGCTTGTTAATGACAAAATTGCCCCTATTTCTATGTTCCTTATATCTCCTTCTCTATCCATCTCCACATACCAACAACTCTTGTACAGTAATCACACGACTTCCTCCTCAACTGACCATTGACGCCTCCTCCACTCAAATCCAACCATGGACATTTCTCTCCTTCGGCCATGGATGATTCTCTCATCGAGATTTGAAGCAATGGTGCACTATTGTGAGGCAGCGAGCAACCATGTGAGGGTATGAGAATTGTGAGGATGAGGCGACGATATTAGAGTTGCAGGTGGTAGTCATGGAGTTTAGAATATCTTTCTTCACGGATGCAAGGTGCTACGATTTAGTGGAAACAACTCAATTTCCAGTTTTTTCACAACTTGCAACCGTAGTTTATTGGTTATACCCTACATGAATCAATAGTTCTTAATTCAAAAGCTAGTGTACTGCAATTTTTCTCAAAACTCCTTTTGTGGTAAACAATGCCTCTTATGACACCTAGCTTGCAAACCTTTTTGACTTTTCAAACAAAAAACCACATGAATTAAAGTGAGTTTGCTTTTGCACATTTTTTTAACTAAGAAGATATTGATTTTTCTTGCTTTGCATAATAAATTGTACTATATTTATCCAAAACTTGTTTGTCCACTGTGTAAAAGCACTATTACAAATCATGATCATTTTACTACATATAAAACAATAACATATTACCATGTAATGAACATTCAATTTTTACTAATTAGATAATAAAAATTTTCTTTTTGATTTTAGGGATCTCTTACACACTCTCTCCATCTCCTCCCTCAATTGAAAAAAATGAAAATCAGTAAAATTTTATAATTTTACGAATTATTGTATTGGATTGTGCAAAATAGTAAAATTTTACAGTTTTACAAATTATTATATTATATTGCGCCAAGTAGTAAAAATTTACAGTCTTACAAATTATTATATCTGTATTAAAGTAGTAAAATTTTACAATTTTAATTTTTTCTCATAATTACCTAATCAACATGAATCATGTTTCGAAGATGTCGAAATTATGTTCCAAAGATATAAATTTTTTTGAAAACAGATGTATATATTTTAAGTTATAAGTTTTAAAAAATTAGAACACTAAAAAACCAAATTAATTACATAGGGTGCCCTTAATAACAAAAAAATGAGTGCTCTTAATAATAATACGGGTAAACAAGGGATTTTCAAAAATAAAAATAAAAAATGTGACTAATTGCTAAATAAGTTTCACCCATATTAACCAATGAGAGTTGGTCTGGCGGCAAAGGGGTGAGCTGTAAACTCAGACATCCCGGGTTCGAAACCAGTCAATCTCTCTTGGCTAGCCACCAGTCAGGGCTATTAGCCTGAACTTTAAACAACCTCATGGGGTGGTGGCCCCGCGTGGGGAGCGGGGATTAGTTGGGTTCTGACAGTTCGGACACCTCGTTGCTTGGCCAAAAAAAAAAAGTTTCACCCATATTGACTAATTGAATTAGAAAAACTCTTACTTGACAATTTAATAATATTTTACCTAATTATGGACTAATCACCAATTTCCCACTTTTTTTTCCTTTTTTTTTTCCCCCACTGGTGGAGAGGGTCAAACGATAAGAATAAACACACACATTCAATACTATCAAAGCAAAATCTTTACAAATCCCACGTTACAAATGAAGAAATTAACATGGTGTACGTGTTTCAGAGCAAGAGGTATGCAAAGGGTGCTAAGTCCACAAAAAGGGTAAAATTACTATCCATGGCATGTCAAGAAATGATGGCTTTGTTTGATTTTTTCTGTCTCCTCAACTTCCAGAAGATACACATTAAGATACTTAAGCACACTCTAGTACCTATTCCAGGCATTAATACGTAGTGCACTAGAAGAAAAATGTGCAAGAAGTATGATGATGGCATTGTCGAGATCACACAAACATATGATGGAATAGTCAAAATCATACAAATATATCATGGAATTGAATAAGAAGACTGTTTATTGAAATTCAACTTCAAAATAATACTCCGTACTTCTAATAAAAATCTTCAAAGGAAAAAAAAAAAGAAAAGCAATTAATGTATGTACACAAATTTCTATTAATATTTTCACGTGAAGCCACCAAAAGAGACAATGTCCCTATCATTTGGCTCACTAATAGAGGATGCAAAGTGAAGTTTTAGAGAATGAGCTTGGCTGGTGGAGAATAACGTGTGGGAATTGTTAATTCCTACGTCTTTAGATTCTAATCTCCCACGAATTGCCAAAATTGGGATCTCATGGGAAATTAAAATCTCATGATTTAAACAAAACAAACAACCCACTTTTTATTAATCCCAGAATCTGCAACTCCCACCCCCAAATTCCCATAAAACAAATAAATCTTTAAGCTACATTGATTTGAGTGAATGGAATGGCGAGAGAATGGAATGGAAATGGTCATTCCATTCCAATGTTTGGTAAGGGGAAGGAATAGAATGGAAAAGATTAAATGAAACCCACTTTTAATGACTTAATTCCTTAAAATATGGAAATCGTCATTCCTCTTGGTTTGGGAAAGAATTGACTACTCCCTCTTTGGAGAAAATAGACCCTTATATACAAAAGAATGGTCATTCCATTTTCTTATTATGGAGAAAACAATCACTTTTTATGGAATCACCATTTCATTCCTTCTCTTATTAATCCATGACATAAGCAGCCTTAACGTTGTTAAACAATCTTATTGTACACCTAACGAGTTTGTAATTATTTTATTTCTTCTTTTCTTTTCTTTTTTTATTTATGGATAACAAGTCTGTAATTTGAATTGCTTAATTCTATGATTATATGAATACACTTCATACCAAAGATCAGAGTTGGAGTGTATATATATATATATGTGTGGGAAGGGTTCTGTTGACACCTAGTGTAACTTTTACTTTTACATCCGCCAATATCTTTCTATAAAAATCGTATTTCATTAATCTAACCATTAGATTATATATTCTTATCATACACGTAATGCCTGCTAAATTTTAAATTAATCGGAAATTATGAGTTATGTCATCCATAAAGTGTTCGAAATTAAAGTTTTATTTATTAAAAGAAATGTAAGTTTACGGATCAAACACTTCCCAGTATCCAATTAACTTAAAATTTGACATGTATGACATGCACGATAGGAATATATAATCCAACGGTTGCATTGACAAAATACGATTTTTATAAAAATACATTGAGTTGACAGAGGAAAAAATAGGCATGAGAGAAATGTCACCCAAGTTTTGTAAGTTGTAAAGGATAGCTCGAGTTGTAAAGGGTTGGCACGTCGCAAAGGTCGATGGTCGGCCAAGGTTGGGTTCTACGAAGGAGAGCACTAATGGAGGCTGCCCTGTGACTGTGAGAATCGATACACGGAGGGATGATGAAGCAAACCAGTTCAAGGGAGAAAGAACCAGTTCTGTGCCTCGGTTTACGTTCCCTTTGTTTCAGTTCTTTGGTCTTACAAAACACGTTCCTATCATGTGCATTTGAACACATGTCATTTAAAGGCATCGTTTTTCAGTAAGAGAGTTCTTACTCAAACTTCAGTGGCCAATTATATGTGGGAAGGTAAAATGGTATTTTTCCTTGTACATTTCCCTACTTTTAAAAACACGAACCATGATATTAGATTAACTCAGCACTATTAGATTGTGCTTTGGATGATTCAGATTAAAAGTTAAAAAAGTCGTTATTAAAAAATTAAAATAAGTTCAGTGAATAATTTTTTTAATTTTTAATCCAAACTATCCAAAAAGTTATCTTTAACACGATAAAAATCTCCTCCAAGATCTCCTTACCTAACATAGCACTAACAAAAACGTACCCATCTAGATAAAACACGTGGCGATCCAATATGACAGCAGTGCTCACCCCAATACCCCATTTCTCCACTGACACACCTGTTCCCTAGGAGATTTTATTTTCTTGGAAGCTCGTGTACGCCACTTGATAAAGCTATTGACCTGGTGCCCTATTAATATCTGAACATATCCCAGTTGCCCATATCAAGCCTTTGCAACCCAAAAACACACAAACTCTGGCTGCCCCATTAGAACTCTCCACTGAGTCGCCCTTTGTCCCAACCAAAAAAAAGGAAAAAAGAGATGTCCATTCCAGCTTCAGCCGCTCTTCTTTTGTCTCCAAATGCACCTACGGAGGTTGTACGTCAGTCGGTGAACTATCGTCCTAGTATTTGGGGCGATTATTTTATCACATACACGTCTAATGACTTGGTAAATATATCATCCATCTAGTTGCATGCAATTGCGTAATTTGTCCATGTGTACATGTGTGTGCATGCATGACTTGTAGATCATTTAGATTGTCTATAGATGATTGATTGAACCTCTCATTTGGGCGGTCTAGTTAAATACTGGAATTTAGGTTGTCCATGCATGATTGGTGGAAAGTATCATTTGGATAGTCAAGTTAAGCACTGGAAGCCTGTGCACCATGCACCATATAGAAATATGGAATCCTCACTCAATGACATTAGTTTCATATAGGAACTCCATCTAGGAAATATGTAAGTGTAGCATTTTTTATATAAGTATCATCACCGTTTTGCAGGTAACATTGAGCCATTTATACAATTATAAAATAAAATAAAATAAAAATGCAGTTCTATGATGTGGTAAGCCTCTCAGATTTTTTATCCCTTAGTATTATAAAAAAATGAGGGCCTATTCCCACACCCTTTTTTGCTAATATATCGATACATCCACGCCTTTTTTTTAAGCTAATCCACACCCTTTATCTATGAGTAAAAGAGATGTTGGTTAGCCCAAAAAGGTGTGGAAACCCGAAGGGGTAAATCAGTTGACAAGGGACCATACCTCAAGAAGCAAAAAATTCTGAATTCAACTAGCTCCAGCTTGCAAAATTTTTTGGTGCCACCCATACAAGATTACATGGTTCTTATGGTTCTTGGTTGTTCATATGGGTTGTGGGGTTTTATATGGGCCTGAGGTTTGCCCATATGATTTCCCCGCCATAAAAATAAAAAATAAAAGAACAATAAATAAAATGTCTGGAAGTAGGCCTTCCCTTATTAAAAATTTGATGCATCGTGTATGTACACCTTTTCATGCATGAAATGACAATAGTTGCACCTACCAACCATACGATGATGTGCTATGTGACTAACTAATAATAGGCTAGCGATTAAAATGAATGAAGTAAATGGTACAAATTCGTTTTGTAATGCTCAGATGCTTATTAGTTCATGTGATTTTCTTGTGCAGTCCATTGATGCTACTATGGCAAAACAAATTGAAAAATTGAAAGCAGAAGTGAGGAGTAAGTTAGTTGCCTCTGCTAATAAGCCTTCAAAAAAATTGAACATGATTGACGCGGTTCAACGTCTGGGCTTGGCTTATCATTTCAAAATAGAGATCGAAGAAGCATTGGAACACATTTACCGTACCTATCATGAAGAAAATAATGATGAAGGCGATGATCTCTACAATGTTGCCCTTCGCTTTAGGCTTCTTCGAGAACAAGGATACCCTATTTCATGTGGTATAAGTCCTTTACCATATGCTTCTTTTGTGCATGCATATGTTTTTGTATTTGAATTTCTAATCCAAACGCTAATGCGCAAGCCATTTGTTGGGTGGTAACGCAGATGTGTTCAGCAAGTTCAAAGACAACAATGGTGACTTCGTTGGTGATGTGCAAGGCATGCTAAGTTTGTATGAAGCTACACACCTCCGAGTGCATGGAGAAGACATACTAGATCAAGCTTTGGCTTTCTCAACCACTTACCTTCAATCCATGGCTAACCAATTAAGCTCAGCTCTTGCAACACAAGTAATCCATGCGCTCAAGCAACCCATCCGCAAGGGCATACCAAGGCTAGAAGCAAGGCAATACATCTCTATCTATGAACAAGAAGATTTCCACGATGACACTTTGCTAAGGCTTGCAAAATTGGATTTCAACCTATTACAAAAGATTCACCAGAAGGAGCTAAGCGAACTTTCAAAGTAAGTTCTTTAACCATAATATTATAGTAATTTGTAAATCTTGTAAAGGAATGGATTTATGAAGATGCATGGCACATAATAGGTGGTGGAAAGATTTGGACTTTGCAACAAAGCTACCTTATGCTAGAGATAGAATGGTGGAATGCTACTTTTGGATATTGGGAGCGTATTTCGAGCCTGAGTATTCCTTTGCTAGAAGGACACTTACCAAAGTAATTAACATGGCCTCCATTCTCGATGATACATATGATGCCTATGGTACAATTGACGAACTTGAGCTCTTAACCGAAGCGGTTGAGAGGTTTGTTACATGCGCTTGTTTTATATGCCTAAATTTTAACAGAAGATATCGCCTTGAATTATATGCCTAAAATTGGTGCAACAGACATCCATTTTTGTTAAAGCTTTGTTGAAATTTAGTTGAGTTTAAACTCTATTATGATCTCAATTCACTCTTAGAAGCCTTAAAAAGTGTTCCAGACTCCACGAAACTCTTTAGACTCAATTAGAGAGAGTCTCCATAGACTCATTGTATCCTCACACGACCTTTTCAGGTGGGATATGTGCACCATTGATCAACTCCCGGAGTATATGAAAACAATCTATCAAACACTCTTAGGTGTTTACAGCGAAATAGAGGAAGAGATGGCCAAACAAGGGAGATCTTATCGTGTCCACTATGCAAGAGAAGCTGTAAGCATTTTTGTTAACTAATTAACCTATAGTAGATGAACCAAAAAAAAAAAAAAAAGAACTGTAATAGATAATTTATTTATTTTTCCTTAGTAGGCCAAAAATTACTGTTTCACAATCCTTATAAGTGACTCAATTTTCTTGGTTTAATGAACTTAGATGAAAAATCAAGTGAGGGCCTATCATGCGGAAGCCATATGGTGTAGCAAACAGTATGTGCCAACATTTGAGGAGTATATGCATGTTGCTTTAGTCTCAGCAGGTTACTACTTGCTTGCAACCACATCTTTTGTTGGCATGGGAGATATTGTCACCAAGGAGACGTTCGAATGGTTTTTCAGTGAACCTGTGATTGCTAAGGCTTCAACAATAATATCTAGGCTCATAGATGACCTAGCAAGCCACCAGGTATAATAAATTGGTCACACAGCAATCCTCTGTTTCTGTTTGTGTAGTTTGAGCTACAAATATACTCATGTCATTGAGTTTTTTGTTTTTTTTTTTTGGGTAGTTTGAGCAACAGAGAGAACATGTTGCATCCGCTATTCAATGCTACATGAAGCAACATGGTGCTTCGGAGCTAGAGGTGTGTGAGGAGTTTCAAAGACAAATCACAAATGCGTGGAAGGATATAAATAAGGAATGCCTCAAACCAACAGCCATGCCGATGCCTATCCTAATGCGTGTTGTCAACTTTACACGTGTGCTTAATGTCATATACAACGAGGAAGATGGTTACACTTCTGGGATTGCGTTGAAGGGTTTTGTTGCTTCATTGTTCATTGATCCTATTGCAATATGAGCACAGAGCCTATTGTGTCATTCAATATGGGAAGCCCTTGGCTTAAAGTATATGTTTGTTTGTTTTTTTATTTCCCCCCTTGTTTGAAAGGAATAAACTGCATTTCAGTGACGGAAAATAAATCTAAACCAATTTGTAATGATTCTGGGTGATCATTTGGGGTGGTTTGTGTTTTTAATTTGTTATGGGTGCATGGCTTGTGTTTGCTTCATGTATCTCCATTTTCTCTAAATAATAAAATCTTTCTTTATTATAGTTAGTTTTTGCTGATAATAAAATAAAAAATAAAAAATTTGTAATAATTCTGACTATTCCTCAATTTTCATTTTTACCGCTGATGTGCTATGGATTTTGAATGAGCTAGGATTATAGTACCATTCAATTAGCATATAAAGATGCATTTGATAAATATATAGGTAGAATTTTGAATAATGAGATAGTGGTTACGTAATTTTTTGAAGGAGAAAATTTAAAGGGCTCCTTTTCTAGTTATGATTGAGGAAGTTAATTGCTTGTTGAAGTTTGCTGAGCTTATTTTTAAAATGGGATATGAACACCATCCATCAATTCTCAGAATACATAAAAATATGTTATCGGCCATTCTTCATTGAAAATTGAAATAGAGGATGGTTTTGCAAAAGAAGGGAGCTAGACTTTACTGTACGTACAGCCTCTATTATGAGAAAGAAGCCGCGAGAATCGAGGCCGTGGGAAGCTCTTGGCCGTCTATGATGGAAATTTCTACCTAATAGGGAATTACCAATTGAGTTTATCATTTCATGGTATTGCCCCCGAAGGACGGTCTTAGAATTGTAAAATTTATAATGACCATTTAGGATGGCCTTAACTAGGGTGGGTGTGTGGTTAGTTTTTACTTTCCCATTCTACCCTTCTGCACTATAGCAAGCACAACGCCCATCCTCTCTCTCGCTCTCTCTCATCCCCTTTACAGCACCCGTCCAATCTCTGTCTTTCATCCTCCCCCCTCAGCACGCGTCCAATCTGCCTCTCTCTCTCATCTCTGTCAGTCTTCATATGCACAGACCCTCTCTCTCTCTCTCTCTCTCTTTCTCTTCCCTTCAAGCTCCCGCTCAAGGAAACTTAACGGACCAACATCTCACGGCGACCTCCCTCATACATCCAAACGACAGCCTTCTCCCTCACCGGCGGCAAGAAACAGCAGCAAGGAATGTGATGACCTGAATTATATATATATATATATATATATATATATATATATATGTCACGTACTGTATATTTACATATGTATATGCAATTTTATTTTCTTTAATTATTTTTGGAAAGGATGACCCTACCTTCTGTTTTTGGGGGCAAGGAACACCATGGTAGTGTCAAATTTCAGAGAAAATGATCGTAGGTTGAAGTTTTAGAAATTTCAGAATTTTGGATCATGAAAACCCAAAAATTTTGGCTTAAAAAAGAATAGGATTTTATAGGATTTTGAATGAACAATTTATATACGCACGTAGTACTCCGCGTGAGCTTCGATTCAACACTGGAATGATTGAAAACGGTTAAGAAACGAGGGAGATATTAATCGTCGAAGTTGGCCCGTTGAACACACGGTGTAACCGGATTACACAATGCAACCCGCGGGAGGTTGAAGACGACCCATAGGACTATGATCCTGTGTGGGTGCATCTGTATACCTTACCGTGTTCTCATGCATTTAAAAGCAGTACGATAATCATATGGACCCCAAATTTGACCGTTGGACTCGTCTTGGCGGACCCTACCATGTGGGACCCTTGGTTCACCATTTTGACTAAGTTTGACTATAGTTTGACTTTTTGGCTGATTTAATATTTGTTAAAAATTCCAGAAAATACTAGAAAATTCGAAAAATTACAGAAAATTCTCAAAAATTATGAAAAATTCCCAAAAATTATAAAGAGTGTTTTAAAAATTATTTTGATCATTTTGGGACCATAGTTCACTGTCGGAAGGCCAATAGTAATTTTTGAGTACGTTATATTTATTTTGAAATTTACCTAAATATTACGTATGCATAATTATCAGATTTTATCGGTATTCGGGAGGACCCTAGGGAGCATTAACGTTGCATTCGCATCGTCAGTATCTATCACGTGAATTTGGGTCGATATTGCTCGCGATTGAGTTCGAAAATGTGGCTTCTTTACACTTAATATAATGTTATTTTATAAGTGTGATTTAAAATACGTTAATTATGTTGTTAGATTTTCCCATAGCAATGAGTCCAATATCATCCACCCATACTGATTTTTTTTTTTTTTTTTTTTTTTTTTTAACTTTAGAGTCTTCTACATGGGGCTATCAACATATATATATTGATATGAGAAACCCCTTATGGGTAAATCTTGAACCCATGCAAGAATAGTCAACAATCACTAACTACAATTTTAGGCTACTGAAATGATCGTTGGGGTAGTAAAATTTACTTGAAAAAATAATAAACAATTTTACGATGTATTAAGGGTATAAACATGCTATAATGAATTAGTAATTTATTTGAAAAAAAAAATTACAAATGAAAAGATAGAACGCATGTGTTTTGACTCTAGTGTGTACATTTTAAGTAACCATTGTGTACATGTTTCAAGTTCATTGCGTACATATTATATCCCCGTTTAGTACACTTGGGATCGGGACTACGTTTGAGATTTTTTTTTACACATTTTAGGGTACTAAAATGATCTTTGGGGTAATAAAATTTATTTGAAAGAATAATAAACATTTTTACAATGTGTTAAGGGTATAAGCATATTATAATGAATTAATAACTTATTTAACAAAAAAAAAAGAAAAAAGAATATACAAATGAAAAGACAGAACACGTGTTTTGACTTTAGTGCGTACATTTTAAATAACCAATGCGTATATGTTTCAAGTTCATTGCGTACATATTATATCCTCGTTTAGTACACTTGGGGTCAAGACCACGTTTGTGATTTTTTAGACATTTTAGGGTATTGAAATGATCTTTGGGGTAGTAAAATTTATTTGAAAGAATAATAAACAATGTTACGATGTGTAAAGGGTATAAGCATGTTATAATGAATTAGTAATTTATTTGGAAAAAAAAATATATGAATGAAAAGATAGAACGCATGTGTTTTGACTTTAGTGCATACATTTTAAGTAACCAATGCGTATATGTTTCAAGTTCACTGTGTACATATTATATCCTCATTTAGTACACTTGGGGTCGGGACCACGTTTGGGATTTTTTACACATTTTAGGGTACTGAAATGATTTTTGGGGTAGTAAAATTTATTTGAAAGAATAATAAACAATTTTACGATGTGTTAAGGGTATAAGCATGTTATAATGAATTAGTAACTTATTTGAAAAAAAAAAAAAAAAAAAGAATATACAAATGAAGAGATAGAACACATGTTTTGACTTTAGTGCGTACATTTTAATTAAGCAATACGTACATGTTTCAAGTTCATTGCGTACATATTATACTCTCGTTTGGTACACTTGAGGACAGGACCATGTTTGTGATTTTTTACAAATTTTAAGGTACTGAAATGATCTTTCGGGTAGTAAAATTTATTTGAAAGAATAATAAACAATGTTATGATGTGTTAAGGGTATAAGCATGTTATAATGAATTAGTAATTTATTTGAAAAAAAAAAAACACAATGAATGAAAAGATAGAACGCATGTGTTTTGAACTCAGAACACATGGGTTCTATTTTTTCATTCATAGTTTTTTTTTTTTTTTTTTTTCCAAATAAATTACTAATTTATTATAACATGATTAAACCCTTAACACATCGTAACATTGTTTATTATTTTTTCAAATAAATTTTACTACCCAAAAATCATTTTAGTACCCTAAAATGTGTAAAAAAAATCCCGAACATGGTCCTGACCCCAAAGGTACTAAACGAGGATATAATATGTGTCACACCCCATTTTTGTCACCTTAGCTAGGACATATCATTTCATGTAGGATTTTGAGTCCTTTTTGAGTCTAGTCTTTTGCATTGAGTTTCTATGGCATTGAATATCATGTGTATGAATTTTGAAGTGATTTGGAGTTCATCTCGATGGTCAATAAGAACTTTTGCGACTTTAAGGGCATAATCGTCTTTTAAGCCGTATATTTTCCATTTGACCTTGGAATGAATCCTGAGTCATCCCATCAAGTTCATATGGTTATATAGAGTCCATATATGGGTTCAATTTCATGAATTAATGGTTTAAGATCAATTCGGCTCGTAGTGGTTCGGGTTGGCTAAAAGACCCTTTCTTGGTTTGCTCAAATTGACTCATAAGACCCAATCAATTTTCTCTCATTTAACTTCAATTGGGCTTTATTTATGTCCTAAACATGTTTAGAAAGATCAATTTTCGATTGAGAAAGCATTCGGTTCGACCTTGTGTACAAACCCAGCTTAGCGACGGTGAAGCACCATGGTTAACCACCTTTGTAAAACCTAACCATGCACCCATGGTTGAGAATTTTTGTCCCAAAATACTTAAAAATGTGTTCCCCTTCGAAACACGGTCGTTTTGGCTTTTATTTCGTCAAAATCGGACTTAATTTGAGCATTTTAGGACTTCTACAGCGAGTAGGAGTCAGAACCGGAGTGAAACAAGGAAAGCCCTCGAGTAACCGTCCGGGGCTGGACGGTCAGCCGTCCAAGCCCAGACGGCTAACCGTCCGGGGCAAGTTGGTCACCCGAGAGAGTCCTTCTTTAACTCAAATTCTGACTCTATCTTCCCTCTTTTGACGGTTTCCTCCGCCAAAACAACTTGTCTGAGCTTAGGAGTGTGTAGGTTTGAGTTGTTTGAGCACCAAGAGAGTCTCTAATAGCCCTAAGATCATTATTTAATGAATTAATCCTAGCCATTGGTTTAAGGGGTCAGTTCTTTATATAAAAGACATGATATTCAGCACATAGGGGGAGGTTAATTGCACTTTACACTTAGAGAGAGAGGGAGTTACGAGTTTGGAGAGCTAGAAGGACTTCAAGAGGAGGCTCTTCAACCCCAAGCAAGCAAGGAAACAAGAGGATTGAAGACAAGGAAGAGTCAACAAAAGGTAAGCCTATCCCTTGAATGCTGAACATGAATTTCTGCTTCTCCTTCTTCTCTTTCTTCTTCTTCTTCTAAGATAGCTGTAGTGCATGCAATTGCTCTTCTTATGGATGGAATTCAATGTCTATGTGATGTTATACGAATGATTTTAGAATAGTTTATGGCTTTATATGCTTGATAATCCCTGGTTTACTAAGGATTTGATAGTCTTATTCTTTCTATCCTCTTAAATCATGCATAGTTCACATGTTTAGGTTGCTGTGATTATTATCATGAATTGATGCTCCTGTTAGTTAATATATATGATATGAATGATATTCATGATAATTTGAGCATGTCTTAGAGTCATTTAGTAGGTTTTTATGCATAGTTGTGAGATTAGGGTTTCGATAACCCTAAAATCACATAGGTCTTATACAGCATGCTTAGCTTAGCTTTTTGAGTTGTTGCTCATCATAGTCATTCTATATATGCTGCATATAGTTGAATCATGCTAGGTTTGCATTCGTATTAGTGGATTTCTTGGTTTCTATGCATATTAGTTGAGTCACTGCATGTAGGATTGAGTTAGAGTCCTTAGTTATTCATTATTCTTGTTATTTGCATGATTAATGGATGATTTTAGGCCTTGTCATGGTTCTGTCCAGATTAGGATTTTGTTTTCTTTGCATGATTATGTGCACTTGTAAGGGTGCAAACAGGTACAATGCTTGTCCTATTGCAAATAGGGCTGCTATGGTCTGAAATGGCTAATGTTTGGAGCATGTGCGCTCAGGTAAGTAGGGTTTGAAGGTGCCCCAATTCACCTTTCTTTTTCTTTCTTTTCTCTTCTCCCTCCTAGGGTTACTTCTTAATACAAGCTTATGATAATTATCAAAGGTTTCCTTCAATAATAAATTCTGGTTTTTTATCAAAGTTTTCCTCTTGTGGAAGTTTTCAATTTTGGATTATTCGATACCTTTTTCAAATGAGGAAACCTAGGGTTTTTACCATAGGTTTGTATTAGGTTGTAACCCTATTCTTTTCGAACTACGTGGACTTTGATCCATGTATTTCGCTGCATGGTACGTAGGCGCTTTTCGTGAGGCTCAAGTCCGTCCTAGGATCCAAGTATCCTAGGTTTTTCTTTTCTTTTCTTCTTTTTTCTGTTTTGTTTTATTTGAGTGATTATGCATGAGATGATTGGATGAAATATATGATATGCATGCTGCCTTGTGATGATATATGATGATATTTGAATGGAAAAGATATTAAGTTAACCCAATCAAATTAAGAGACCAACTCGGGCGATGTGGGTGCCTATGGGTTTTTGCCCAGAACCTTCCCACGTCGTAACTTAGCCCCCGAATCCAATTTTCTAGTTTCAAAGACTTTGCTTTTCCTTTAATGAAGTCATGTGGTTTTGAAAATAAAACATTTTTGTGGTTTTCCTCTTTTCCCTAAAAAATGAGGTGGCAACTCCTTTTTGTTTGTTGTCTTTAAACCCCTTATATTTTTGCTAAACACCCTTGTGGGCTCCACGCTCTCTTTTTCGTGGGTTCACAATATGTACGCAATGAACTTGAAACATATACGCATTGCTTAATTAAAATGTACGCACTAAAGTCAAAACACGTGTTCTATATTTTCATTTGTATATTCTTTTTTTTTTTTTTTCAAATAAGTTACTAATTCATTATAACATGCTTATACCCTTAACACATTGTAAAATTGTTTATTATTCTTTCAAATAAATTTTACTACCGCAAAGATCATTTCAGTGTCCTAAAATGTGTAAAAATCTCAAACGTAGTCCCGACCCCAAGTGTACCAAACGATGATATAATATGTACGCAATGAACTTGAAACATGTACGCAGTGGTTACTTAAAATGTACACACTAAAGTCAAAACACGTGTTCTATCTTTTCATTTGTATATTCTTTTTTTTTTTCAAATAAGTTTCTAATTCATTATAATATGCTTATACCCTTAACACATTGTAAAATTGTTTATTACTCTTTCAAATAAATTTTACTACCCCAAAGATCATTTTAATACCTTAAAATGTATAAAAAATAATCTCAAACGTAGTCCTGACCCCAAGTGTACTAAACGAGGATATAACATGTATGCAATGAACATGAAACATGTACGTATTTATTACTTAAAATGTACACACTGAAGTCAAAACACATGCGTTTTATCTTTTTATTCATAATTTTTTTTTCCCAAATAAATTACAAATTCATTATAATATGCTTATACCCTTAACACATCGTAACATTGTTTATTATTCTTTCAAATAAATTTTATTACTCCAAAGATCATTTTAGTACCCTAAAATGTGTAAAAAAATCCCAAACGTGGTCCTGACCCCAAGTGTACTAAACGAGGACATAATATGTACGCAATGAACTTGAAACATGTACGCATTGGTTATTTAAAATGTACGCACTAAAGTCAAAACGCGTGTTCTATCTTTCCATTTGTATATTCTTTTTTTTTTTTTTCAAATAAGTTACTAATTCATTATAACATGCTTATACCCTTGACACATCGTAAAATTGTTTATTATTCTTTCAAAGAAATTTTACTACCCCAAAGATCATTTTAGTACCCTAAAATGTGTAAAAAATAATCCAAAACGTGGTCCCAACCCCAAGTGTACTAAATGAGGATATAATATATACGTAATGAACTTGAAACATGTACATATTGGTTACTTAAAATGTATACACTAAAGTTAAAACACATGCGTTCTATCTTTTCATTCATAATTTTTTTTTTCCAAATAAATTACAAATTCATTATAACATATTTATACCTTTAATACATCGTAACATTGTTTATTGTTCTTTCAAATAAATTTTACTACCCCAAAGATCATTTCAGTATGCTAAAATGTGTAAAAAATCCCAAACGTGGTCCTGACCCAAGTGTACTAAACGAGAATATAATATGTACGCAATGAACTTGGAACATGTGCGCATTGGTTATTTAAAATGTACGCACTAAAGTCAAAACACGTGTTCTATCTTTTCATTTGTATATTCTTTTTTTTTTTCTTTTTTTTTCAAATAAGTTACTAATTCATTATAATATGCTTATACCCTTAACACATCATAAAATACTTTATTATTCTTTCAAATAAATTTTACTACCCTAAAGATCATTTTCGTACCCTAAAATGTGTAAAAAAATAATCCCAAACGTGGTCCCGACCCCAAGTGTACTAAACGGGGATATAATATGTACGCAATGAACTTGAAACATGTACGCATTATTTACTTAAAATGTACATACTGAAGTCAAAACACATGCGTTTTATCTTTTCATTCATAATTTTTTTTTCCCCAAATAAATTACAAATTCATTATAATATGCTTATACTCTTAACACATCGTAACATTCTTTATCATTCTTTCAAATAAATTTTACTACCCCAAAGATCATTTCAGTACCCTAAAATGTGTAAAAAAATCCCAAACATAGTCCTGACCCTAAGTGTACTAAACGAGGATATAATATGTACGCAATGAAGTTGAAACATGTACGCATTGGTTATTTAAAATGTACGCACTAAAGTCAAAACGCGTGTTCTATCTTTTCATTTGTATATTCTTTTTTTTTTTTTTTTCAAATAAGTTACTAATTCATTATAACATGCTTATACCCTTAACACATCGTAAAATTGTTTATTATTCTTTCAAATAAATTTTATAACCCCAAAGATCATTTTAGTACCCTAAAATGTGTAAAAAAAAATCCCAAATGTGGTCCCAACCCCAAGTGTACTAAATGGGGATATATTATGTATGCAATGAACTTGAAATATGTACACAATGGTTACTTAAAATGTACACAGTAAAGTCAAAACACATGCGTTCTATCTTGTCATTTGTAATTTTTTTTAAAAAAATAAATTACTAATTCATTATAACATGTTTATACCCTTAATATATCGTAAAATTGTTTATTATTTTTTCTAGTAAATTTTACTACCCCAACGATCATTTTAGTACCCTAAAATTGTAGTTAGTGATTGTTGACTATTTTTGCATGGGTTCAGGGTTTACCCATAAGGGGTTTCTCATATATATATATGTTGATAGCCCCATGAAGAAGACTCTAAAGTCTAAAGTTCAAAAAAAAAAAAAAAAAAAAAAAAATCAGCTTAGGTGAATGATATTGGACTCATTGCAGTGGGAAAATATAACAACATAATTAAGGTATTTTAAATCATATTTATAAAATAACACTATATTAAGTGTAAAGAAGCCACATTTCCTACCTCAATCGCGAGCAATATCAACCCAAATCCACGTGATAGATACTGACAATGCGAATGCAGCATTAATGCTCTCTAGGGTCCTCTCGAGGACCGATAAAATCTGATAATTATGCATACGTAATCTTTAGGTAAATTTCAAAATAAATATAACGTACTGAAAAATTACTATTGACCTTTTGACAGTGAACTATGGTCCCAAAATGATCAAAATAATTTTTAAAACACTCTTTATAATTTTTGGGAATTTTTCATAATTTTCGAGAATTTTCTGTAATGTTTGGAATTTTCTAGTATTTTCTGGAATTTTTAACAAATATTAAATTGGCTAAAAAGTCAAATTATAGTCAAACTTAGTCCGAAAGGTCAACCAAGGGTCCCACATGGTAGGGCCCGCCAAGACGAGCCCAATGATAAAATTTGGGGTTCATATGATTATCGTATTGCTTTTAAATGTATGAGAACACCGTAAGATATATGGATGCACCCACGCAGGATCATAGTCCTATGGGTCATCTTCAACCTCCCGCGGGTTGCATTGTGTAACCCGGTTACACCGTGTGTTCAACGGGCCAACTTCGACAATTAATATCTCCCTCGTTTCTTAACCGTTTTCAATCATTCAAGTGTCGAATCGAAGCTCACGCGGAATACTACCTGCCTATATAAATTGTTCATTCAAAATCGCATAAAATCATATTCGTTTTTAAGCCTAAAATTTCGGGTTTTCATGATCCAAAAGTCTGAAATTTCTAAAACTTCAATCTACGGTCATTTTCTCTGAAATTTGACACTACCATGGTGTTCCTTGCCCCCAAAAACATAAGGTAGGATCATCCTTTCCAAAAATAATTAAAGAAAATAAAATTGCATATACATATGTAAATATACAGTACGTGACATATATATATATATATATAAAATTCAGGTCATCACATTCCTTGCCGCTGTTTCTTGCCGCCGGTGAGGGAGGAGGCTGTCGTTTGGATGTACGAGGGAGGTCGCCGTGAGATGTTGGTCCGTTGAGTTTCCTTGAGCGGGAGCTTGAAGGGAAGAGAAAGAGAGAGAGAGAGAGAGGGGCTGTGCATATGAAGACTGACAGAGATGAGCGAGAGAGAGGCAGATTGGACGGGTGCTGAGGGGGGGATGAGAGAGAGATTGGGCGGGTGCTGTAAAGGGGATGAGAGAGAGAGAGGATGGGCGTTGTGCTCGCTATAGTGCCAGAAGGGTAGAATGGGGAAGTAAAAACTAACCACACACCCACCCTAGTTAAGGCCATCCTAAATGGTCATTACCAATTTTACAATTCTTAGACCGTCCTTTGGGGGCAATACCATGAAATGATAAACTCAATTGGTAATTCCCCCACCTAATATTGGGAAATTTCAGTTTCCCATACCAGGCTTGGTCAGAACCCAAAACTCAAAAGCATCACGTGAGGAAGTGGTGTTCACATGATCTCTGATATTTGACCAACATAAATTTGGACCATTGGATAAAAAAAAGGAGTCTTCTGTCCTTGATCAGAATTAAGAGAAATCATTATCTGAAAACTCCGTAAGAATATTCTGATGTTCCCAATAAGATTCCCCATGATGAAGGAGGTTTTACTTAATTCGTTGCAGGTGTTGAGTACTGTGACACGATCGTCCGATCGTAATCAGACGGCTAGAAATTTTCCAGTTAGAGAGAGAAAACGCACTCTAGAATTAGAGAAGCAAAGAAAGCGTAAGCAAGAGAAAGACTTGGTGGGAATGGCTTTGCCTTGCAAGTTGGGTTTCTAACTGCTCTCCTCTATAAACCAAAAAAATGGAAATTGGCGATTAGGTCACTTTTTGATAAAATATTGGTAATTAATTAAGTAAGAGTTTTTATAAGTCAATTAGTCAAGAAAACTAAAACTTATTTATCAATTAGTCATACATTTTTAGAAAATCCTTAATTTACCCTTATTGTTATTAAGGGCACTCCCTTTTTGTTATCAAAGGTACCCTATGTAACTAACTTAGTTTTTTAGTATTCCAATTTTTAAAAACTTATAACTTGCAATATACACATCTGTTTAAAGAAATAATAATATTTTTGGAACCTACTCGTCGACATCTTCGAAAAAAGATCCAAATTGATTAGGTAATTATTAAAAAAACTAAGTTAGTTACAAAGTCAAACGTAATAGTTCATAAAACTGTAAAATTTTACTACTTTATTTCATAATAAATTTTACAGCGAATTTTACTACTTCGAGACTTTGGCATGTAGATGCGTGACAAGGGCATCTGGTTAGCTTCTTACAAAATTGGGATTGTTCTCCGCATGTTTCCTTCTAGCAAAGCAAGCATTTTGTGCATAAACCTAGGTATCTAGACACTATTATCGCATAAATACTTATTTTTTATATTTTTACTAGCACTAGCATACTGACAAAATACATGAACACCAAAAGGAAAAGGGGAAAAGTGACCATCAGTCACTAGTTTATCCTAGCCTCTTCTTATAGCATGTTCCTACTGATCCTGAAGACTAATCCTTATACATCTTGTGACCTGCTTTTGGTGTCGGGACGATTACAGGTGCAATCGTAGCTTCCTTCGGTTCTGGAGGTTGCTTTCTTCGAACTATCTTAGGAGATCTTCTAGATGGTTCCAAACTTTGGGTTAAAAGGGCTTTTTCCGTTGAAGGCTCAACTATCTCAATTCGCCTTCGATTCTTTGGCTAGGGAGGAACCCATGCCTGAGATAAAGACGTCTCTGAATCTTCCGTGGGTGAGAGTTCTATTTCGATTGGGTTCTTGTGGTGAGCAATTGGAGGGGCTTACGGGTCGGACTGGTTTCTCCAGGACAGGATCGGTATGGCGGAGTCATCGTTGTCTGGGTGGACTCATTAGCTGGCGTCATCTTCTCTTCTTCGAGATTGTCACGCATTATCAAGGATGAGGGGGTCTTGGTTTGGGGTTAAGGATGAAGAGGGGTAGGTGGAGAGGGAGGAAAAAAGAAATAAAAGTGAGGATATTTTGGTCAGTAATGATAAAAATTGACTGATTGAATTAAGAAAAAAGTTAGGTGACTAATTGTTAAATAAGATATAGTTTCTTGACTAATGGCTAAATCCCCCAACAAAAAAAAAAAAACAAAAAAAAACCAAGCAATTCCATAGTGGAATTGACTCGACTTCTTAACCCCACGCTTTAATGCTGAAATTTCTAAATTTGTGAACCAGTAAATGGAATTGACTCAGATGACTCAATCACCCACGCTTTTAATGCTAAAACTTCTTCTAAATTTATACAAAGCTTGAAGGAGTGAAGCTCCCATTTAAAAAGACCATTTTTTTCATCAAACTTGTTGTCACAGCAAGGGTGTCTTAAATTTTGCCTAGTTAGTCTCATACATAATGATAGGCTACCATTCATTACTTGATGATTCATATGAGGAATGGACTCTGATAGTTAATTTCAAGTCAAACTCAAAATTGGAAACATAAATCTCAGTCATTATTGATCTACTTCTATAAGTTTGATCAATAATCATTTCACTAATGACATGGTATGGTTAAGTGTGGAGAAATTACTTAGGGGTGACGTATAGAAATTAGTATAATCGTCATACCACGTGATGTAATGACTTGGTATAACTTATCCATTACATTCATACCACATATCAACTTCTAGTGGGAATTTGGATTTAGTGTCGGTTTGAAAAAACTTAACACCGTGTTGGTTTCATCTAAGCCATCCATAAAATCAATAGTAACTCAAATCAAAAAATAAATAATAAAAAAAGTACTAAGCTGAGCTCAACATCTTTTTTGTTTTTTAATTTGAACCAACCATTGATTTTATAAACATTTCAAAAGAACCGACACGGTCAAAAGTAGTTATACTTCTTATTAACCAATTATTTTTTTAGAATTTATTTATTATGATATGTGACATTACTGTACTGGATTAATTACACCATGTCATCATATCACGTGATACAACGGTTTGTAGTTCATCAAGTAACCCATTATACACATGTCCTCCCTTGGCTCCTCATTGGAATGGGTTTGAGAATAGTATAACCAGGACAAGTGTGGGATCAGATTATGACTTTAAATGTGAACTGGTCCGGGGCAGACTTTGGTAAGGAGGGGATTTTTATTTTATTTTTTTTTAGAAATTGATATATTTTCCTTTTGGTGTTCATGTATTTTGTCAGTATGCTAGTGCTAGTAAAAATATAAAAAATAAGTATTTATGCGATAATAGTTTCTAGATACTAGGTTTATGCATGAAATGCTTGTTCTCCTAGGAGGAAACATGTGGAGAACAATCCCAATTTTGTAAGAAGCTAACCAGATGCCCTTGTCGCGCATCTACATGCCCAACTTTCGAAGTAGTAAAATTCGTAGTAAAATTTATTACGAAATAAAGTAGTAAAAAGGGTAAACCAAAAACTTTTCCTTCTAAACTATCACGAGTCAAACTAATTTCTCTCCATCAATGCTTTGTCAGCTTCAATGACAAAAAGAAGTCATATGAGCTACACCATTTTAAGTCCTTATATACTATTCTTAGCCTTCTAGTATTACCTTTGTCTCATTCAATTATAAAACTTACCTCCTTAATTTTTTACTGTTGTCACCTCAAATGTTTTTTTTATTTAAATTTTAATAAAATAATAAAAATTTAATTAACTATTTGATTTACCTTGATGTTAATTTAGAGCTTAAAAATAATGGTTTGACAAACATCATATAGTTTAAATCTCACAAAGGGTAAAGCAAAATCTTTTTAAAGAAATGACGCCATCCATGAAGAATTTGTACTTACATTCATGCAAATTACACGAAATCCCCTTTCAGCTATCCCAAAGAGTCTCAATGGCCCATGTCAGCCCTTGAAGCCAAAAGCACAACCCCAAAACTTTAACTCAAAACAACAGCGATGTGTGTGGCCAAATTTGGTTGCCGCGGAATGCCGCCGGAAGCAAAAGTCAAGTGACGATAAATTTAACTCATGACATTAATTGCATGATTGAATCTGATACCCCCATTTTTCTTTTCTTTTTTTTATATAAATGTTAGCAAAAAAGAATCTGATACCCCCTCAAACTCCTATAAATGACAAAGCAAACAAGCCTCAATGGCCCATGCCAGCCTTTGGAACCGAAAACACAACCCCTATCCCCCCTCATTAATTTGAACTTTTGAATGTCCTTTGTTCCAAACAAGAATAAAGATTAATCTTCAACCGTTCTGGTGTCAAGCCAAAATGCTGCCCTTGAGGTCTTACGCCAGTCGACAAATTTTCATCCTAGCATTTAGGGTGATCTTTTCATTGATTACACTTCTAACAACTTAGTAAATACCATATATATAGTATCCATTACGTAATGTGTGCATGTGTGCATGAGGTGCAACTCATCTCTAAATTCTTCTATTACTAGCAATAATGGGAAGAGCTAGCAATCCTATACGTGCGGGATTAATTCTTCACCAAGGCCCCGCCTATAGGCAACTATGGTTGTTGCCTAAGGTGGTCCTCGTCAGTTTTAATTTCAATTGCAATTTTTTGATTTTTTAATTTCAGCCATCTAAAACCCCATCCAACGGTTGAGTTAAGCTTCGCACACTGCTAAGTTTTTACAATTCAACATTGAATCTCAGTCCAGGTTTCACTAGCCATGAAATCTGTTAGAGTTTATTATATTAATTGTATTTCTATTGCATCTCTTCTTTGTCAAACTCTCACACATTTTCATCTTTTTTTCATTTTTCATTTTCTTCTTTCCCTCAATGTTTGAATATATATTCACTAATGTAATCAACACATGCTATCTATTTTTACATTATTCAATGATCTTATAAGCTATCTTTAACTTTGAAACAAAAATTAGAGGATATTGCAATTATTCATGAATTCTTTTATTCTCAGAATGTCCGATTAATTCTATTGTCCTTTAAATTAGCTTTACATTTTAGTTTCCTTAGACTTTATTTATTTCATTTTTAAGGGTGTTTTTTTGCTTGTAAGTATTTTTTTCCTAAATGAAAAATATGTCTTTTGGCTAGAAAATGTGGATCGATATAAGAAAACATAAGAAAATAGAGGTAAATAAATTAATTCAATTTCAAAGCGGCCTCAGTTGGAGTTTTTGCCTTAGGTAGTAATTATATTGAGCCAACCCTATTTCTTTCACAATTGTGTGGCCACAAGTTTGACCTATCATTGTAAAACTAGACAATCAAGGTCTTAAAAGTCCCACTTGTGGATCACATTGAACTATCAAATACAATAGATGTAATGCAATGTATGTGATATATGGAAGGCCTCTCAGGCCTTATCTCAATATCATAGTAAAACTAATCAATTAAAGGTCTCAAAATTCCCACATTGTGTCTGGATCCTTGGTCGGGAATTGTTAACTACTCCTAAAAGAATACCCAATGATGTGGCATGATAAGCTCCTTGTATAGTGCTATTGATCCCCTCTAGCCCTTCTCTATTTTCACACCACATCATGGGGTTGTTCTTTCAGTGCACATAAGTCCTTTCATGCATGATTGATGCGCCTCAACAATCCTCGCTTCACCTCCATCATCATTTTCCATATTGAAACTCCACATAAGAATGCTGTAAGAGTGGCATATTCCTTATAAGGAAAGGGGAGTTACGTATTGAAGTGTTAGACAGTTTTTTTATCTTGATTGAAATGATAGCAACACCTTTCATATATGCTTTGATGCGCCACAATATAATGAAATTTTCTTGTGCAGTCAATTGATTCTGGTATGGAAAGACAAATTGAAGAACTAAAAGCAGAAGTGAGGAGGAAGTTAGTTGTTGATGCCATTGCAAGTAAGCCTTCACAAAAATTGAACATGATTGACGCAGTTCAAAGATTGGTGGTGGCTTATCATTTTGAAACCGAGGTTAAAGATGTGTTGGAACATGTTTACCTTACCTATGATCTTGATGAGAATAATGATGATGATGCCCTCTACAATGTTGCCCTTTGCTTCAGGCTTCTTCGACAACAAGGGTACAATGTTTTATGTGGTAGGTCCCCCACCATGTGCTTATCTTGACTCCACATGAACTAAAATGTGCATGTATTTCTGTATATGAATTTCTTGTTGTTAGATGCATGGCTTAGCCTCCACCTCAAAGTATTAATGGCCCAGCACAGCAGTCAACCTCACAGATTTCTCCCTTTTGGTCTTAAGCCCAAAAAGTGCCTCTTTAGGAGAAGTGTCTAACACTGTCACATAAACTCATCTTAGGCATCACCCACAACTAATGTGAGACACTAACATTATCCATACGTATATGCTCAAACATTCACCATCCACATTGTGTCTATAAAAGATTAGAATCTAGGGTGCACATAGCAAAAAAGGAATATTGAAAAATAAAATAGAGGGAAAAATTTATTAAAAAATTGTTTTAAAAAATTTGAATTTAAAAATGTGAGTATGCAAGATAGATGAGATGGCTGGTCACAGAAGAGCTAGTACCTACTTTATCCAACCTAAAAAACTATTTTAACCCTTAGGTCTTTAATAGGAGTATTTCAAAATGTATATCTGACCAAAATTTCCAACCCTTTTATATATTAGTATAGATATGTGTTTAATGTGCTGGGTGCATGTTGATGCAGATGTATTCAACAAGTTCAAGGACAACAAAGGTAATTTCTTGAATTCTATCGTTGGGGATGTACAGGGCATGCTAAGCTTGTATGAAGCTACCCACCTCTGAGTGCATGGAGAAGACGTACTAGATCAAGCGCTGGGATTTTGTACTACTCGCCTTCAGTCTATGGCAACCCAACTAAGCTCACCTCTTGCAACACAAGTAATCCATGCTCTAAAGCAACCCATCCACAAGGGCATGCCAAGGGTAGAGGCAAAGCAATACATCTCATTCTATCAACAAGAAGACTCACATGACGAAACTCTGCTAAGGCTCACAAAATTAGATTTCAACCGATTACAAAAGATTTACCACAAAGAGCTATGCGAAATCACAAAGTAGATTCTTTAAGCTTATTAACACTCCCTCCATTCTTGTTTGACTCTCACATTTGAAAAAACACGTTTTTTAAGAAAACCATTTTAAATGCTTTTACATCAATATAAATGTTTGACCATACCAATTTTATCCTCAAGTGTACAAAATATTGAAAAAGTAAAATATTTATAAGAAAATGTATTTTAGAAAATCAGTTAAAAAAAGTTTAACTTTTTGAATGGGAGAATAATTTTGAAACATTACTATAATAAATAAATAAAAAAGGACAGTAAAAAATGAACGAAGGGAGTAATTTGGAAATTTATTATTGGAATGGATTTAAGATATATTGGTGTTTTGATTTTAGGTGGTGGAAAGATTTGGATTTTGCAACAAAGCTACCTTTTGCTAGAGACAGGATAGTGGAGTGCTACTTTTGGATATTGGGGATCTACTTCAAGCCTGAGTATTACCTCGGTAGAAGGACACTTACCAAAGTTATTGCCATGACCTCGGTTATGGATGATATCTTTGATTTCTATGGTACAATTAATGAACTTGAGCTCTTTATGGAAGCTGTCGCGAGGTTTGTTAAACTTGAACTTCACTTGCATTTTATATGCCTCAATTTTTAACAAAACATATATATATATATATATCTGGCCTTTAATCTACGGAGAAGAATGTAAAAGAAGAATCAGTGCTGCTGACCCTTTGGGCTTAGGCTTTATTGAATTTATTTGAGTTTGATTTTAGGTGGGATATGAGCACCATTGATCAACTTCCCGAATACATGAAAATATTCTATCGGGCACTCTTGGATATTTACTACGAATTAGAGGATGATTTGGCTAAAGAAGGAAGATCCTACCGCCTTTATTATGCAAAAGAAGTTGTAAGCATTCTTTGTACTTATCCTATATATGATGGGAAATTTAACTAGGGGAAAAAAAAACAAAAAAACTATGATCACCATGACACTGTTTTTCACAATGCTTAATAATTGACTTTAATGAGAATTTTGAATTTCTTGGTTGAATGTGTTAGAACACCACTTGACCCCAAAAGCTTAAGCTGATAAGTGGAAGGCCCAAACAGGTATATGAAGACATGTTTAACTCGATATTTAATCGATGTGGGATGTGGTATATTTCCAACACTCCCCCTCACGTGCAGGCCTAACAAGATTTAAATGGCCTGTCATGTAGATAATAAAGACGGGCTCATGAGCAAAACGGGTCCAGAAACGACATGCTCTGATACCATGTTAAGTTTCCAACTTAAAAGCCTAAGCTTATAAGTGGAGGGCCCAAACAGGTATATGAAGACATGTTTAACTCGATATTTAATCGATGTAGGATGTGGTATATTTCTAACACTCCCCCTCACGTGCAAGCCTAACAAGATTCAAATGGCCTATCACGTGGACAACAAAGACGGGTTGACTAGCGAAACGGGCCCAAGAACGACATGCTCTGATACCATGTTAAGTTTCCAACTTAAAAGCCTAAGCTTATAAGTGGAGGGCCCAAACAGGTATATGAAGACATGTTTAAATCGATATTTAATTGATGTGGGATGTGGTATATTTCTTACACTCCCCCTCACGTGCAGGCTTAACATAGGCCTTGTCATGTGGGTAACAAATACGGGCTCAATAGGCCCAAGAACAACATGCTTTGATACCATGGTAGAACACCACTTGACCCTAAAAGCTTAAGCTGATAAATGGAGGGCCCAAACAGGTATATGAAGACATGTTTAACTTGATATTTAATCGATGTGGGATGTGGTATATTTCCAACAGAATGAACCAGATGAAAAATCAAGTGAGGGCCTATTTTATGGAAGCAAAATTGTTGAGTGAAAAATATGTGCCAACAATAGAGGAGTATCTGCATGTTGCATCACCCAGCTCAACTTATCCCTTGTTCACAACCACATCTTTCGTCAGAATGGGAGATTTTGTAACCAATGAGGCTTTTGAATGGATTCTTAATGAGCCCAATACTATTGTTAATGCTGCATCAATAATTGGCAGGATCATGAATGACCTAATGTCCCATGAGGTACGGATTAAAGACAATTCCTTTTTTTTTTTTTTTTTTTTTTTTTAACTTTTATCATAGGAGGTTTTAAGATGCTTATGCATTCGATTAATCTTTCTAAGCATATGTAGTCTCCCCCATCCCATATACTCCAAGTAATTACATAACATAAGTCTATAGGGGTGGCCTTGAGGAAGAATGGTGAGAGTTTAATCCAAGACCTCTTGCTTAGCAAGAGACCCAAGGACCACTTGGTCCACCCTTTAGGATTAGATTAAAGACAATTCAAACACACAATTCTCTCTTCTTGGCAACCAAAGAGCTTTTTATCTTATTTTTAATGATCAGGCTTATCAAACAAAGGAGGGAAAAAAAAAATATATATATATATATATATATATATATATATATAATGATCAAAATAGAAGGGCATCTATGCCTAAGGTGTGCAACTAGTTTCGGTGCTCCTGGTTTGCTTTACGTTTGCTTTAGTTCGATTTTGAACTAATTTAGAGCCAAATGAATAAGGTCAATTCTACAATAAACTAAATCTCAATGCTGGACTAAACCAATGTTTTCAAAGAACCAAAGTACAAAACCAAAGAATATATGATTGGATATTTTGGATAGGTTTTAATTTACCAGAAAAAAATTAATATCTTAATCTTTTATTATTATTAGTTTGAACGCGTCCAGTCCTATAAGGACGACATTTGGGTTGTAACCCATTAATACGTAGGATATATGGTACAATCCGTTTATACATTATAAGATACAACCCCTAATATATGATACAAATATATATTAAAAAAATCAGTGCGTGTAGATGAGATTGGATCCCACCACACGCCACCCCTATAGCTTCCTCTACCCCATCCTATGAGCCTAGCTATGACAGTTTCCTTGTTAAACTTGCCAAGTCTGGTTTCCATAGTGGCATGGTGCCTTCAGTTATTCTTTGGTTTCCATTTAATCAGAGAATTCTTCTCTATTGGCAATTATTACTATTTTTTACTAGGTGGAAATGACTAATTGGTGTCATTGGGCATCTTCGTATGCAGTTTTAGCAAAAGAGAGAACACATTGCCTCAACTGTAGAATGCTACATGAAGCAACATGGGGTCTCAAAGCAAGAAGCACACGAGGAGCTGCAAAAACACAAATGCATGGAAAGACATAAATCAGGAATGCCTCAAACTGACCACAGCCGTCCCAATGACTCTCCTCATGCATGTTCTCAACCTTGCGCAAGTGAGTTATGTGGTGTACAAGGATCGCGATGGCTACACCATTTCCAAGTTGTTGCTGAAAGATTATATAGTTTCACTGCTTATCGATCCTGTGGCAATATCAGCGTGGAATGGAGCATGCATGCCCTCTACTCTCTAGCTATCATTTCATATGGTTTGCGGTCTGCCTTTAATAATGTAATATTGTTTTCTATCTTTTGGCTTGAATGGTTGTTGTTTTTCACATTTGAATGGTTGTTGTTTTCTTGTTTTAAAGGGAATAAATGGCATGTTAATGCCGTCTATGTATTGAACCATAAGTGTTACCTCATCTTTAAGTTGATGGTGCTTAATTTGGTAATTTAATTATCTTTATATATATATAGGGAGGGTTCCATTGATACCTGGTGTAAACTTTTTTACATTTACACCCATCAATATCTTTTTATAGGAATCATATTTTACCAATCCAACCGTTGGATTATATATTCTTGTCATGCCCGCCATGCATGCCAAATTTCAAATTAATCAGACATTAATTAGGAGCAATGTCATCCAAAAGTGTTCGAAATTAAAGATTTATTTATTAAAAGAAATATAAGTTTATGGATCAAACACTTCTTAATATCCAATTAACTTGAAATTTGGCATGCATGACATGCATGATAAGAACATGTAATATGACGGTTGTACTGGCGAAATATAATTTCTATAAAAAAATATTGACAGGTGTAAGTATAAAAAGTCTACACCAAGTGTTAATTGAACCCTCTCCTAGATATAGATATATATATATCATATCATGTCTCGAAGCAATGGAGCAACAACGTACCCAAAAATAAAGTAAAGGAGTAGAACGTAGATTCCAGTCCAACGAGATTCCTAGGGATAATATTAGAAATTGATTTTTCGTTTGCATTTGATTTATAGGAAAGTTGTATATATAAAGTGTCAACTTTCCTAGAATACTTTTTCCTATTAAAAATGCAGGATGTGTTTTGTGCAAAAAAGAGTCAAGGCTTATTTGGGTGTCCAATTCAAAATTAGACAATTCCACAAATTTTACATAGTATCGAAAACACAAATTGATAACCTTGAATAAAAATATTTAAAAAATTTAGAGTCATCCCTATAATTGATGTTAAGGATCAATTCCTAAAAATACATGAAATGCTACTATTTTGAATTTTCACTAGTATTTGTGATGATGACCACCATTTTCTTGAATTTGTTAATTTAATGTGCTGAATTTGTGCCTTCTGATATTATGTAAAATATCTTAAATTATCTAGTTTCAAATTGGACACCCAAACAAGTCCTTAGTATGTGGTTATTTATATTTCTCACAAAATTTCTACTAACCAAACACATGAAAATTGAAAAGAAAATTTTTATTATACTTTCCTTTTCTTTCTTTTTTCTCTTTTCCCCTCAATCAAACGTAGCCTCAATTATGAATTTGTCTCAATTTGGTATATCATCAGATCCGAGAGTCCTCCAAATAAAGCCTTTTGGGCCTTTATAGGGGAGGCTTCCCTATGGGGAACGGCTATTGCAACCCCCCATTCTTATAAACCCACCCCTTTCTTTTTGGTTTTTAAGATTTCATGAAAAATATAAAAGGTTTTTGCAAAAACCGATTGCTTGATCCACTAGAAAACATCATTTTGAACAACTTTGCAGAAGAAAGTTTTTCCAAAATCTATCGTTTAGGTAAACTTTTTGGCAAAAAATGAAATAAAGGCTATAAATGGCTAAAAAATATATTTAAACGATAGATTTAGGAAAAACTTTCTTCTACAAAGTTGTTCAAAATGATGTTTTCTAGTAGACATCACGGCCGGTTTTCATAAAAACTTTTTATATTTTGTATAAAACCTTAAAAACCTAAAAGATGGGGGGTGGGGTAATAAGAATGGGGGGTTACAATAGCCGTTCCCTTGGCTATGACCTAGGCAGATGGTATATGGGCTCCGTAGCCCCAAGCCAATAAAAAGGCTCAAGGTCCTATACGCTGCAAACCATCACCATTCACCACTACCACCCCAGGGCTACTAACATAAGGTAGTGTCTGGGATTGTAGCCCAAATCCAATTGAATGGCTTTGGAACCAGGGCCAACTATCTGGCTAACCATTTCAGTGGTTCAAGCAGTGCATGCGCACAATACATTGTCTAGTGGTCTTAATTGTGAAGATCTGGTCATCCTTGTGATTGCATTATGCCTACATTCACGAATAGCGAAGACCAATTTGATTAGTTCTCCTAAAGAGATTACAAAGCAACTTACAAACCCTAGATAAAGAACTTTAAAAAGCCAGAACATTTGGAATTTAAAAAGATCAAATCCGTAGTATTATACTTAAACAAAAGTCTCTAATTCAACCGAAATGGGCACAAAAAAATTAAGTTCCATTGAATAACACCAAGTTGAAGTACGTTGATTTACATGAGGCCAATTCTATGGTACCCAAGTAATACCCACAAAGTCACTTTACATGATCGATAAGTAGGTCACTTCAAGTGGTTAGTCAGCTAATTCAAATGGTAAGTAGGTCACTTCAAATAGTGAGTGAGCCATTGTGGGCCATTTCAAATGATAAGTGAGCCATTTTAAATGGCAAATAGTATGGTACCCTAAAATTTTTGTGGATACCATAAAATTACCCTTTACATGATCTAAGTTGGATTTGTTACTCACTCAAACGTGAAATCTCTCCTTCACAAGCGGGGAGAGATGTCGCTAGGCTATAAGCCTATGTTACCTATCGACACATCTATATAGCCTATCGACATCTCTATAACCCATACTTAATTAGAAATCCCCTTCTAGAATTCCAAGCTTAGCTTTGTAATGATGACAGGGCCGGGTGTCACCCACCCAGCCTATTTTAGTTTTTTTCCTTTGTTTCTGCTTGTGGCTTTGGCTCCATCAATACAAAATAAATAAATAAATAAAAAGAAAAATTGTTATTGCTATTGTAACTGTTATATTTTTTAAATAAAAAATAAAATAGATTGAGCCATCAAAATTTTTTGGTTTAAGCCATTGGTTTAAGTCTACTGGTGATAGAGGATTGGTAAAGAGTATGTGTAACATAGGTTAGAAGTTCATACCCTTCCCATTGTACGGGGAAAAAAAAAAATTATTCGGTTTCGTGATTTTGACCATTTCATTTCAAAAAAATTTTAAATTCTTCAAATGGCATAAAAAATTATGAGAATAATTTTGAGAGTAAGAAAAAAAAAAGGAAAGTATATCAATTCAAAGGGCTTACATAAGTTGTCTGTGGTACATGTGTTCATGCATGGCCAGATCTTGGAGTATGAAAGTTGCAATTTGTGCAATGTGACTTCAACCACAATCTGCCGTTGTTCGAGGAGCTCAATGGATGTGATTTCTACAGTGGCTTCATCTCATCCTTGATGGAATCCAATAGTTGATTTGCCTAGTTCTTCTTCATCTTCCTTTTTTTTTTTTTCTTTTTTTTTTCTTTTTTTGCTATTGGTTGTGTCATTTGGATTAAGATATTTATTGTGTTTTTAAGGATAATTATCTCGAAATTATATTGATTTTTCAAGATAATTATCTTTCATTTTTAAATAATTCTAAATAATTATCATAATTATCTAGATAATTTCTATGTATTTTTTTTTTCAAAAATTTCACCCTACTGGTTGGATTTAATCTTTTTATTATTTTTTTTTTTGGCATCTGATTGCATCAAGGTATGTTTAACGAGTTTATCTCGATTTTTAATTTGCTAATTTTATCTTGATTTTGCTTTGAATTTCTTTCCTTTTCTGAATTTTATTTTAATTTTCAAAATAAAGATTGATTTTATTGTGATTTTCGGTTGGGTATTCAATACAAATTGGAAAGTAGTTTTTTAATCTTCTTGGTATTGATGCGCGAGATTCTTTAAGAGCTATTTTGTATATCAGTGAATAAAAAACCAACATGTCAGTCCCCCCTATTCATCTTCGGTACCTCTTGTCTTGGGTATCACGCCTCTTTGATATATGGATCAAATGATCAAATCGATTCATTCTTTTCAATAATGAAAAAAAAAAAATAGGACATTTTAAAAGGAAATAGGGACAATCTTTATAGGATATCATTAACCCTCTATTTGGTTTGTGGATTTTACCTTGGAAAAAAAAGGGAAGGGAAAAAAAAATGCGGAGAAAAGAAAATGAAAGGAAAAGATGATATCATACCAAATTAAAATTATTTCAATTATTGTTCTTCTACCAATTTTTCTTTGCAACCAAATAAGAAAAAGTACAATTCCTCATATTTTATTTTTTTTTCTTGATAAAATCATGAACCAAATAGAGCCTAAAGCTTTTCTCACACGATTAGTGTGGAATGAAGAAAATGTAACATCTGTCATACGGTCCTGTAACATATTGAAACAAAAAGAGTGAGATTGATGAGGAATTCTATCCCATCTAGCTACCTAGCAAATGTAATTTATTAATAGTGAAATAAGAATACACCTTAAGTTATTTGGGCAAGTCAGCTAGTAGTGAGAGAGGGTGAGATAAATGGTGGGATTATAATAGCTTAAGAATTTGAACCCTACAATTATATCCAGAAAAAAAAAGAAGAAAAAAGAACACACCCTTCGCAATCCTATCAATACAAATCCGGCCCAAACCTACAAGGCAACCTGATCTAATGAGAAACATAGAAGACCAAAACCAAACACCCCTCCCAAACAAAATACTACTAAAAAACCTCTACAAGCAGAGAAAACAGCAACATTATATAATTATGGATAAATTTTTTACATGACTCTTTACTCGTTGGGTCTCCCAACATTATATATAATTATATAAAGGGACATAATTTTCACACCATTCTAAAGTAGTTGTCTCTCAAGATCCAAATGGTCTTATTATTTTGTTAGTTATTCTTTGGCTTAGCCTCTTTCGTAGACCTTGGAAGTTGGATCGATTTAATGAGAAATATTCCTCTCGTTTAGGAAAAAGTATTAATCATTTAGAAAAGAAAAGAATACATCTATAAAATGAGAATAAGGTTGCCTATTTTATGGAAGCAAAATGGTTGAGTGAAAAATATGTGCCAACAATAGAGGAGTGTCTGCACATTGCATCACCCGGCTCAACTTATCCCTTGTTCACAACCACATCTTTCGTCAGAATGGGAGATTTTGTTACCAAGGAGGCTTTTGAATGGTTTCTTAATGAGCCCAATACTATTGTTAATGCTGCATCAATAATTGGCAGGATCATGAATGACCTAGTGTCCCATGACGTACAGATTAAAGACAATTCCTTTTTTTTTTCTTTTTTTTTTTTTTTTGTTTACTTTTGTCACAGGTGGTTTCGAGATGCTTATGCATTTGATTAATCTTTCTAAGCATATGTAGTCTCCCCCATCCCATATGCACTAGGTAATTATAGGACATAATTCTATAGGGGTGGCATTGAGGAAGAATGGTGAGAGTTTAATCCGAGATGTCTTGCTTAGCAAGAGACCAAAGGACCACTTGGTCCACCCTTTATGATCATATTAAAGACAATTCAAATACACAATTATCTCTCCTTGGCAACCAAATAGCTTTTTATCTTATTTTTAGTGATCAGGCTTATCAAAACAAAGAAAAAATATATATATTTAATGATCAAAATAGAAGGGCATCTATGCCTAAGGTGTGCAACTAGTTTCAGTGCTCCTGGTTTGCTTTACGTTTGCTTTAGTTCGGTTTTGAACTAATTTAGAGCCAAATGAATAAGGTCAATTCTACAATAAACTAAATATCAACGTAGGACTAAACCAATGTTTTCAAAGAACCAAAGTACAAAACCAAAGAATATATGATTGGATATTTTGGATAAGTTTTAATTTACCAGAAAAAAAGTAATATCTTAATCTTTTATCATTATTAGTTTGAACACGTCCAATCCTATAAGGACAACATTTGGGTTGTAAAAATTAATATCTTAATCTTTTATGCATTATAAGATACAACCCCTAATATATGATACAAATATATATATATAAAAAAAAAAAAATCAATGCGTGTAGATGAGATTGGATCCCTCCCCATGCCACCCCTATAGCTTCCTCTACCCTGTCCTATGAGCCTAGCTATGACAGTTTCTTTGTTAAACTTGCCGAGTCTGGTTTCCACAGTGGCACGGTGCCTTTGGTCATTCTTTGGTTTCCCATTTAATCAGAGAATTCTTCTCTGTTGGCAATTATTACTATTTTTTACTAGGTGGAAATGACTAATTGGTGTCATTGGGCGTTGTTGTATGCAGTTTGAGCAAAAGAGAGAACACATTGCCTTGGCTGTAGAATGCTACATGAAGCAAAATGGGGTCTCAAAGCAAAAGGCACATGAGGAGCTACAAAAACAAGTCACAAATGCATGGAAAGGCATAAATCAAGAATGCCTCAAACCGACCACGACCATCCCAATGGCTCTCCTCATGCGTGTTCTCAACCTTGCGCGATTGAGTTATGTGGTGTACAAAGATGGCGATGGCTACACCAATTCCAAGTTGCTACTAAAAGATTATATAGTTTCAGTGCTTATCGATCCTGTGGCAATATAAGCGTGGAATGGAGCATGCATGCTCTCTACTCTCTAACTATCATTTCGTATGGTCTGCGGGTCTGCTTTTAATAATGTAATATTGTTTTCTATCTTTAGGCTTTAATGGTTGTTGTTTTTCATGTTTGAATGGTTATTGTTTTCTTGTTTTGAAGGGAATAAATGGCATTTCAATGCCGTCTATGTATTGAACCATAAATGTTACCTCATCTTTAAGTTGATGGTGATTAACTTGGTAATTTAATTATCTTTATATATATATATATATATATACATATTCTTGTCATGCACGCCATGCATGCCAAATTTCAAATTAATCAGACATTAGGAGCTATGTCATCCATAAAGTGTTTGAAATTAAAGATTTATTTATTAAAAGAAATATAAGTTTATAGATCAAACACTTCTTGATATCTAATTAACTTGAAATTTGGCATGCATGACGTGCATGATAGGAACATGTAATTTAACGGTTGTACTGGCGAAATATAATTTCTATAAAAAGATATTGACAGGTATAAGTTTAAAAGATTTACACCAGGTGTTAATGGAATCCTCCCCTATATATATATATATATATATAGATATATATCTCTCTCTCTCTCTCATATCATGTCTTGAAGCAATGGAGCAACAACGTACCCAAAAATAAAGTAAAGGACTAGAATGTAGATTCCAGTCGAAGGAGATTACTAGGGATAATATTAGAAATTGATTTTTCATTTGCTTTTGATTTATAAGAAAGTTGTAAATATAAAGTGTCAACTTTCCTGGGATACTAATTTTTCCAATTAAAAATGCAGGATGTGTTTTGTGCAGAAAAGAGTCAGGGCTTGTTTGGGTGTCTAATTCAAAATTAGACAATTCCACAAATTTTACGTAGTATTAAAAACACAAATTGATAACCTTGAATAAAAATATTTAAAAAATTTAGAGTCATCCCTATAATTGATGTTAAGGATCAATTCCTAAAAATACATGAAATGCTACTATTTTGAATTTCCACTAGTATTTGTGATGACAACCACCATTTTCTTGAATTTGTTAATTTAATGTGCTGAATTTGTGCCTTCTGATATTATGTAAAATATCTTAAATTATCTAGTTTCAAATTGGACACCCAAACAAGTCCTTAGTATGTGGTTATTTATATTTCTCACAAAATTTCTGCTAACCAAACACATGAAAATTGAAAAGAAAATGTTTATTGTACTTTCCTTTTCTTTCTTTCGTTTTTTTTCTTTTCCCCTCAATCAAACGTAGCCTCAATTATGAATTTGTCTCAATTTGGTATATCATCAGATCCAAGAGTCCTCCAAATAAAGCTTTTTGGGCCTTTATAGGGGAGGATTGACTATGGGGAACAGCTACTGCAACCCCTCATTCTTATAAGCCCACCCCTTTTCTTTTGGTTTTTAAGATTTCATGAAAAATATAAAAGGTTTTTGCAAAAACCGATCGCTTGGTCCACTAGACAGCATCATTTTGAACAATTTTGTAGAAAAAAGTTTTTCCAAAATCTATTGTTTTGGTAAACTTTTTGGCAAAAAATGAAATAAAGGCTGTAAATGGTTAAAAAGTAATTTAAACGATAGATTTAGGAAAAAATTTCTCCTACAAAGTTGTTCAAAATAATGTTTTCTAGTGAACATCGCGGCCGGTTTTCATAAAAACTTTTTATATTTTTCATAAAACCTTAAAAACCTAAAGGATGGGGGTGGGGTAATAGGAATGGGGGGTTGCAATAGCCGTTCCCTTGACTATGACCTAGGTAGATGGTACATGGGCTCTGTAGCCCCAAGCCAATAAAAAGGCTCAAGGTCCTATAAGCTGCAAACCTGCCATCACCATTCACCACTTCCACGTTAGGGCTACTAACATAAGGTAGTGGCTGGGATTGTAGCCCAAATCCAATTGAATGGCTTCGGAACCAGGGCCGCCTATCTGGCCAACCATTTCAGTGGTTCAAGCAGTGCATACGCACAATACACTGGTCTTAATTGTGAAGATCTGGTCATCCTTGTGATTGCACTCTGCCTACATTCATGAATAGCGAAGACCAATTTGATTACTACTCCTAAAGAGATCACAAAGCAACTTACAAACCCTAGCTAAAGAACTTTAAAAAGCCAGAACATTTGGAATTTAAAAAGGATCAAATCCGTAGTATTATACTTAAATAAAATTCTCTAACTCAACCGAAATGGGCACAAAAAAATTAAGTTCCATTGAATAACACCAAATTGAAGTACGTTGATTTACATGAGGCCAATTCCATGGTACCCAAGTAATAAATTGGGTATCATACCTACAAGGTCATTTTAAATGATAAGTAGATTACTTCAAGTGGTAAGTCAGCTAATTCAAATGGTAAGTAGGTCACTTCAAATGGTAAGTGAGCCATTGTAAGCCACTTCAAATGATAAATGAGCCATTTTAAATGGTATATAGTACGGTACCCAAAAATTTTTGTGGATGCCATAAAATTACCCTTTACATGATCTAAGTTGGATTTGTTACTCACTCAAACGTGAAATCTCTCCTTCACAAGCGGGGAGAGATGTCGTTAGGCTATAAGCCTATGTTGCCTATCAAAACATCTCTATAGCCTATCGACATCTCTACAACCCATACTTAATTAGAAATCCCCCTCTAGGATTCCAAGCTTACCTTTGTAATGATGACAGGGGTGTCACCCACCCAGACTGTTTTAGTTTTTTTCTTTTGTTTCTGCTTGTGGCTTTGGCCCCATCAATACAAAATAAATAAATAAAAATAAAAATTGTTATTGCTATGGTAAATGTTATACTTTTTAAATAAAAAATAAAATAGATTGAGCCATCAAAATTATTCGGTTTAAGTCATTGGTTCAAGCCTAGTGGTGACAGAGGATTGATAAAGAGTATGAGTAAAATAAGTTAGAAGTTCAAACCCTTCCCATTGTAAGAAAAAAAAATATATATATATATATATATATATATTCGGTTTCATGATTTTGACCATTTCATTTCAAAAAAAAAAAAAATTAAATTCTTCAATTGGCATAAAAAATTTTGAGAATGATTTTGGGAGTTAAAAAAAAAAAAAGAAAAAAGAAAGAAAGTATATCAATTCAACTAGCATATATCAATATATAATATATTCCACGATTCAGATTGCACGGGTAAAATCCATCTATTATCATATCTTAACTTTGAAGTAAGTCCCTGATCTCCCACTTCTCCTATTATCTCACTCCTTAGTTTTATCTATTATCATAATGGTTTCCACCTAAGAATTTCAAAGTCATATCATGATACTTATTTTTTGCGATGATAAAAAAATAAAAATTTTGATAAATAAATAAATGAATAAAATAGGCCATTCTTCACACTTAAATTTCAATTTTATTAATTTGAATTTGTTATGGATTTCAATCGTTGGGAACATTTACAAGCTGTGCTTCTTGCCATACATTGATTTAGGGCTTACGTACATAAGTTGTCTATGGTTTTTACAGGTGTGCAAAGGTGCTAAGTCCACAAAAAGAGTACGATTACTATTCAGTACATGTCAAGAAATGATAGCATTGTTTGAGTTTTTTTCTGTGACCTCAACTAACAGAGGACACACATTAAGATACTTAAGCACATGCACTCCGTTCTAGTACCTATTCCAGGCATTGATGCACAATGCAACAGATGAAAAATGTGCAAGGAGTACGATGATGGCATTGTCAAGATCACATAAACATATATAGGATGGATAGTCAAGACCATACAAATATATGATGGAATTGAAGAAGACTATTTATTGATATTCAACTTGAAAATAATAGGGGGAATTACAGAAATGTCCAGCTATGAGCAAATAATTACAGTTCAACACAAATTATTACTAACTTACTAGTTAATGGCTACTAACTTAACTAAGAATGATTACTAACTGTGATTGAACTGTAATTGTTTGCCCGCAACAAGACTTATCTATAATTCCCCCAAAAATCTAATTGAAGAATTATTTTACTAGATTACCCTCCATTAATTAAAGCCTAACTTGAAGCTAGAGGTTCATTTTGTCTTTTTAACCTAAGCCACTCTTTCCTTCCCCAAATTCCCCCCGAAGTGGGGATGAAAAAGTCATCCCCATTCCCTCCCCATTCACACCATACTCTCCTAATCCCCCATACAAAACCGGTATTGGTGAGCCAATGATAAGGGATATTGTCTCTTTTGGCGGCTACACGTGAAAATATTCATAAAAATTTGTACACATACATTAATTGCCTTTTTTTCTTTTTTGAAGATTTTTATTAGAAGTACATAGAATTATTTTTAAGTTGAATTTCAATAAACAGCCTTCTAGCTTCTTCAACTCCATCATACATTTGTATGATCTTGACTATTCCATCATATGTTTGTGCGACCTTGACAATGCCATCATCATACTTGTTGCACATTTTTCATCTAGTGCATTGTTTTATTGTCAACGCCTCGAATAGGTACTAGAACAGGGTGCGCTTAAATATCTTAATGTGTATCTTCTAGAAGTTGAGGTGACAGAAAAAATCAAACAAAACCATCATTTCTTGACATGTACTGGTCCTTCTGGATAGTAATTTTACCTTTTTTTGTGGACTTGGCACCCTTTGCACACCTGCAAAAACAATAGACAACTTATGTAAGCCCTGAATCAATGCATGGCAAAAAGCACAGCTTGTAAATGTTCAGTTGAGGCATTGCTGGTTTGACAACCAGCTTGTAAATGTTCATCAGCATCTAAAACACATGAGCAAAATCGTGTGCGACAAAATGGGCTCGAGGTGGAATATTCATTGCATTTTACAAAAAGCAGCTCGATGGCAGAAATCATGCATTCCGAGGCCCAGAAAATTAGTATGGACCAAGCGGCAGGATCGAAGGAGAAATCTTGCAGGGGCTGGATCACAAGCAAGGTATCCACCTCTAAAGGGAACGGCTATTGCAACCCCCCATTCTTATAAGCCCACCCCTTTTCTTTTAGTTTTTAAGATTTCATGAAAAATATAAAAGGTTTTTACAAAAACCGATCACTTGGTCCACTAAAAAACATCATTTTGAACAACTTTGTAGAAAAAAGTTTTTCCAAAATCTATCATTTAGGTAGACTTTTTGGCAAAAAATGAAATAAAGGCTATAAATGACTAAAAAGTATATTTAAACAATAGATTTAGGAAAAACTTTCTTCTACAAAGTTGTTCAAAATGATGTTTTATAGTGGACATCATGGCCGATTTTCATAAAAACCTTTTATATTTTGCATAAAACCTTAAAAACCTAAAAGATGGGGGGTGGGGTGATAAGAATGGGGGGTTACAATAGCCGTTCCCACCTCTAAAACGTGTTTCTGACCCACACTTAAAAAGTGGGAAAAATATATGAAAAAAAACGTTCAAAACATTTTTTTTTTTAAATGGCAAAGAATAGAAGACCAAACAAGCAAACTCGGAAACACCCTCCAAAGAAACCCCTGACACGCCCAGACAAGCAACCTAGCTAAGAACATTGCCAAGGGTAGTAACTATTTGTAAGGTATTTTAATTAGCAAGCAAAATGAAATCTTTTTTGAGTTACCTAGTTACCTATCCAAGTGAGTGAATGGTTCAGGGGTGCTACTTATTTTTCATGTAATTTAGATTTTAAATTTTATTAATAATTTTTCTTTTTCTTTTTTTTAATCATTTGGTGGAAAGAGAGCGAGGGAAGGGCAATATTAAACAGCACCTAATGTGGTAATGGACTTCTTTTAACAATACTAAATAACTTGAAGGATATTTTTATCAACCAACTCATGTCATATCAAGTGTTATAATTTGGTACTGTTTACACAATTTCAAATAGTGATGGTGCATAAAGAGAAGGAAAGAGTCAATTTTTAAACTAAATTAAAAATAGTTTAGCTAATGAATGTTAGGTAATGAAATATAGCTAGCCAAAATAACAATGGCTAAAATAACTAATTATATAGTTAATCCATTGATGAAATAAAAATATGATTTGATTAACTAAAATAGTCAAGGGACCGGATTAGATAATTAACTAGCCCATTTGGAGATGCTCGATCTAACCGACTAAAAAAGTATCCCCAAAAACTCAAAGCAGAAACAAAAGCATCCCCAAAAATATAATTGAAGAATTATTTTACTATATATATTATTCTCCATTAATTAAATCCTAACTTGAAGCTAAAGGGAAATTTTGTCTTTTTAATCTAAGCCACACTTTCCTTCCCCAAATTCCCCCAAAAGCAGGGATGAAAAAATCTTCCTCCTTCCCTTCCTCCTACCATTCACACCATACCCTCATCATCCTCCATACAAAACACGCTATTAGTGAGCCAATGATGAGGGATATTGTCTCTTTTGGTGGCTTTATGTGAAAATGTTAATGAAATTATGAAAATAACCTAAGTGAACAACTTGTTCAATTTTTAGTCCAAGCCATCCAAAAAGGTGATCTACCGGTGTGGATCACTTTAATACGGTGTTGAGTTTTTCAAAATCTCGATCCTTCCTACAAATCACAGCACTAACAAATACCAACAAATACCCATCTACATGAAACACGTGGCAATTTAAGGTGACAGCAGCGCTCACCTTATTTCTCCACTGACACAAATAATTAAGGAGATTTTATCTTCTCGGAAGCTTTTGTATGCCACTAGATAAAGCTGTTTACCTGGTGCCCTATAAATATCTGAACATATCCCAGTTGCCCATATCAAGCCTTCGCAACCCAAACACACAAACTTTGGCTGCCCCATTAGAACTCTCCACTGAGTCGCCCTTTGTCCCAGCCAAAAAAACAGAAAAAAGAGATGTCTATTCCAGCTTCATCCACTCCTCTTTTGTCTCCAAATACACCTACGGAGGTTGTACGTCAGTTGGTGCAATATCGTCCTAGTATCTGGGGCGATCATTTTATCACATACACTTCTAATGACTTGGTAAATATATCATATCTAGCTAGCTAGTTGCATTTGCGTAATTTGCCCATGTGTACATTAATGTGCATGCATTACTTGTAGATCATTTAGATTGTCTATCGATGATTGGTGGAAGGTATCATTTGGATAGTCCATCTAAGCACTGGAAGCCTATATATGAACCAGATAGAAATATGGAATACTCACTCGATGACATGGTTCTGATGGCTCCTAATTCATATGAGTTGTGGGGTCTTATATGGGCCTGAGGTTTGCCCATATGATTTTCCCGCCATAAAAATAAAAAGCAAAAGAATAATTAATAATAAAAGAATGTGTGTGGAAGTAGGCTCTCCCTTATTAAAAATTTGATACATGTATGTACGTTAAGACACTTTTTCATGCATGAAATGACAGTAGTTGCACCTAGCTAGCAACCATATGTTGATGTGCTATATATGTGACTAATTAATATTAATAGGCTAGCGATTGGAATGAATGGAAGCAAATGGTACGGATTCATTTTATAATGCTCAGATGCTTATTAGTTCTTGTAATTTTCTTATGCAGTCTATTGATGCTACTATGACAAAACAAATTGAAGAATTGAAAGCAGCAGTGAGGAGGAAGTTAGTTGCCGCTGCTGATAAGCCTTCAGAAAAATTGAACATGATTGATGCGATTCAACGACTGGGCTTGGCTTATCATTTCAAAATAGAGATCGAAGAATCATTGGAACACATTTTCCGTACCTATCATGAAGAAAATAATGATGAAGGCAATGATCTCTACCATGTTGCCCTTCACTTTAGGCTTCTTCGAGAACAAGGGTACCCTATTTCATGTGGTATAAGTCCCTTACCATATGCTTCTTTTGTGCACGCATATGTTTTTGTATTTGAATTTCTAATCCAACACTAATGCGCAAACCATTTGTTGGGTGGTAATGCAGATGTGTTCAGCAAGTTCAAAGACAACAATGGTGACTTCGTTGGTGATGTGCGAGGCATGCTAAGCTTGTATGAAGCTACACACCTTCGAGTGCATGGAGAAGACATACTAGATCAAGCCTTGGCTTTCTCAACCACCTACCTTCAATCCATGGCTAACCAATTAAGCTCAGCTCTTGCAACACAAGTAATTCATGCGCTCAAGCAACCCATCCGCAAGGGCATACCAAGGCTAGAAGCAAGGCAATACATCTCTATCTATGAACAGGAAGATTTCCACGACGACACTTTACTAAGGCTTGCAAAATTGGATTTCAACCTATTACAGAAGATTCACCAGAAGGAACTAAGTGAAATTTCAAAGTAAGTTCTTTAACCATAATATTGTAGTAATTTTTAAATCTTGTAAAGGAATGGATTTATGAAGATGCAGGACACATAATAGGTGGTGGAAAGATATAGACTTTGCAACGAAACTACCTTACGCTAGAGACAGAATGGTGGAATGCTATTTTTGGATATTGGGAGTGTATTTCGAGCCTGAGTATTCCTTCGCTAGAAGTATACTTACCAAAGTAATTAACATAGCCTCCATTCTCGATGATACATATGATGCCTATGGTACAATTGACGAACTTGAGCTCTTTACTGAAGCAATTGAGAGGTTTGTTACATGCACTTGTTTTATATGCCTAAATTTTAACAAAAGATATAGCCTTGAATTATATGCCTAAAATTGGTGCCACATACACATTTTAGGCGCTACAGACACTCATTTGAGTTAAAGCTTTGTTGGAAATTGGAATTTAGTTGAGTTTCAACACTATTACTAAGAAGCACGGACACGGACACGCGACACGGTTACGACATGACACGGACACTCCAACACGGCAATTTCTAAAAAATTCAAGACACGACACGGTAGGAATACAGCAACAAATAAATAAATAAATAAATAAATAAATATATATATATATATATATATATATATATATATATATATATATATATATATATATAATTATAGTTTTATAGTTTTATTTTTCAATTGAAAGATAGAGTTTAAAACAAAAATCACAAAACAAAAAGAAATTTTGGGCTTTTGCAAAATCACCCCTCAATTGTTAAAAACAACTAAAATTACCCCTTTTAAAACAATTTAAATTTATATTTTTTTACCTCGCCATGTCCCTTCCCGTGTCCTTCTCGTGTCCCTCACGTGTCCCTCCCGTGTTCGAAATCATTTTAATTTTTTTATTTTCCCAACACGTATGGGGCGTATTGAACATGTGTCGGAGCCGTGTTCGTGTCCGACACAGCCACGGCACCATTTTCAAAGTGTCCGTGCTTCCTAGTTCTATTACAATCTCAATTCACTCCTAGAAGCCTTAAAAAGTGTTCTAGACTCCACGAAACTCTTTAGACTCAATTAGAGTCTCCATAGGCTCATTGTATCCTCACACAACTTTTTCAGGTGGGATATGTGCGCCATTGATCAACTCCCGGAGTATATGAAAACAATCTATCGAACACTCTTAGGTGTTTACAGTGAAATAGAGGAAGAGATGGCCAAACAAGGGAGATCTTACCGTGTCCATTATGCAATAGAAGCTGTAAGCATTTTTGTTAACTAATTAACTTATAGTAGATGAACAAAAAAAAAAAAAAAAAGAACTGTAGTAGATTATTTATTTATTTTTCCTTAGTAGGCTATAAATTACTGTTTCACAATCCTTATGAGTGACTCAATTTTCTTGGTTTGATGAACTTAGATGAAAAATCTAGTGAGGGCCTATCACGCAGAAGCCATATGGTGTAGCAAACAGTATGTGCCAACATTTGAGGAGTATATGCATGTTGCTTTAGTCACATCAGCTTACTACATGCTTGCAACCGCATCTTTTGTTGGCATGGGAGATATTGCCACCAAGGAGACGTTTGAATGGTTGTTCAATGAACCTGCAATTGCTAAGGCTTCAACAATAATAGGCAGGCTCATGGATGACCTAGTAGGTCACCAGGTATGATGAATTGGTCACACAGCAATCTTCTGTTTCTGTTTTTGTAGTTTAAGCTACAAATAAACTCATCTCCTTGAGTTTTTTTTTGGTAGTTTGAGCAACAGAGAGAACATGTTGCATCCGCTATTCAATGCTACATGAAGCAACATGGTGTTTCAGAGCTAGAGGTGTGTGAGGAGTTTCGAAGGCAAATCACAAATGCATGGAAGGATATAAATCAAGAATGTCTCAAACCAACAGCCATGCCAATGCCTATCCTTATGCGTGTTGTCAACTTTGCACGCGTGATTGATGTCATATACAAGGAGGAAGATGGTTACACTTCTGGGATTGCGTTGAAAGGTCTTGTTTCTTCATTGCTCATTGATTCTATTGCAATATGAGCACATACCCTATTCTGTCATTCAATATGGGAAGCCCTTAGCTTTAAGTATATGTTTGTTTGTTTTTTTATTTCCCCCTTTGTTTGAAAGGAATAAACTGTATTTCAGTGATGGAAAATAAATTTAAACCCATCTGTAATGATTCTGGGTAATCATTTGGGGTGGTTTGTGTTTTTTGTTCTAGGTGCATCGCTTGTGTTTGCTTCATGTATCTCCATTTTCTCTAAATAATAAAATCTTTATTTATTATAATTAGTTTTTGCTAATAATAAAAAATGAAATAAAATATCTGTAATGATTTTGACCATTCCTCAATTTTCATTTTCACCGTTGATCTGCAATGGATTTTGAACAAGGATTATAGTACCATTCAATTAGCATATAAATATGTACTTGATGAATAGGTATCATTTTCTATAATGAGATGGTGAGTACTTTCTTGAAGGAGAAAATTTAAAGGGCTCCTTTTCTAGTTAAGAGGAGGTTACTTGTTGAAGTTTTCTGAGCTTATTTTTAAAATGGGATATGAACGCAATCAATCAACTCCCAGAATACATGAAAATATGCTATCAGCCACTCTTCATTGAAAATTAAAATGGAGGAAGGGCTTGCAAAAGAAGGGAGCTAGGTTTTACTGTACAGCCTCTATTATGCGAAAGAAGCCATGAGAATCGAGTCTTTTTATTGTATCTGGGGTACCATACGCCCAAGTATTGATATATATTAGCACATTTTCTGGTAATTTGATCATATTTTGTGGTAATCTAATTATTACAAAATCTAACCAAACTACTAAAACGTGATGAATACCTCTTAAGGGTAAGGTACTTGAGGGTATCATATTAAAGTCCATCACTTGGGGTCAATATCCTTATAATCCTACTGCCCTATAAATAGCCAAGCAAACACGCCACAATTAATAGTCCATTGCAGCACTTGAAGGAAAAAAAGGATGAGGAAGAAAATGCAAGGAAAAGATAAAATTATATCAATTTAAAGTTATTCCAATTCTTGTTCTCTTTTCAATTTTCTAATGCAACCAAATAAAAAAAAGTATAATTCCTCATTTTTTTTTACTATGAGTATGTTACATTTTTTCCAGCTGCTTCGAATAGGTGATTTTAAGACACTACCTCATCATATTTTTCACATTAGATGTGTGAAATGGAAAAATTCGATCAAATTAATTTTCCTTGGATAGGTAATTATTAAGACACACTACCTTGTCAACCTTTGGACTTCAATTAAAGTTGTACGGAGGATAACAAAATTTTGTCCTTGGGACCTTATAGAGTCTTCTATGCAATGATGGACATAATATGAGAAACATATTTAAATATTGTTGATCTATAATAATTTTTTTAATTTTTCACTTTAATTACAGGACTAATGACATCCAATGCCATGTTATTACAACATTAATTATTTTATTTTATTTTTTGTTTTGTGTTGTCCTGGTGTATTGCATCAACAATCTCAAAATAATTTTTTTAAAAAAAATGGGGATTTGACCATTAGTCAAGAAAATAAGACTTAATTAACAATTAGTCAACCAACTTTTTTTAAAACTCATTTAATCCATTTGGCTCTTTTCTTCCAAAAATACCCTTATTCATTCACTCTCTCAAACTGCAACCTCTCCTCTCCCTGCCCTCTTTCGATCCCAGACGTTGACAACATCCCCACCGACATCCCCATCATCATCCCCGTCAATTGCTCTTGTTCCGATCATTTCTCCCTACACCTTGAAAACAATGTGTGAGATGTACATACTTCATCATGGCCAACAAGATTTACCGAGCCCTCACCATTTGCCAAGCTTTGATCACTCAAAACTCCCACGATAGTCAAAGCTTGTCGGTGGGTTTGAATCTGGTAGTCCCTCCAAGCGTCTGAGACGGCATTTTTCTCATTGTAGGCGAGGTGTCGGTCGGTGAAGGGAATCAAAGAACATGATGAGCCGACGGTTATCCTCGAAGGAGATATGCATTGCACCACATGGTCGTGGGTGAGCAACGATTTTGGTAGTAACATGCAACTGGAGTTAGTGGGCAAGATTAGTTAATCTTGCTCATCATCAAATATATGCCAGGCCTTGGGCTATTGGTGGGGATGAATACATTAGGCAGCCTCCTGTTTATTTTCAAGTAATCATCTTTAAAATGAAACGTGGTCTATTTCTCGAATCAATATCATGGGCCGACTTATATTATATACATGGAGCCTACCTTGGTGAATTCTTTCAAAGCTCTGATGATGAGCTGTGGTGTGTTTTCAGACATCAACAAAAAGCACTGTTTTTACAAATCCTCATCTTTTTTAATTCTCCTCCTGATAACAAAGTCAAAAATTGTTGGTTGTGATTTAGTGTAGTATAATTGTTGGGGGTGTTAATGTGTGCGTGTTCTTAGAAATTTGTGTTTTGTTCATTCTTATAACAATAAAATTTAACAGTTTGGCGCTTCTTTTCAAAAGTGACAAACAATAAACTTTATAGTTTTATGAAGTGGATCGTGTCAAAAAGTAAAATTTTATAATTTTACGAAGTATTATATTGGATCGTGCCAAATAGTTAAATTTTATAGTTTTAATTCTTTTAATAATTACCTAATCAATATGGATTTTGTTTCGAAAATGTCAGACGAGTAGTTTCCAATTTTTTTTTTCTTTAAATGGATGTGTATATTGTGAGTTATAAGTTTTTAAAAATTAGAACACTAAAAAACAAAGTTAATTACATAGGGTGCCCTTGATAACCAAAAAGGGAATACCCATAGTAACAATAAGATGTTAGCATGAAAGTAAAACTAGAGATAACACAATAGAACAGGGAGAAATCTATAAATTCTCATTTCAATTCATCTTCCATATCTCTATATAATCAATATAGGGAAGACCCCTTTTACAGGCTTCGGATAGTATACATACATGAACCAAAAACACAAGTTATATGTACATATTAAATAGGAAAGTAAATGGGATCGGGGGTTAAGGCAAGTGAATGGATGTGGTCATCCATTAATGCATATATGCATTTATAACACTCCCCCTTAGATGACCACACATTAAGAATATACTTCGTTAAAACCTTGCCAAGGAAAAACTAGTGGGAAAAACCAGTGGCGAAGGAAAAAGAGTACAATATTCTTGTGTATATTAGAATAGTACTAAACACCTCAGGAATTGCCTTATTAGAACCCTGCTAGGAAAACCCAATGGGACAAAACCATAGCGAAGGAAAAAGAGTATGGTGCATAGCAGTACTATTCTGTTAATAACTCCCCCTCATAAGAATGATTCAATAATCAATAATTTTTCTAGAAAGATCTTTGAATCGACTCATTCCAATGTTATGCACTATCTTCTTGAATGTTGCTGTCGGTAGTGAATAAATCTGCAAGATTTTCACTTAAACGTATCTACTGGACATTAATATCACCGCTCTTCTCGAGCTCATGAGTATAGAAAAGCTTTGGTGAAATGTGCTTTGTACTATCACCTTTGATATAACCTCCTCTAATATGTGTGATGCAAGTAGCATTTTCCTCATATAATATTATTGGGCTATTTTTTATGGAGGATAATCCACATGCACTTCTCTCAAAGATGTTGACTCACTGATCTTAGCCAAATCTATTCTCAACTTGCTTCATGAATTGCAAAAATTTCTTAGTAATTTGAGGATGTAGCAGATATAATTTGCTTTGATAGATCTCCATTAAATAGCAATGCCACCACATGTAAAGAAATATTAAATTTGTGATCGACCTTTATGTGGATCAATAAAATAACATACATCTGCATATCCAACTAACTGTGGATTTCATTAATTTGTATAGAATAATCGTATGTCAACTGTTCCACGAAGATATCGTAATATATATTTGACTCCATTCCAATGCCATCGAATTGGTGTAGAACTATATCTTGCTAGTAAGTTGACTGAAAAGGCTATGTCCGGTCGTGTGCAATTTGCAAGATACTATTGAGAAAATAAATCAACACAAGCAATCATAAATGAGATTAAGAGCATATGGAAAAGAATCAAGAGAGAGCATATCCAGAAAAAAGATTGAGAAGAAATCATGGAGGAAATAAATCAAGCAATTCAATTATGAATGAGAATCATGCAGTTCTTCTATATAGTATTAGAGTGAGGCGATTGGACCTGAGGTTTTTTTTCGACAGCTTCCACACTTCTGACAGATGGCACTCTACTGTCCGTCTGATTCAAACCTAGCTTTCTTTCCTTTAATTTCTTTTTAGCTAGTATTTCACAAGGAAAAAAAAATAAAAAAAAATAATGCCACCCATCTAGTTCAATTTTCCAATGCAACCAAATAAAAAATAGTATAATTCCTCATTTTTTTTTTACTATGAGTATGTTACATTTTTTTTCAACTATTTCGATAGGTGATTTTAAGACACACTACCTTATCATATTTTTCACATTAGATGGGTGAAATGGATAAATTCAGTCAAATTAATTTTCCTCAGATAGGTAATTATTAAGACACACTACCTCGTCATATTTTCCTCGTCAACCTTTGGACTTCAGTTAAAGTTGTACAAAGGATAACAAAATTTTGTCCTTGGGACCTTATAGTCTTCTATGCAATGATGGACATAATATGAGAAACACATTTAACATGTGAATCTAGTATACTTTTGAAATATTGTTAGTCTATAATAATTTTTAAAATTTTTCACTTTAATGACGTGACTGATGATGTGCAATGCCATGTTATTACAACATTAATTATTTTGTTTTGTTTTTTCTTTTGTGCTGTCATGGTGTATTGCATCAACAATCTCAAAGTAATTTTTTTTGTTTTAAAAAGGGACTTGACCATTAGTCAAGAAAATAAAACTTAATTAACAATTAGTCAACCAACATTTTTTAAAACTCATTTAATCCATTTGGCTCTTTTCTTCCAAAAATACCCTTGTCCCTTTACTCTCTCAAACTACAACCTCCGAGGCTTTCACCATTGTTCTCTTATAGAGGAAGTCTGTTTCTTTGTTGAGGTTGTATGTACTTGTATGCAGAGGTCCTCAATCCTTTTAAAATAATCAGGGATACGTCTTATGTTTTGTGTTTCATGATTCATGTATCTCATAGCGGCATGACGTTCATCCTTTTGTAAAATCCATGTCAAATGAGGATTGGGTCCTGCATCCATTTTCTTGATTTTCTGTACTGTTAGGATAGTGAATAAATTTTGTTAACATTCATCTTTTAAGTTGTTAATTTTACGTTCGAAGCCTATTTAATTAACTGGTCACATAAAAACAGTCAATTCGGGGGACAGAACTCCTTGTGGGATCTCGAATGCTCTCATTTCCCAATCTAAGTTTGCCAACAGACATGCTGAGCCGCAATTGGGTGTAAGGGAGCTGGGGTTTGTAAGTTGCTTTGTAATCTATTTAGGAGTACTTATCAAATTGATTATCGCTATTCGTGAATGTAGGCACAGAGTGAGTCTTCTATGTAACTGTAACACAACCACGTGGTGTCACGGGTCAATAAGAATTAAGCAAAGTGGGATTGTGGGGCTAAAAAGTATTCTGACAATCCCATTTTACTTGGATCTCGTTATTCTGTGATACCACATCAACTGTGTCACGGACCACCACCTCTGGTGGTGGTTCAGGAGCAGTTGGCCAACCAACAATGTATTGTGCGCATGCACTGCTTGAACCATTGAAATGGTTGGCCCTGGTTCCAAAGCCATTCAATTGGATTTGGGCTACAATCCCAGCCACTACCTTATGTTAGTAGCCCTAAGGTGGTAGTGGTGGGATTCGGATTTGGTGCAGTTGGCTACTTTTACTGCATCGTGCAGTAAATGTAGGATCAATGACACGTGGGTAAGGAGGAGAAATGGAGGGTTGTTAGGTGTTGAGTGTGAAATGCATCTCTCGAATTTTAACCCTCTATTTCTCCTCATTGCCACATGTCATCAATCCTATGTTTACTACATGATGTAGTAATTGCACCAAATCCAAATCCAAATCCAAATCTGGTAGTGGTGAATTGTGATGGTAGGTTTGCAACTTATGGGACCTTGAGCCTTTTTTTTGGCTTGGGGCTATAGAGCCCATATACCATCTACCTAGGTCATCCAATCCTCCTCTATAAAGGCCCAAAAGGCTTTATTTGGGGGACTCTTGGATGTGATGATATACCAAATTGAGACAAATTCATAATCGAGGCTACGTTTGATTGAGGGGAAAAGAAAAGAAAGAAAAGGAAAGTAAAATAAAATTTTCTTTCACTTTTCATGCTTTGGTTGGTAGAAATCTTGTAGGAAACATAAATAGCCACCTACTAATGACCTGTTTGGGTGTCTAATTTGAAACTAGATAATTAACGCTATGTTTGGATGAGGAATTTTTAGGTGGAATTTGCTTTTGAGATGGAATTTGTAAATTTTTTATAAGGATTAGATGGACAAAATTCTTATAAAAATTATAGAAATTCCATCTCAAAAGCAAATTCCACCTAGAAATTCCATATCCAAACATAACGTTAAGGTATTTTACACAATATCAGAAGACACAAATTTAACACATTAAATTAACAAATTCAAGAAAATGGTGGTGATCATCACAAATACTAATGGAAATTTAAAATAGTAGTATTTAATGTATTTCTGGGAATTAATCCTTAACATCAATTATAGTGATGACTCTTTTTTAAATATTCTAATTCAAGGTCATCAATTTGTATTTTTGATACTATGCAAAATTTGTGAAATTGTCTAATTTCAAATTGGACACCCAAACAGGCCTTAACTTTTTTCTGCACAAACACATCTAGAATTTTTAATAAGAAAAAGCATTGTAGGAAAGTTGACACTTTATATTTACGACTTTCTTGTAAATCAAAGGAAAATGAAAAAAAAATCAATTTCTAACATTATCCCTGTGAATCTCCTTGGACCGGAATCCACGTTCTACTTACTTTATTTTTGGGTTGTTGCTCTATTGGTTCAAGACATGATATATATATATATAGACTCACACACATAAAGTTAATTAAATTACCAAATCACCGTGCCATCAACTTAAAGATGTGCATGCTCTCTAGATAGCTATCAATTCATATGGTCTACGGTCTACCTTTAATAATGTAATATTGTTTTCTATCTTCATATATGCTTGAATGTTTACTGTTTTTCATGTTTGAATGGTGTTGTTTTCTTGTCTTGAAGGGAATAAATGGTGCGCATTTCAATGCTGTCTATGTATTGAACCATAAATGTTACATTAATGTTACCTCATCTTTAAGTTGATGGCACGGTGATTTGGTAATTTAATTAACTTTATGTGTGTGAGCCTATATATATATATATATATATATATATATATATATATATATATATATATATATATATCATGTCTTGAACCAATAGAGCAACAACCCAAAAATAAAGTAAGTAGAACGTGGATTCCGGTCCAAGGAGATTCACAGGGATAATGTTAGAAATTGATTTTTTTTCATTTTCCTTTGATTTACAAGAAAGTCGTAAATATAAAGTGTCAACTTTCCTACAATGCTTTTTCTTATTAAAAATTCTAGATGTGTTTGTGCAGAAAAAAGTTAAGGCCTGTTTGGGTGTCCAATTTGAAATTAGACAATTTCACAAATTTTGCATAGTATCAAAAATACAAATTGATGACCTTGAATTAGAATATTTAAAAAAGAGTCATCACTATAATTGATGTTAAGGATTAATTCCCAGAAATACATTAAATACTACTATTTTAAATTTCCATTAGTATTTGTGATGATCACCACCATTTTCTTGAATTTGTTAATTTAATGTGTTAAATTTGTGTCTTCTGATATTGTGTAAAATACCTTAAATTATCTAGTTTCAAATTAGACACCCAAACAGGCCATTAGTAGGTGGCTATTTATGTTTCCTACAAGATTTCTACCAACCAAAGCATGAAAAGTGAAAGAAAATTTTATTTTACTTTCCTTTTCTTTCTTTTCTTTTCCCCTCAATCAAACGTAGCCTCGATTATGGATTTGTCTCAATTTGGTATATCATCACATCCAAGAGTCCCCCAAATAAAGCCTTTTGGGCCTTTATAGAGGAGGATTGGATGACCTAGGTAGATGGTATATGGGCTCTATAGCCCCAAGCCAAAAAAAAGGCTCAAGGTCCCATAAGCTGCAAACCTGCCATCACAATTCACCACTACCAGATTTGGATTTGGATTTGGATTTGGTGCAATTACTACATCATGTAGTAAACATAGGATTGATGACATGTGGCAATGAGGAGAAATAGAGGGTTAAAATTCGAGAGATGCATTTCACACTCAACACCTAACAACCCTCCATTTCTCCTCCTTACCCACGTGTCATTGATCCTACATTTACTGCACGATGTAGTAAAAGTAGCCAACTGCACCAAATCCGAATCCCACCACTACCACCTCAGGGCTACTAACATAAGGTAGTGGCTGGGATTGTAGCCCAAATCCAATTGAATGGCTTTGGAACCAGGGCCAACCATTTCAATGGTTCAAGCAGTGCATGCGCACAATACATTGTTGGTTGGCCAACTGCTCCTGAACCACCACCAGAGGTGGTGGTCCGTGACACAGTTGATGTGGTATCACGGAATAACGAGATCCAAGTAAAATGGGATTGTCAGAATACTTTTTAGCCCCACAATCCCACTTTGCTTAATTCTTATTAACCCGTGACACCACGTGGTTGTGTCACAGTTACATAGAAGACTCACTCTGTGCCTACATTCACGAATAGCGATAATCAATTTGATAAGTACTCCTAAATAGATTACAAAGCAACTTACAAACCCCAGCTCCCTTACACCCAATTGCGGCTCAGCATGTCTGTTGGCAAACTTAGATTGGGAAACGAGAGCATTCGAGATCCCACAAGGAGTTCTGTCCCCCGAATTGACTGTTTTTATGTGACCAGTTAATTAAATAGGCTTCGAACGTAAAATTAACAACTTAAAAGATGAATGTTAACAAAATTTATTCACTATCCTAACAGTACAGAAAATCAAGAAAACGGATGCAGGACCCAATCCTCATTTGACATGGATTATACAAAAGGATGAACGTCTTGCCGCTATGAGATACATGAATCATGAAACACAAAACATAAGACATATCCCTGATTATTTTAAAAGGATTGAGGACCTCTGCATACAAGTACATACAACCTCAACAAAGAAACAGACTTCCTCTATAAGAGAACAATGGTGAAAGCCTCGGAGGTATGGGAAAATAATATCATCACCAAGTGTCAACTGTTGGATCATGGAAAAATGAGACATGGTCAATTTATCCAACGGCTGGTATTGCAGATTTATCATTCTCCCATACCATGGGGCTATCTCGACACTGCCCACCTAAAAAAATTAGAAACTAATTACTTCTATAGCTACCTCCATTATGTCTGTCTCTCCTATTTTGTTTCTCAATGCCAGGCAGACGCCGAGACCAAGTTCCTTTCCTTCCAGCCCAAGAGCATAGCCCCATCCCTTTCCACCAGAGTATAATGATCCGAGTAACACCGCAGCAAGGTACTTATCACGGAGTTGACATAGGAGCTCAGTGGGAATGGCCGAAACCCTGCCATTGTCAGCCTACACTTCCACTTGCCAAAGAGCTCATGGCATTCCACCGTATCCTTACCCTCACAAGCAATAATATTCACAATATCCCTCGCCAAACAATGCTGCTCCACATTGATGCGTTCTTTTCTATCCCGTGCCATGGTCACGTCAATTGACTCAAACATTGCCGAGTAGTACTCTAGTGTTTCAACAAACCTAGCGACAAAGGGTGTTGTGTTTGTGCTTGATTCTTGTTCCACCAGAGTGGTCACCTTGGGAGAAAGTGACTTTATCATTCTCAAAAGCTCATCCCTTGGATTGTTTACATCAACACTCTCATCAGGGGTGTGATGGAGCTCTAAGGGGAAGTTCACAGCCAGAGCCTCGCCAGGCCTGACATCAAGCATGTCCCTAGTGATATCAGGAGCAAAAACTGGCACAGGATGAAACTCCACTGGGATATTGAATTTATTAGAAATTGCTGCCAACCGTCTCCCAACTGCCTCCAAACTGTCGCCACGAGCATACTGACTTACTGGATCGTCAATCCCTGTGATCCGCACGTGGGGGGCTCCACCCGGTCTCGCTGCAAGCGCTTGTAATAGAGTAATCCACTGAGTCCCCTGAGCAATATGGAAATCCACAATATGGATCCGGTCCTCGTTTCTGCATGCTTCGGCAATTGCTCCATTGGCTGCCATATAACCAAACTTTAAGTAAGGGCAGATTTCATAAAGGATCTGCATGTATGTAAGGAAGTCCTTGCTTTCAGGCTCTCTACACCTAAGGGCACGATAAATGGTAGTTCCTGATAACTCCTTCCTTGCTACCAGGCCTTCTACCAGGTAAGCGCCAAGACGCTGGATTGTTTCTCCACTAATAGACACAGCACCCCTAGCCTTCTCAATCAACTTCTCAAAATCATCCGTCCTGTTTTCGGAGAGAGCTTGAGCACATGCAATCAGCAAGTGCTTCAGATTTCCAGGCGGGAAACCCTGCAAAGATGCTTCTTCCATTGCTTTATGACGTTTCTCAATATGACCTTCGCCTGACTTCCTATCCCTGGACGCAACAGATGGCTGAGGTTTAGTCACGTGAAACCCCTGCGGTTCTTGGCTCCTGGCCCTAGATCTCTGACTCGGTGTCTGTGGCCGATTATTTTCCCCAAGAGAAGGATATGGTGTGGTTACTTCATCAACATCAGCATCAGGGCCCAATAGAGCAGTCTCTAACTCTTGCAAAGCGTTTTTTATGTTCTGGCTACAATATGCATCCTGTAAAGTTAAAGTCTCACCAGAAGAGAGTAGTGGACTGTCTCTGCGACAATCTAGGGAAGGGCTTAACCGATGGAAATAACTGTCGGTTTCAAGTGAAGAGTTACAGGAAGGGCTGACTCCTGAGAGATTCTCTGTGGAGCTATGTTGCTTCTGGCTGTCACTCAATGTAGTAACAGTGTCACAGTCAAAGTGAGTTGAAAAAGGTGAGTTTGGCGAGTTCCCAAAATCAAATTTCAAGGACCCAAACAACCTATTAGGTATTGATGGAACAGTGGGATGAGAAGCTGAGTAGGATAGGTCCTCACCAGTCACACTGTATCTGAAAAGGTGGTGTGAGCCCATGCTATGAGGTTAGCATCAGCTGTTCTATCTGTAATAGTCCTCAAAAGAGAAAGTAGTAATTACGATTAATCAGCCCTGGCCTTTTGTTGGAGAACAACTATTGGCAGCTTTACAATCTTCTGCCTAAAACCCTACAGATCGAATAAACCTGCAATGTGAATACAAAGGAACAGATAAAGAACTTTAAAAGGCCAGAACATTTGGAATTTAAAAAGGATCAAATCCATAGTATTTTACTTAAATAAAATTCTCCAATTCAACCGAAATGGGCACAAAAAAAAAAATTAAGCTCCATTGAATAACACCAATTTGAAGTACGTTGATTTATTCAATTTCTTGAGACTGCAAGATTTGATGAAACTTGGGTTACGCTGGAACTTTTTGGCAGAGAGCGGTTGATAGCAAGATCTCCAGAATTTCTTGTATTTTCATCTGATCTGTTCGATTTTATGTTAAGTTCAAACTCTATTAGAAATTTTGACTTTCAGAAGAAACAATGGATATGTTTCTGTTACATATGATTTAAATTAATGCAAATAATTGCATTGATGAAACATAAGTAACCAGCGTTGCTTAGTCTTCATCTTCTAGAGCTGTTGGTCTTTTTGACCGTTGGCAACTTTATTGCATAGAGCTGTTGGTCTTTTGACCATTGGCAACTTTGTTGCATCCGTTACATATGCATGTAACAGCACCCATTAACACCATCAATTAATTATCATTTACACACCACAACCATACCATAAGGCACATAGCCGTTGGATACATAGCATCTAAAAGAATAGGTATATATTATACTAAAAAAATCTGCTATTGTTTCTATTCTATCATTTGCTTTTTGAGCTTTTCCATTTTCATTGAAATATATATATATATTTTCGTGAGCATTGGGTAATTTAAGGTTCGTGGGAAGTCTTAGCTGCATACAAGGCTACCCGGAGGATCATTGTATCTTGTGAGAGAAGCGTCAATCAAACCCAGTGCAGATGGGGGTGTATTTTCTCTAAGGATAGCGCATCACGCGTGCCTTGATCCACAGGCTATTCTAAACTCTTTTCTGATTACATAATTATCTTGGTTAATTGTTATTTCATATCATTTGTTTATTGCTAAAATTTATAGAATTCCTCACATTATTTCTAACATTCTTAGAGAAAATAACATAGGAATTTCTATAAATTTAGTATTGACTAATTGATAATGGAAACTAGTTCTTGCAAACCTGAGAAATTCACGGGTCTTAATTTTAGATGTTGGCAACAACAAATGAAATTTTGGCTCACAACCTTAGGACTTTATTCTGTAATTCATAAGTCCTCTAAGGGAAAGGAAAAAGTTTCTGAAAAATCAGGGACGTCTCAGTCTACTGATATAGTGGAGACTGGTTCGGATTCGACTCGACGGCTCCTATTGGAAAGTCTCAAACCAGTGATGGTGATATCGGTGAGAAAGATCTTATGTGTCATGGTAGGATCTTAAGTGCTTTAGCTGAAAATATTTATCCTATCTTTTGCACTACAAAAACTGCTATTGAATTGTGGGATGCATTAGAACGTAAATATGGATTTGAAGAAGTTGGCTTGAAAAGGTATTCTGTTGAAAAGTTGATTGACTTTCAAATGGTTGAGGAAAAATCTGTTAATGAACAAATTCATGATTTTGAGAACATTATATATGATATGAAAATGAAAGATATTGATGTGCATGAAACTATATTGGTCACTACTTTGATTAAAAAATTGCCACCTTCTTGGTCTGAATTTGGAAGAATGTTAAAACAAAAACCTGAAGATTTTTCTTTCAGTGATCTTTTAGTTTCTTTAAGAATTGAAGAAAAGCATCGTGAGTCTTTAAAACAAAATGTCAAATCTGAATTTCATGCTAAAGCACATAATGTTGAAAACCAGCTTAAACCTAAGCCTAGGAATTTTAAGAAAAATGGTTTTAACAAAAATAACAATAAGCCAAAGGATAAGAATGCTAATCAGAAAAAGATGGTTCCTTGTTGGGTCTGTGGAAAAACAAATCATAAGGCAAAAGATTGTTATTTTCGGAAGGGTCAACCACCTAAGTCTCAAGGACCTCCAGTAGCCCCTAGACCATAAGCGAATATGATCACTGTGGGGGCCAGCTCCTCTAGCCCTGCTGAAAGGTACTGTGTTAGTAGCCCCGAAATAAATACAATTTTTAATTCGGTTGATTGGTGGATTGATTCGGGAGCTAATGTACACATGTGCGCTGATAAAAACTTATTTTATTCTTATCAGGAATCAGGCACAAGATTTGTAAGCATGGGAAATGGGAGCATGGCTAGGGTACTAGGAGAAGGTCAAATAAATTTGGAGTTGCCTTCTGGAAAAATTCTCACTTTAGATGGAGTCAAACATGTTCCTGATATTTATAAAAATTTAGTTAGTGCATCTTTGTTAGTTCAACATGGTTTTAAGGTTGTTTTCGAGTCCAATAAAGTTGTACTTAGTAGACATGGAAATTTTGTTGGGAAAGGATATTTGCTAGATGGTCTTTTCAAGCTTAATGTAATGCCTTCTCATGAAAATAAAATTTCCAATTCTTCTTTTTCAGTTGAAATTTCTAATTGCACTAATGTATGGCATGGTAGACTTGGACATGTAAATTTAAATAAGATTAAAAGGATGATGAATTTAGATTTAATTCCGAAATCTCAAATCAATGTACAAGAAAAATGTGAAATTTGTGTACAAGCTAAACAACCAAGAAAACCATTTCAATCTGTTGAAAAAGAAACGAAATTGTTAGAATTGATTCATAGTGATGTTTGTGATTCTAATAATGTTTTGACGCGTGGAGGTAAGAGATATTTTATAACTTTTATTGATGATTTTACACGATATTGTTATGTGTATTTAATAAATTCTAAAAGTGAATTGTTTGATAAATTCAAAATTTATAAAGCAGAGGTAGAAAACCAATTGGAGAAGAAAATTAAAATCTTGAGATCTGATAGAGGGGGTGAATATGCTCCAACTGAAATGGGTGAATTTTGTGAAGTGCATGGTATTATACATCTAGTGACTCCTCCTTATGCACCTCAATCTAATGGAGTAGCAGAAAGAAAAAATCGAACATTATTAGACATGGTTAATGTAATGCTAATTAGTTCGGGTTTACCTGATAATTTTTGGGGTGAAGCTTTATTTTCTGCTTGTTATATTCTTAATAGAGTTCCCTATAAAAAATTTGATAAAACACCTTATGAACTTTGGAAAAATAGAAAACCAAGTTTGAGATATTTTAAGGTGTGGGGGTGCTTAGCAAAGGTAAATATTCCAATTAACAAGAAAAGAAAAATTGGACCTAAAACAATTGATTGTGTTTTTATTGGTTATTCTTTAAATAGTGTTACCTATAGATTTTTGGTTATAAATTCAGAAGATTCTGAAATTTCTAATAACACTATTATGGAATCGCGTGATGCTACTTTCTTTGAAAATAGGAAAAATAGATTACCTAGAAATATTGGTGAGAGTTCCAACTCTAATTCTAATTCAGATAGAAATTTGAATGCTAACTTAAATAATAGAGAACAAGTTGAAGTAAGAAGACGTAAAAGAGGAAGAATAGAAAAGAATTTTGGTAATGATTTTTATACTTATTTAATTGAAGATGATCCTAAAACTTATAATGAGGCTATGACATCATTAGATGCTTCTTTTTGGAAAGAGGCAATAGATAGTGAGATGAATTCGATTATGAGTAATAATACTTGGATTTTAACTGATCTTCCACCAGGTTGTAAGACAATCGGCTGTAAATGGATATTTAGAAAAAAATTAAGAACGGATGGAACAATTGATAAATTCAAAGCTCGACTTGTTGCTAAGGGTTTTAATCAAAAAGAAGGAATAGATTTCTTTGACACGTATTCTCCCATAACAAGAATAACAACAATTAGAATTTTGTTAGCTATTGCTTCAATTTATAAATTAGAGATACATCAAATGGATGTTAAAACGGCTTTCTTAAATGGAGAATTAGATAAAGAAATTTATATGGATCAACCAGAAGGTTTTGTTGTTTTTGGTCAAGAAAAGAAAGTATGTAAACTTGTAAAATCACTTTATGGATTAAAACAGGCTCCAAAGCAATGGCATGAAAAATTTGATAAAGTGATACTTTCTGATGGATTTAAAATAAATAATTCTGACAAGTGTGTATACATAAAACAATTAGATAATGCTTGTGTAGTTCTTTGCTTATATGTTGATGATATTCTTATTTTCGGTACTAATTTAGAAGTAGTTAATGAGACAAAAAAAATTTTGTCCAATAATTTTGATATGAAAGACATGGGTCCTGCGAATGTTATTTTGGGGATTAAACTAATTAAGAATGATAGTGGAATTGCTTTGTCTCAATCTCATTTTGTTAAGAAGTTATTGAAAAAGTTTGATTATTATGATGTTCACGCTGTTTCTACTCCTTTTGATCCTACTATTAATTTGAAGAAACATGATGGAGAAAGTATTTCTCAACATAAATATTCTCAAATAATTGGTTCTTTGATGTATCTTTCTAATTGTACTAGACCTGACATAGCATATGCTGTGGGTAAATTAAGTAGATATACAAGTAATCCTAGTACTGAACATTGGATTGCCATAGAAAGGATATTTAAATATCTTAAAGGTACAATTTCATATGAAATTTATTATTCTGGTTTTCCTGCAGTATTAGAAGGATTCAGTGATGCTAACTGGATCTCAGATTCGGATGAAACCAAGGCTACTAGTGGTTATGTTTTTACCTTAGGAGGTGGTGTAGTTGCTTGGAGATCTGCTAAACAAACTGTTATATCTAGATCCACAATGGAAGCTGAATTTATAGCCTTAGATTTGGCTAGTGCAGAAGCTGAATGGATAAGAAGCCTTTTAGCAGACATACCATTATTACCTAGACCTATACCAGCAGTCTCAATACATTGTGATAGCCAAGCTACAATAGCAAAGCCTAATAGTAAAAATTATAATGAGAAAAGGAGACATATTAGAATTAGACATAATTCCATTGAACAATTATTGTCTCATGGTGTAATATCACTTGACTATGTGAGATCTGAAAAGAATATAGCAGATCCTCTTACAAAAGGATTAGCGCGCAGGCTAGTCATAGAATCATCGAGGGGAATGGGACTGAAGCCTATAAATTAGTCATCGCAGTGGACACCCAACTTCTATGATTGGAGATCCCATGAAAGGGGTTCAATGGGTAAGAACGAAATTGTAGGGTGACTAGAAGGAGCACTAATATATTTTAAGGGGTATTCCCTGGTCCCATGCCTATGGTGAAGTGCTCAAAACTGTGATGATTAAGGAAGAACTTAGCTCTGAATGAGCCGAGGCAGGAATTCTACGGGGTGTTGATCACAGATCACCCTTGGAGGTCTCACCTAAGTGAGTATAGTAGTGGGGTCGCTACTATGAGAAAATGGGCTACTCTTTAAAAATACTCATGATACGAGATACGTGCGCATGACCGTTAACGCGCAACCCAGACTAGAACCTAGAAATTGCCCATACTGTGTGTGTGGTAAATTGAAATTTGAGTCAAAGGACCTAGTTCAAGACTTAGCTCACTACGGCTCCTTCAAGTGGATATTTACTAACACTAAGTGTAGGTTCAAACCCGGAAGGTTCCTATACCCATTGCACGGTAAAAAATGCTCACTATATTTTTGTGTATATATATATATATATATATATATATATTTATTTAAAAATTTAAATCATGTGGGGGAATGTTACATATGATTTAAATTAATGCAAATAATTGCTTTGATGAAACATAAGTAACCAGCGTTGCTTAGTCTTCATCTTCTAGAGCTGTTGGTCTTTTTGACCGTTGGCAACTTTATTGCATAGAGCTGTTGGTCTTTTGACCATTGGCAACTTTATTGCATCCGTTACATATGCATGTAACAGCACCCATTAACACCATCAATTAATTATCATTTACACACCACAAGCATACCATGAGGCACATAGCCGTTGGATACATAGCATCTAAAAGAATAGTTATATATTATACTAAAAAAATCTGCTATTGTTTCTATTCTATCATTTGCCTTTTGAGCTTTTCCATTTTCATTGAAATATATATATTTTCGTGAGCATTGGGCAATTTAAGGTTCGTGGGAAGTCTTAGCTGCACACAAGGCTACCCGGAGGATCATTGTATCTTGGGAGAGAAGCGTCAATCAAACCCAGTGCAGACGAGGGCGTATTTTCTCTAAAGATAGCGCATCATGCGTGCCTTGATCCACAGGCTATTCTAAACTCTTTTCTGATTACATAATTATCTTGGTTAATTGTTATTTCATATCATTTATTTATTGCTAAAATTTATAGAATTCCTCACATTATTTCTTACAGTTTCTCCTTGCAGTCTAATTTATGAAAGTTTCCTTTCTTGTTCTATTTTTCTTCCAAATTCTATCTATTTCTCCGATGCGCTCAAGATAATTCTACATCCATACCCTTGCAAACTTGCAAAAATCATACAAAACAAAAACTTTTTTTCTTCCTAACTGTTTTGTCTTTGCATCAATAAATATCTGCTTCTAAAGAAAAGCTCCATATCTTCAAGTCACTAATTTTTTTTCTTTGATTAAAAACACTCATAGTAAATCCTAATGGAAACTCTGCACTCTAAATATTGAAGTGAAAATCTCTGGCCAACCCAACTTAAAGTTCTAGTCCCTAACTTTCAAGCAAATATGATTTTTGAAGCAACAATCTTTGGTCAATAAAATTTTCATGGTTAAAAGAGAAGTCAACATGGGCAGACTCAACAATAAAAATTTGCAAGTGGTAGATTACCGTATTGGTTTAACAAGTCTACCATTTTCCAAAATTCTCTGTTTGGTTGATAAGAATATGTTAAAATTTTCAATCTTAGATTTTTTATCACTTGGGGCCCAAGAATACTAAGATGTCTACCTGCTGACCCTCACAAAACTATTTGGCTAAATTTGTTATGAAATAAACCTAAATTGAGAGTTTGACTTGTAATAAAGAACAAAGCAGATCAAAAATAAGAACACAGGCAAATGACAATTTTACGTGGTAGCAATAAGAATTTCTATATCAGAATAGAGAGGTGACAGTGCGGCTCTCAGCCCTCGAAGATGCGTTATACATCATAACCCTAATAACCTGAGCAGGTCAAACTAGATCCCGTTTGAATCAGATCAGGTCAGACAATTCCACCAAGAAACAGGTCGTCGAGTCACAAACTAGGTTAAATTAATTCTACACGCAAACACCACAAGATTGAATTGATTTTTTCATATTTTGCAAGCCAAACATGTTACTCCGTATAAATAGTTCTCTTCTTTTTTTCTTTTTCCTATCTTTTCTCTCTTAGGAACCAAAGGAGAGGAAACCATTGGTTTCTACACACTACAAGCTATGAATTCTATTTTTCGATAATTGCCAAGTCTTGATACAAGAATACTTAAAATAACAAAATATTTTAGGAAACTTAAAATCTCATCAAGCAAATTAAAAATAAGAATGAACAAGCAGCATCCAATAAGAGGAATCAAGGTGAAATTAAAGAGAATATTAAAACTTGCAAAGAAACAGTTTTTTTTCCATCTTGTTCTTTTCTTTTTTCTTTTTTTTTTCTTTTTTTTGGGGGGGGGGGGGGGGGGAGCAATAAAAGCAGAAAACTGCAAGAAGAAATAGGAAGGAAGGAAAAAAAAAAAAAAAAAAAAAAATTGACCTAGAAATTTCTTTCATTGCAAAACACCCCAATTGTATATAAAAAAATCATACAGGGGAGAAGGCAAAAAAGGATTTTCCTAGCTTAATTGTAACAGGCTACATACAATCATATACACATAAGTACATACATGTGTGCGTGTGTGTAGATTTAATTGTTCACTTCCACCTAAAAGAACAAAATTAATCAAGTCGACTACACAAAACCCAGATGCTCTGTTTGGTTGTTGAGAAAATGTTAGAAAAAAGCAAAGAGAGTTATCCATACATATATGCTCAAATTGATGTGAGACACTAACATTATCCATACATATATGCTCAAACATTCACCATCCACACTGTGTCTATAAAATACTATAATCTTGGGCGCACATAAAGAAAAAAGAATATTAAAAAATAAAATAAAGGGAAAAACTTATTAAAAAATTGTTTTAAAAATTTTGAACTTTTTTTTTTTTTTTTATACGAACAAAAATTATATTAAAATTAAGAGAAGAAAGAACACCAAGCAACACATCCCAACACCCAAAGCACCCAAAGAAAATCCAACACCCAAAACCCAAAGAAAACCCCAACACCCACCCAAAGAAAACCCAACACACCCACCCAACACCCAAAAACCGCTCAGCAAAACTCCAAAAAACTAACACCTAGGGAGAACAAAAAACAGAGCACCACAAAGAGAGCCCAAAAAAACAAAGAACACACTAACACCTGGAGAGAACAAAAGAAAGCTAGCTGAAACCCAAAGGAAGATACAACACACAGCTCATAAGAAGAAAGCAGCAGCAGCAAGCCCTGCTAGCAACAAAGAACACCCAGACCAGCTCCAGCAGGCACCTAACAGAACAAACCCCAACAAGACAAAGAACAACGGCCCAATAGGACAACGAAGCAGCTCCAACAACCCAAGCAGAAACCAGCTCAAGCAAAAAGCACCCCCAAAAAGCCAGAACACAGCCACCCAAAAGGAAAATAGGAAAACCCAACCATCCAAAAACAGCCAACAACCCACGACGACAAGAACCACGAACCTTCAACAAAACAAAAACAAAACCCCACTTAAACTTCTTCTTGATACTTCTCAAATTTGTCCCAATCCCTCGCTCCCAACTCGGCAATCCTGTTAATAACTTTAAAAATGTGGGTATGCAAGAGAGATGAGATGGCTAGTTACAAAAGAGATAGTACCTACTTTATCCAACCTAAAAAGCTATTTTAACCCTAACTTTTAGGTCTTTAATAGGAGTATTTCAAAATGAACATCCGACCAAAATTTCAAACCCTGTTATATATTAGTATAGATTTGTGTTTAATGTGCTAGGTGCTTGTTGATGCAGATGTATTCAACAAGTTCAAGGACAACAAAGGTAATTTCTTGAATTCTATCGTTGGTGGTATGGTGGGCATGCTAAGCTTGTATGAAGCTACCCACCTCCGAGTGCATGGAGGAGACGTACTAGATCAAGCATTGGCGTTTTGTACCACTCGCCTTCAGTCTATGGCAACCCAACAATGCTCACCTCTTGCAACACAAGTAATCCATGCTCTAAAGCAACCCATCCACAAGGGCATGCCAAGGGTAGAGGCAAAGCAATACATCTCATTCTATCAACAAGAAGATTCACATGACAAAACTCTGCTAAGGCTCGCAAAATTAGATTTCAACCAATTACAAAAGATTCACCACAAAGAGCTATGCGAAATCACAAAGTAGATTAGCTTATTAATACTCCCTCCATTCTTGTTTGACTCTCACATTTGAAAAAACATGTTTTTTAAGAAGACCATTTTAAATGCTTTCACATCAATATAAATGTTTGACCATACTAATTTTATCCTCAAGTGTACAAAATATTGAAAAGGTAAAATATTAACCAGAAAATGTATTTTAGAAAATCAGTTAACAAAATTTTGACCTTTTGAATGGGAGAATAATTTTGGAACATTACTATAAATAAATAAATAAATAAATAAATAAGGACAGTAAAAAATGAACAAAGGGAGTAATTTAGAAATTTATTATTGGAATGGATTTAAGATATATTGGTGTTTTGATTTTAGGTGGTGGAAAGATTTGGATTTTGCAACAAAGCTACCTTTTGCTAGAGACAGAATGGTGGAGTGCTACTTTTGGATGTTGGGGGTCTACTTTGAGCCTGAGTATTACCTTGGTAGAAGGATACTTACCAAAGTTATTAACATTACCTTGGTTATGGATGATATCTTTGATTTGTATGGTACAATTGAAGAACTTGAGCTCTTTATGGAAGTTGTCGCGAGGTTTGTTAAAGCTAAACTTCATTTGTGTTTTATATGCCTCAATTTTTAACAAAACATATATATATGTCCTTAAATGGAGAAGAATGTAAAAGAAGAATCAGTGCTGACCCTTTGGGCTTAGGCTTTATTGAATTTATTTGAGTTTGATTTTAGGTGGGATATGAGCACCATTGATCAACTCCCCGAATACATGAAAATATTCTATCGGGCACTCTTGGATATTTACAGCGAATTAAACGATGATTTGGCCAAAGAAAGAAGATCCTACTGCCTTTATTATGCAAAAGAAGCTATAAGCATTCTTTGTCATTATCTAATATATGATAGGAAATTTAACTAGGGGAAAAAAAAAAAAAACAAACAAACAAACAAACAAACTATGATCACGATGACACTGGTTTTCACAATGCATACTGATTGACTTTAATGAGAATTTTGAATTTCTTGGTTGAATGAACCAGATGAAAAATCAAGTGATGGCCTATTTTATGGAAGCAAAATGGTTGAGTGAAAAATATGTGCCAACAATAGAGGAGTATCTGCACGTTGCATCACCCAACTCAATTTATCCCTTGTTCACGGTCATATCTTTCGTCAAAATGGGAGCTAGATTTTGTAACCAAGGAGGCTTTTGAATGGGTTCTTAATGAGCCCAATACTGTTGTTAATGCTGCATCAATAATTGGCAGGATCATGAATGACCTAGTGTCCCATGAGGTACGGATTAAAGACAATTCCTTTTTCTTTCATTTTTTTTTTTTTTACTTTTATCACAGGAGGTTTCGAGATGCTTATGCATTCAATTAACCTTTCTAAGCATATGTAGTCTCCCCCATCCTATATGCACCAGGTAATTACAAGACATATATAAGTCTATAGGGGTGGCCTTGAGGAAGAATGATAGAGTTGAATCCAAGACCTCTTGCTTAGCAAGAGACCCAAGGACCACTTGATCCACCCTTTAGGATTAGATTAAAGACAATTCAAATACACAATTCTCTCTTCTTGGCAACCAAAGAGCTTTTTATCTCATTTTTAATGATCAGGCTTATCAAACAAAGAAAAAAAATATATATTTAATGATCAAAATAGAAGGGCATCTATGCCTAAGGTGTGCAACTAGTTTCAGTGCTCTTGGTTAATTTGCTTTACGTTTGCTTTAGTTCGGTTTTGAACTAATTTAGAGCCAAATGAATAAGGTCAATTCTACAATAAACTAAATTTTAATGCAGAACTAAACCAATTTTTTCAAAGAACCAAAGTACAAAACCAAAGAATATATGATTGGATAATATGGATAGGTTTCAATTTACCAAAAAAAAAAAATTAATATCTTAATCTTTTATCATTATTAGTTTGAACACATCCAGTCCTATAAGGACGACATTTGGGTTTTGTACCCCATTAATACGTTGGATATATGGTACAATCTGTTTATATTTTATAAGAAACAACCCCTAATATACGATACAAATATATATTAAAAAAAATCAATGCATGTTGATGAGATTGGATCCCACCCCACGCCACCCCTATAGCTTCCTCTACCCCATCCTATGAGCTTAGCTATGACAGTTTCTTCGTTAAACTTGCCAAGTCTGGTTTCCATAGTGGCACGGTGCCTTCGGTTATTTTCTGGTTTCCCATTTAAACAGAGAATCTTTCTCCGTTGGCAATTATTACTATTTTTTACTAGGTGGAAATGACTAATTGGTGTCATTAGGCGTTTTCGTATGCAATTTGAGCAAAAGAGAGAACACATTGCCTCAGCTGTAGAATGCTACATGAAGCAACAAGAGGTCTTAAAGCAAGAGGCACATGAGGAGCTGCAAAAACAAGTCACAAATGCACGGAAAGACATAAATCAAGAATGCCCTCAAATCGACCACGACTGTCCCAATGACTCTTCTCACGCGTGTTCATAACCTTGCACGAGTGAGTTATGTGGTGTATAGGGATGGCAATGGCTATACCAATTCCAAGTTGCTACTGAAAGATTATATAGTTTCATTGCTTATTGATCCTGTGGCAATATAAGTGTGGAATGGAGCATGCATGCTCTCTACTCTCTAGCTATCATTTCGTATGGTCTGCAGTCTGCCTTTAATAATGTAATATTGTTTTCTATCTTTAGGCTTGAATGGTTGTTGTTTTCTTGTTTTGAAGGGAATAAATGGCATTTCAATGCCGTCTATGTATTGAACCACAAATCTTACCTCATCTTTAAGTTGATGGTGATTAATTTGGTGATTTAATTATCTTTATATATATATATATATAGGGATGGTTTCATTGACACCTGGTGTAAACGTTTTTACATTTACACCCGTCAATATCTTTTTATAGAAATCATATTTCACCAATCCAACCGTTGGATTTCATATTTTTGTCATGCACGCCATGCATGCCAAATTCCAAATTAATAAGACATTAGGAGCTATGTCATCCATAAAGTGTTCGAAATTAAAGATTTATTTATTAAAAGAAATATAAGTTCATGTATCAAATACTTCTTAATATCCAATTAACTTAAAATTTGGCATGCATGATGTGCATGATAGGAACATGTATTCTAATGGTTGTACTGGTGAAATATAATTTCTATAAAAAGATATTGACGAGTGTAAGTAAAAAAAGTTTACACTAGATGTCAATGGAACCTTACTCTATATATATATATATATATATATATATATATATATATATATATATATATATATATATATATATATATATATATATATACATACATACATATATATATGTATGTATGTATGTATATGTATACATATACATACATACATATATATATATATATATATGTATGTATGTATATGTATACATATACATACATATATATACATATGTATATATATATATATCATGTCTTGAAGCAATGGAGCAACAACATACCCAAAAACAAAGTAAAGGAGTAGAACGTAGATTCCAGTCCAAGGAGATTCCTAGGGATAATATTAGAAATTGATTTTGCGTTTGCGTTTGATTTACAAAAAGGTTGTAAATATAAAGTGTCAACATTCCTAGGATACTTTTTCCTATTAAAAATGCAGGATGTGTTTTGTGCAGAAAAGAGTCAGGGCTTGTTTGGGTGTCCAATTCAAAATTAGACAACTCCACGAATTTTACATAGTATCAAAACACAAATTGATAAGCTTGAATAAAAATATTTAAAAATTTTAGAGTCATCCCTATAATTGATGTTAAGGATCAATTCCTAAAAATACATGAAATACTACTATTTTGAATTAATTTCCACTAGTATTTGTGATGATGACCACCATTTTCTTGAATTTGTTAATTTAATGTGCTAAATTTGTGTCTTCTATTATTATGTAAAATATCTTAAATTATCTAGTTTCAAATTGGACACCCAAACAAGTCCTTAGTATGTGGTTATTTATATTTCTCACAAAATTTCTGCTAACCAAACACATGAAAATTGAAAAGAAAATTTTTATTATACTTTCCTTTTCTTTCTTTTTTTTTTTTCTTTTCCCCTCAATCAAACGTAGCCTCAATTATGAATTTGTCTCAATTTGGTATATCATCAAATCCAAGAGTCCTCCAAATAAAGCCTTTTGGGCCTTTATAGAGGAGGATTGGCTATGACCTAGGTAGATGGTATATGGGCTCTGTAGCCCCAAGCCAATAAAAAGGGTCAAGGTCCTATAAGCTGCAGACCTGCCATCACCATTCACCACTACCACCTCAGGGCTACTAACATGAGGTCGTGGCTGGGATTGTAGCCCAAATCCAATTGAATGGCTTTGGAACCAGGGCCAACTATCTGGCCAACCATTTCAGTGGTTCAAGCAATGCATGCGCACAATACATTGCCTAGTGGTCTTAATTGTGAAGATCTGGTCATCCTTGTGATTGCAGTATATGCCTGCATTCACGAATAGCGAAAACCAATTTGATTAGTACTCCAAAAGAGATTACAAAGCAACTTACAAACACTAGATAAATAACTTTAAAAAGCGAGAACATTTGGAATTTAAAAAGGATCAAATCCGTAGTATTATACTTAAATAAAATTCTCTAATTCAACCGAAATGGGCACAAAAAAATCAAGTTCCATTGAATAACACCAAATTGAAGTACGTTAATTTACATGAGGCCAATTCTATGGTACCCAAGTAATACCCACAAGGTTACTTTAAATGATAAGTAAGTCACTTCAAGTGGTAAGTCAACTAATTCAAATGATAAGTAGATCACTTCAAATGGTAAGTGAGCCATAGTGGGCCACTTTAAAAGATAAGTGAGTCATTTTAAATGGTAAATAGTATGGTACCCTAAAATTTTTGTGGATACCATAAAATTACCCTTTACATGATCTAAGTTGGATTTGTTACTCACTCAAACGTGAAATCTCTCCTTCGCAAGCGGGGAGAGATGTTGTCAGGCTATAAGCCTATGTTGCCTATCGACACATCTCTATGGCCTATCGACATCTCTATAACCCATACTTAATTAGAAATCCCCCAATAGAATTCCAAGCTTACCTTTGTAATGATGACAGGGGTGTCACCCACCCAGACTCTTTTAGTTTTTTTCTTCTGTGCTTGTGGTTTTGGCCCCATCAATACAAAATAAATAAATAAATAAAAGTAAAAATTGTTATTGCTATGGTAAATGTTATATTTTTTAAATAAAAAATAAAATAGATTGAGCCATCAAAATTATTCGGTTTAAGCCATTGGTTCAAGCCTAGTGATGACAGAGGATTGGGTATGTGTAAAATAGGTTAGAAGTTTAAACCCTTCCCATTGTACGAAAAAATAATAATAATAATAATAATTCAGTTTCATGATTTTGACAGTTTCATTTCAAAAAAAATTTAAATTCTTCAAATGGCATAAAAAATTTTGAGAATGATTTTGAGAGTACAAAAAAATAAAGAAAGTATATCAACTCAACTAGCATATATAAATATATAATATATTCCACGATTCAAATTGCACCGGTAAGATCCATCTACTATCATATCTTAATTTTGAAGTAAGTCCCTGATATCCCACTTCTCCCATTATCTCACTCATTAATTTTATCTATTATCATAATGGTTTCCACCTAAGAATTTCAAAGTCATATCGTGATACTTATTTTTTGTGATGATAAAAAAATAAAAATAAAAATAAAAATATTGATAAATAAATAAATAAAATTGGCCATTTTTCACACTTAAATTTCAATTTTATTAATTTGAATTTGTTATGGACTTCATTCGTTGGGAACATTTACAAGCTTTGCTTCTTGCCATACATTGATTTAGGGCTTACATAAAGTTGTCTATGGTTTTTATAGGTGTGCAAAGGTGTTAAGTCCACAAAAAGAGTAAAATTACTATCCAGTATGTTGGAATTTGGATCGGGTTTTCACCCGACCCACAACCCATGGACCGTCCACATAGGTTAATTGGATTAAAGGGTTATGTCTGTTGGGAACAGACATAAGATATATCCTATATATATATATATATGTGTGTGTGTGTCTGTTTTCAACAGACGTTATGTGAAAGTATTCTAGCCCTTTCTTCTCTCTGTTTCATTTCTCTGGCAACCATCACCATAGCCATTGAACTTGGAGGATGGATATTATTGGGGAGACTCTGATAGCCTTCTCCACTGACGAGTGGATGCATCTTCAAAGTTCGTGATTGAGACTTGTAATTTAAGTACAAAGATTCGATTCGTTTCCACTAAGGTATTCCGTATACCCATAATTTTATAGTAATCTTACACGGTACATGTCAAGAAATGATTGCATTATTTGATTTTTTCTGTGACCTCAACTACCAGAGGACACACATTACGATACTTAAGCACACCCCGTTCTAGTACCTATTATAGGCATTGACGATTAAACAATGCAATAGATGAAAAATGTGCAAGAAGTACGATGATGGCATTGTCAAGATCACACAAACATAGGATGGAAAGTCAATACCATACAAATATATGATGGAATTGAAGAAGACTATTTAATTTATTGATATCCAACTTAAAAATAATAGGAGGAATTACAGATATGTCAGGCTATGAGCAAATAATTACAATTCAATACAAATGATTACCAATTTACTAGTTAATGACTACTAACTTAACTAAGAATGATTACTAATTGTGATTGAACTATAATTGTTTGCCCGTAGCAAGACTCATCTATAATTCCCCCAAAAATCTAATTAAAGAATTATTTTACTATATTACCCTCCATTAATTAAAGCCTAACTTGAAGGCTAGAGGTTAATTTTGTCTTTTTAATCTATGCCACACTTTCCTTCCCCAAATTCCCCCCCCCCCCCCAAAGTGGGGACGAAAAAGTCGTCCCCATACAAAACAAGCTATTAGTGAACCAGTGATAAGAGATATTGTCTCTTTTGGGGGCTATACCTGAAAATATTCATAGAAATTAATGTACATACATTAATTGCTTCTTTTTTTTCTTTTTAGAAGATTTTTATTAGAAGTACATTGAATTATATTTAAATTGAATTTCAATAGACAGTCTTCTAGCTTCTTCAATTCCATAATATATTTGTATGATCTTGACTATTCCATCAGGTGTTTGTGTGACCTTGACAATGCCATCATCGTACGTACTTCCTGCACATTTTCCATCAGGTGTTTGTGTGACCTTGACAATGCCTAGAATTAGGAGTGCAAAATGGTTCGGGTAATTCCGAGGACCGGACCGTTCCGAGCAATTCGGTCCGGTCCGGTCCAGGTCAAACAGTCTTCGGTCCGGTCCTCGGGACAATTTTTCAAAAACCGAAAATTTCGGTCCGGTCCATGGTTTAACAGATTTTTGTCCCGGACCGGACCGAGGACCGATAATATATATATATTATATATATATATAATATATAGCTTTATATATTTTTTATAATATATAATACAATATAATATATTATCTTTGGTCAAAAGAAATGATGATTGTGTTGAAAAGTGAAACCACTACTGATCTTTACCAAAAAAGAGAAAACCACTACTGATGACTACTGAACCATAAAAAAAAAAAAAGGTGAAAACCACAAACTCTCCCCTTCTCCCTCTCATCTGCGATTCTGCGCACACCAAACCCACAAAGCCACAAACCCACCAACCATAAGCGGGACGCACCCCGCTCGTCGTTGTGGGGAGACCTTTACTCTGCCTCCATCGCGAACACGGTCAGATCTAGCGAGATGATGATGGGATGGTGTGGATCGGTGAAGATGAGCTTGCCGGCAAGGTTTCACGGCGATTGTGTTTCCATTGTTGCAGATTGAAGGATTCATAAAGCTTCTGGAGTTTTCTTTTGATTTTTTTCTTAAACCTTTTTTTCTTTTTGGTGTTGGGATGGTGTTCCAATTGTTTGGGATGTTTTTCTTGTGCTGGGATGGTTGCGACAGTGAAGATGATCTTTGCCGGAAAAAATGGAGTTGGCCGGAGATGTTTTGTCGGAAATGCCAATTTTTTTAACAAAAAAAAACCGAGTTCCGGACCGGACCGAACCGAGTTTCTCGGTCCGGTCCCGGTCCGGTCCAAGGCCGAAATCGGTCCGGTTCCGGTACAAAATTTGAAGTCCCGAATTAGTTCGGTCCGGTCCAGATATGCCCTTGGCCCGGACCGGCCCGGACCGATTTGCACCCCTACCTAGAATAGGTACTAGAGCATAGTGCCCTTAAGTATCTTAATGTCTATCTTCTAGAAGTGAGGTGACAGAAAAAATCAAACAAAGCCAGCATTCCTTGACATGTACTGGATAGTAATTTTACCCTTTTTGTGGACATAGCACCCTTTGCACACCTCCAAAAACCATAGACAACTTATGTAAGCCCTGAATCAATGCATGGCAAGAAGCACAGCTTGTAAATGTTCAGTTAGGCATTCCTGGTTGACAACCAGCTTGTAAATGTTCATCAGCATCTAAAAAGCATGAGCAAAATTGTGTGCAACAAAATGGGCTCGAGGTGGAATATTCGTTGCATTTTACAAAAAGCAGCTCGATGGCAGAAATCATGCATGCCGGGGCCCAGAAAATTAGTATGGACCAAGCGCCAGGATCTACGGAGAAATCTTGCAGCGCCTGGATCACAAGCAAGGTATCCACCTCTAAAACATGTTTCTGGCCCACACTTAAAAAGTGGGGAAAATATGAAAAAAAAGCGTTCAAAACTTTTTTTTTTTTTTTTTTTTTTTCCTTTCTTTTTAATGGCAAAGAATAGAAGACCAAACAAGCAAAATCGGAAACACCCTCCAAAGAAACCCCTGACACGCCCAGACAAGCAACCTAGCTAAGAACATTGCCAAGGGTAGTAACTCTTTGTAAGGTATTTTAATTAGCAAGCAAAATGAAATCTTTTTTGAGTTACCTAGTTACCTATCCAAGTGAATGGTTCAGGGGTGCTACTTATTTTTCATGTAATTTAGATTTTAAATTTTATTAATAATTTTTCTTTTTCTTTTTTTTAATCATTTGGTGGAAAGAGAGCAAGGGAAGGGCAATGCTATATTAAACAGCACCTAATGTGGTAATGGACTTCTTTTAGCAATATATACTAAATAACTTGAAGGATATTTTTATCAACCAACTCATGTCATATCAAGTGTTATAATTTGGTACTGTTTATACAATTTCAAATAGTGATGGTGCATAAAGAAAAGGAAAGAGTCAATTTTTAAACTAAATTAAAAATTTTGATAAATAAATAAATGAATAAAATAGGCCATTCTTCACACTTAAAATTTCAATTTTATTAATTTGAATTTGTTATGGATTTCAATCGTTGGCAACATTTACAAGCTGTGCTTCTTGCCATACATTGATTTAGGGCTTACGTACGTAAGTTGTCTATGGTTTTTACAGGTGTGCAAAGGTGCTAAGTCCACAAAAAGAGTACGATTACTATTCAGTACATGTCAAGAAATGATGGCATTGTTTGATTTTTTTCTATGACCTCAACTACTAGAGGACACACATTAAGATACTTAAGCACATGCACTCCGTTCTAATACCTATTCTAGGCATTGATACACAATGCAACAGATGAAAAATGTGCAAGAAGTACGATGATGGCATTGTCAAGATCACACAAACATAGGATGGATAGTCAAGGCCATACAAATATATGATGGAATTGAAGAAAGACTATTTATTGATATTCAACTTAAAAATAATAGGGGGAATTACAGATATGTCCGGCTATGAGCAAATAATTACAGTTCAATACAGATGATTACAAACTTACTAGTTAATGACTATTAACTTAACTAAGAATGATTACTAATTGTGATTGAACTGTAATTGTTTGCCCGTAGCAAGACTTATCTATAATTCCCCCAAAAATCTAACTGAAGAATTATTTTACTACATTACCCTCCATTAATTAAAGCCTAACTTGAAGCTAGAGGTTAATTTTGTCTCTTTAATCTAAGCCACTCTTTCTTTCCCCAAATTCCCCCCAAAGTGGGGACGAAAAGGTTGTCCCCATTCCCTCCCTCCTGCCATTCACACCATACTCTCCTAATCCCCCGTACAAAACACGCTATTAGTGAGCCATTCCCTCCCTCCTACCATTCACATCATACTCTCCTAATCCCCCATACAAAACACGTTATTAGTGAGTTATTAGTGAGACAGTGATAAGGGATATTGTCTCTTTTGGCGGCGGCCACACCTGGAAATATTCATAGAAATTTGTGTACATACATTAAATGCTTCTTTTTTCTTTTTTGAGGATTTTTATTAGAAGTACATTGAATTATTTTCCATGTAATTTAGATTTTAAATTTTATCAATAATTTTTTTTTTTTTTAATCATTTGGTGGAAAGAGAGCGAGGGAAGGGCAATGCTATATTAAACAGCACCTAATGTGATAATGGACTTCTTTTAGCGATACTAAATAACTTGAAGGATATTTTTATCAACCAACTCATGTCATATCAAGTGTTATAATTTGGTACTATTTATACAATTTCAAATAGTAATGGTGCACAAAGAGAAGGAAAGAGTCAATTTTTAAACTAAATTAAAAATAATTTAGCTAGTGAACGTTAGGTAATGAAATATAGCTAGCCAAAATAACAATGGCTAAAATAACTAATTATATAATTAATCCATTGATGAAATAAAAATATGATTTGATTAACTAAAATAGTCAAGGGATTAGATAATTAACTAGCCCATTTGGAGATGCTCGATCTAACCGACTAAAAAGTTATCCCCAAAAACTCAAAGCAGAAACAAAAGCATCCCCAAAATATAATTGAAGAATTATTTTACTATATATATTATTCTCCATTAATTAAATCCTAACTTGAAGCTAAGGGAAATTTTGTCTTTTTAATCTAAGCCACACTTTCCTTCCCCAAATTCCCCCAAAAGCGGGGATGAAGAAATCTTCCTCCTTCCCTTGCTCCTACCATTCACACCATACTCTCATCATCCCCCATAGGAAACACGCTATTAGTGAGCCAATGATGAGGGATGTTGTCTCTTTTGGTGGCTTCACGTGAAAATGTTAATGAAATTACCAAAATAATCTAAGTGAACAACTTGTTCAATTTTTAGTCCAAACCATCCAAAAGGTAATCTAACGGTGTGGATCACTTTAATACGGTGTTGAGTTTTCCAAAATCTCGATCCTTCCTACCAATCACAGCACTAACAAATACCAACAAATACCCATCTACATGAAACACGTGGCAATTTAAGGTGACAGCAGCGCTCACCTCATTTCTCCACTGACACAATAATTAAGGAGATTTTATCTTCTCGGAAGCTTTTGTATGCCACTAGATAAAGCTATTTACCTGATGCCCTATAAATATCTGAACATATCCCAGTTGCCCATATCAAGCCTTCACACAAACTTTGGCTGCCCCATTAGAACTCTCCACTGAGTCGCCCTTTGTCCCAGCCAAAAAAACAGAAAAAGAGATGTCTATTCCAGCTTCAGCCACTCCTCTTTTGTCTCCAAATACACCTACGGAGGTTGGACGTCAGTCGGTGAAATATCGTCCTAGTATCTGGGGCGATCATTTTATCACATACGCTTCTAATGACTTGGTAAAGATATCATATCTAGCTAGCTAGTTGCATTTGCGTAATTTGTCCATGTGTACATTTATGTGCATGCATGACTTGTAGATCATTTAGATTGTCTATCGATGATTGGTGGAAGGTATCATTTGGATAGTCTATCTAAGCACTGGAAGCCTATATATGCACCAGATAGAAATATGGAATACTCACTCGATGACATTAGTTTCATATAGGAACTCCATCTAGAAATTCTGTATGAGTAGCAGTTTTTTATACAAGTATCATCATCGTGTTGCTGGTCACATTGAGCCATTTAATTTATACAATTATAAAATAAAATAAAAAGTACTGTGTTCTGGTAAACCTCTCAGATTTTTTATCCCTTAGTATTATAGAAAATGAGGGCCTATTCCCACACCCCTTTTTGCTAATATATCAATACATCCACACCTTTTTTTTAGCTAATCCACACCCCTTGATCTATGAGTAAAAGGGATGTTGGTTAGCCCAAAAACGTGTGGAAACCCCAAGGGCTAAATCAGTTGACAAGGGACCATACCTCGAGAAGCAAAAAATCCTGAATTCGACTAGCTCCAGCTTGCTAAATTTTTTGGGGCCACCCATAAAAGATTACATGGTTCTCATGGCTCCTAATTCATATGAGTTGTGGGGTCTTATATGGGCCTGAGGTTTGCCCATACGATTTTCCCGCCATAAAAATAAAAAGTAAAAGAATAATTAATAATAAAAGAATGTGTGTGGAAGTAGGCTCTCCCTTATTAAAAATTTGATACATGTATGTACGTTAAGACACTTTTTCATGCATGAAATGACAATAGTTGCACCTAGCTAGCAACCATATGCTGATGTGCCATATATGTGACTAATTAATATTAATAGGCTAGCGATTGGCATGAATGGAAGCAAATGGTACGGATTCGTTTTATAATGCTCACATGCTTATTAGTTCTTGTAATTTTCTTGTGCAGTCTATTGATGCTACTATGACAAAACAAATTGAAGAATTAAAAGCAGCAGTGAGGAGGAAGTTAGTTGCCGCTGCTGATAAGCCTTTAGAAAAATTGAACATGATTGACGCGATTCAACGACTGGGCTTGGCTTATCATTTCAAAATAGAGATCGAAGAATCATTGGAACACCTTTTTCGTACCTATCATGAAGAAAATAATTATGAAGGCAATGATCTCTACCATGTTGCCCTTCACTTTAGGCTTCTTCGAGAACAAGGGTACCCTATTTCATGTGGTATAAGTCCCTTACCATATGCTTCTTTTGTGCACACATATGTTTTTGTATTTGAATTTCTAATCCAAACACTAATGCGCAAACCATTTGTTGGGTGGTAATGCAGATGTGTTCAGCAAGTTCAAAGACAACAATGGTGACTTCGTTGGTGATGTGCGAGGCATGCTAAGCTTGTATGAAGCTACACACCTCCGAGTGCATGGAGAAGACATACTAGATCAAGCCTTGGCTTTCTCAACCACTTACCTTCAATCCATGGCTAACCAATTAAGCTCAGTTCTTGCAACACAAGTAATTCATGCGCTCAAGCAACCCATCCGCAAGGGCATACCAAGGCTAGAAGCAAGGCAATACATCTCTATCTATGAACAGGAAGATTTCCACGACGACACTTTACTAAGGCTTGCAAAATTGGATTTCAACCTATTACAGAAGATTCACCAGAAGGAACTAAGTGAAATTTCAAAGTAAGTTCTTTAACCATAATATTGTAGTAATTTTTAAATCTTGTAAAGGAATGGATTTATGAAGATGCATGACACATAATAGGTGGTGGAAAGATATAGACTTTGCAACGAAACTACCTTACGCTAGAGACAGAATGGTGGAGTGCTATTTTTGGATATTGGGAGTGTATTTCGAGCCTGAGTATTCCTTCGCTAGAAGGATACTTACCAAAGTAATTTACATAGCGTCCATTCTCGATGATACATATGATGCCTATGGTACAATTGACGAACTTGAGCTCTTTACCGAAGCAATTGAGAGGTTTGTTACATGCACTTGTTTTATATGCCTAAATTTTAACAAAAGATATAGCCTTGAATTATATGCCTAAAATTGGTGCCACAGACACATTTTAGGCGCTACAGACACTCATTTGACTTAAAGCTTTGTTGGAATTTAATTGAGTTTAAACTCTATTATGATCTCAATTCACTCCTAGAAGACTTAAAAAGTGTTCTAGACTCCACAAAACTCTTTAGACTCAATTAGAGTCTCCATAGACTCATTGTATCCTCACACAACCTTTTCAGGTGGGATATGTGCGCCATTGATCAACTCCCGGAGTATATGAAAGCAATCTATCGAACACTCTTGGGTGTTTACAGTGAAATAGAGGAAGAGATGGCCAAACAAGGGAGATCTTACCGTGTCCACTATGCAATAGAAGCTGTAAGCATTTTTGTTAACTAATTAACTTATAGTAGATGAACCAAAAAAAAAAAAAAGAACTGTAGTAGATAATTTATTTATTTTTCCTTAGTAGGCCATAAATTACTGTTTCACAATCCTTATATGTGACTCAATTTTCTTGGTTTAATGAACTTAGATGAAAAATCTAGTGAGGGCCTATCACGCAGAAGCCATATGGTGTAACAAACAGTATGTGCCAACATTTGAGGAGTATATGCATGTTGCTTTAGTCACATCAGCTTACTACATGCTTGCAACCTCATCTTTTGTTGGCATGGGAGATATTGCCACCAAGGAGACGTTCGAATGGTTGTTCAGTGAACCTGCAATTGCTAAGGCTTCAACAATAATATGCAGGCTCATGGATGACCTAGTAGGTCACCAGGTATGATGAATTGGTAACACAGCAATCTTCTGTTTCTATTTTTGTAGTTTGAGCTACAAATATACTCATCTCCTTGAGTTTTTTTTTTTTTTTTTTTTTTTTGGGTAGTTTGAGCAACAGAGAGAACATGTTGCATCCGCTATTCAATGCTACATAAAGCAACATGGTGTTTCGGAGCTAGAGGTGTGTGAGGAGTTTCGAAGACAAATCACAAATGCATGGAAGGATATAAATCAAGAATGTCTCAAACCAACAGCCATGCCAATGCCTATCCTTATGCGTGTTGTCAACTTTGCACGAGTGATTGATGTCATATACAAGGAGGAAGATGGTTACACTTCTGGGATTGCGTTGAAAGGTCTTGTTTCTTCATTGCTCATTGATTCTATTGCAATATGAGCACATACCCTATTCTGTCATTCAATATGGGAAGCCCTTAGCTTTAAGTATATGTTTGTTTGTTTTTTTATTTCCCCCCTTGTTTGAAAGGAACAAACTGCATTTCAGTGATGGAAAATAAATTTAAACCCATCTGTAATGATTCTGGGTGATCATTTGGGGTGGTTTGTGTTTTTTGTTCTGGGTGCATCGCTTATGTTTGCTTCATGTATCTCCATTTTCTCTAAATAATAAAATCTTTATTTATTATAATTAGTTTTTGCTGATAATAAAAAATGAAATAAAATATCTGTAATGATTTTGACCATTCCTCAATTTTCATTTTCACCGTTGATTTGCAATGAATTTTGAACAAGGATTATAGTACCATTCAATTAGTATATAAATATGTACTTGATGAATATGTATCATTTTCTATAATGAGATGGTGAGTACTTTCTTGAAGGAGAAAATTTAAAGGTCTCCTTTTCTCGTTAAGAGGAGGTTGCTTGTTGAAGTTTTCTGAGCTTATTTTTAAAATGGGATATGAACGCAATCAATCAACTCCCAGAATACATGAAAATATGCTATCGGCCACTCTTCATTGAAAATTGAAATGGAGGAAGGGCTTGATCATGTCAAAATCAATTACCCGTAGAATGCAAAAATTTGTATATAGTAGTAGTACGGGTGTCGTACCACAAGGACTGTACTGGGATTATTTTAATTTTAAAAATTGAATACTAAAATAATTCACAAAGATGATTTTTGTAGTTTTGAACTCTATGTAATGCAAGCTAAATAAATTTATATTTTCTTCAAGAAAAGAAATACTTAGGGTCTCGAATCCACCACTAATCTTGTATAAAAATGCTTCTTATTGTAACGTGTTTCAAGAAGTTCTTATTTGGTATGAGTAAGACTCATTGTAGCTACAAGCCCAATGACATCATCAAGAAAGGTTCATATATTTGTAAATTAGGCATAACTCATCAAAGATATAGCATGAACCGTCTCACCTACTCTACTCTAAACTAATTTGTGAGCACGACTCATCTTGTCTAAGCATGAATCATCTAATCTCCAAATATATGTATAGTGAAAACCATTGCATAACCATTGTATTTAAAATCACATAAATTAAACACAATTTGAGATAAAAACACTAAAAGCAATTGTATCAATAGTACAATCCTCCTAGTTATGCAATCCTCATACACAAATAATCAAATCCACAACGCAATATAATAAAATACACAATACTTGATTAGGGCTTCATCACCACCCTAAGACAAAGATTAATTGGCCATGTAGAAACCAAGAACTAGTTTCTCCCCTTTGCCGTCTTTGTACCTCCTCTCTTCTCTTTGTTACGTGAATTCCCTTGGTATTTATAGGAGATGGTGAAAGGATCCAGCTGATCCCACAAGTCAAAAACAATGCCCACTTTCTTTGAATTCTTGGCTGCCCATGTTCTTACTTTGAAAAATGCTGCCAGATTCAGATTTTTGCAAATAAGTCCACTTTCAGCTCATTTTTTACTTGGAAGACATTTAAATCAGGAAATGCCATAAACTAAACAATTGTAGTTCTTTAAGTCCTCTTTCCAGAGCCACAACTTTCACCCAAATCGGATATGGGAATCACAAGTTATGGCCAAATTACCAAAACTTGGTCAATCTGCCCAGATTTGCTGCTGATTTTGGGATCATGAATTTCTTTGCTTAACTTTGAATTTCAGCTGCTTAAATCTTCAAAATTGTTGACCCAACTCTTGTTGCAGCTCCATGAAATTTTAGGCAAGTGAGAAACCCATTTCAAGTTGCATTTATTAGCTTAAGTAGTCCTGATTGTCATCTTTTCTCGTATAAACTCAACAGCCCTGCAATAAATCAAAAACACTTTAAACACATCAAATTAAATATAATAAAATAACTAGAAAATATAAATCAGGGAGTAGTTTCAATGAATATTTTGTGCTTATCAAATACCCCCCAACTTACACTTTGCTAGTCCTCGAGCAAAGCAAAATAAAATAAGACAAACAAAATAAAACAAAAACTAACTAGTCCATTTTCGCAGGTAATGCAATTGCATTTAGCGTATGCAATAAATCTTTAAACCCCTAGGTTTCCCCTAGTGGACGAGTTATAGTCTTGTGAGGGCTTACAGTGATGACACCCACAAACATCTTTTATTATCACGGATGCTGTTCATGATTCTGCATTTAGATAACATCTTGCTAACTCAAACGAAAAATTCTCATTCATTGAAATTAAACAGTTGAACACTACATTTTTTACCAATCTAGTAAAGTCCAATCCACTTGTACTCAAATAAAAATTTATCACAAGTTCATCTGGTGTAAAGTGAATTCTGATACAAATGTGTGGCCCCCAACATATCAGCATTCCTTAATATGTTAAATTCACCGTAGCAAAGTAAACCAAGGCTTTAGCTCAATACGCACGCAAATAATAATAATAATAATAATAATAATAATAATAACAACACTTTTTTTTTCCTTTTTTTTTTTGGTTGGATACAATGTTCAGGTCCATTAAGCTTTCTAATTAACCCATGTAATGAGCGTTGAGCCAATGACTCCCAAACCAATTGGCTTTAGGGCACTAGGTGTAGAAACACCCCTATGGGCTTACTTACTCAAGTTAAAAAGGCTACGAACCCAAACTAGTTACACCCATAATTCTACTAGACTACTCACTGTTTGACGCGAATACTCATCGCTTAGTGAGGCAAGAGGCCCGATTACTAGGTGAGTAGTATGATACCAGCACACATTCTTTTTCTCTTTTTTTTTTTTATTATTATTTTTTTTTAAGATAAACACAAAGTTAAGAGCTGTTGCCAAGGTCACTTATTTGCGGTTTATTCAACTCATCAAAGATTAACAAGTTTAAGCCCCACAAAATGAACAAATGTGATTGTGCAATTAGATATACAAGTGATAAATTCTCTATGCAAACATAAATATAAAGGACTAAACTAGAATTGCCAAGCTAATGACGTGTGTTCAAAATTTTAATTTCATGAATGATACTAAACCAAAATTTAGAGTTATTGAATGAACATAATTTGAATGCAAAATCATGATCTAGAGGCATCCATTTAGATTTTTTTTTTTTTATAGAATTTTTTTTTTTTTAATACACTTGGGCCTCCTATTCCTGTTGGTGGATAATGGGCCAGTGCCCAATAATGGCTGATGGGTTCATACGGACATCCAAGACTTGGTATACCCAAACCTTTGAACCCAAACCCGAAAACCTATTCTCTCACCCGACCGCCTAAAACTTTGACTGCTGACTATGATTGGAAGGCTGCAATATCGAGATGTGACCATTTTATCAATAAAGCAACAGTAATGGTAGATTATTGCAGGTCTCGAGAGGATTCAGAGGATTATTTAATCCTTAATGTCTGATAGCGTGCTGAATTCTCCCATAGTGCATCGATCATTGAACCCTGCTTTTTGACTCTTGTTGAGTGGGTTTTAAAAACCAGAGATCGACTGCAGGAATTCAAAAGCTCTCCTTCAATCCTCAAAAGCCTCACTTTCTCCAAGCCTCCCTCTCACTAATCCCATGGCTTCATCTTCTTCTTCCCAAAATCGCCCTAACCTGAATGTGGTGCCACAACCAGAAGTTTGGCAACCAACATTCCTAAACTCCCGAAACCAACCTATCACAGTTAATGATTCCCTTATGTATAATTTTGCAAATGCCACAGCAGTGGCTACAAATCTCATTACTCCTTGTGACGAGAGGATTCTGAGTGAAAGGTCTGACATGGACGTTATGAGAGATTCCATGGCTCTAAGTGTCCAAGCTGCTACAGTCACCTCTAATATGGCTTGGCGTTTGCACACCAGGACTATAGAAGTGCAGGGGTTAAGAGATCAAGTACTAAACCTTCAGCAACTGCTTACTGGGTCCCATCGGAGGATGAAGATCTTGAGAGCAGAGAACAAAGAACTGAAAAGACTGGTGGACTCCTATGCTAGGGGTCTTGAACCCAGAGTTATGGAGCTAGCAGGGCTCGAGGATCAAATTCGGGGGCAACTTGAAAGACTCCTGGATAGGGTTCAGAAAGAACCTAGTGTTGCTTCTCCCAATCCTTCTCCTTTTTAGAATGCTACTATGGAGTAGCATTTCTCTTTTCTCTCTGTTTTTTTTTTTTTCTTTGTTTTTTTGTTTTTTTGTTTTGTTGTTGTTGTTGTTGTTGTTGTTTTTTTTTTTTTTTTTTTTTGGTTGTTGCTACTACTAGAATGAAGATAGTTTTATTTGCTAAACTCAAAGAACAAACAGATAAAATAGCACACAGAATGAATGAACACAACAACATACTATTCATAAATAGATAACACACTGGAATATGTAGCACAACTTCTAAACAGACAAATCAAAATAAAATAAAATAAAAAATAATTATCGAAAATACAAAACATACACCAGCAATAAATAACATGGCAAAATTTCAAGAAAGACCAGAAATGGGACCACTGGCATAATTGGAATCTCCTCATGTACACAATATTCCAATATCCAGAAGATGAGTGGAATGACAACTAGGTACCAGGGGAGCATGAAAGTGAAAAACCTATTCATCGTTGCAGAGATAAGGGTTTTGGGGAGGAATAGCCATGATATTTATAGAAAAGTCCTTTTTTTTTTTTCTTTTTTTTTTTTTACAACACCAAAATTCCCTCCCCTAAACTTAAAATTTACATTGTCCTCAATGTAAACAATGAAAAACAAAGTAATAGAAATCGTGGAGAGTACCTTTAATAGAAAACAAACAAGCCTGCAAAATTGATTAGTTGTAAAAAATAAACTCATCAATCAAATAAAAATAAAACACACAAAGAAAATAGGTTAGACAAAATAAATAAATAAATAAATAAATGGTCTTTTAAAGCCAGATTCCAAGGCTATTAGTGAATTTAAACAGTAACATATTCAGGATCCACCAAATTTATGGATTCAATGAGCTCTTTATCTATGTCTCCTTCCACATATGGTTTTAGTCTTTGGCCATTGACCTTAAATATAGAACCATCACGTGGATTTAAAATTTCAACAGCACCATGGGGAAAAACCTGGTTAACAACAAAAGGGCGGTCCCATCTAGATCTCAACTTACCAGGAAAGAAGCGCAACTTAGAGTTGAAAAGCCACACCTTTTGATTGGGTTCAAAGGACTTTCTGTTGATGTGTTTATCATGAAAAGCTTTAGTTCTATTCTTGTAAATCCTAGCATTCTCATACGCATCATTACGTATCTCTTCCAATTCACTGATTTGAAGTTTTCGGTGTGAGCCCGCATCAGCTAAATCAAAGTAAAACTTCTTCACAGCCCAAAGTGCCTTGTGTTCTAGCTCAACTGGTAAATAACAAGCTTTACCAAACACTAAACGGTACAAGGACATACCTATGGGAGTCTTATAGGCAGTACGATACGCCCACAAAGCATCATTCAAGCTTAAGGACTAGTCTTTTCTATCAGGTCTAACCGTTTTCTGAAGGATGTTTTTTATTTCCCTATTAGAAACTTCCAAACAGGCTTTATCAAAGATAAATGGTACATCTTTGACAAGAAGATTGCACAAGGGTCGAGAGATTTTGCTAAAGTTTTTGATGAATCGACGATAGAATCCTGCATGACCAAGAAAAGATCGCACTTGCCTAACAGATGCTGGGGGAGGAAGGCTAGAGATGAGGTCAACTTTGGCTTTATCTACTTCTATCCCCCTAGAAGACACAATATGTCCCAAAACAATTCCTTTTTGAACCATAAAATGACTCTTTTCCCAACTCAAAACAAGATTTGTTTCTGTGCAACGTTTAAGAACTTTAGAGAGATTTTGGAGACAATCATCAAAAGTGATCCCAAAAACTGAGAAATCATCCATGAAAACTTTAAGAAATTTCTCCACCATGTCAGAGAAAATAGACAACATACACCGCTGAAAAGTAGCAGGTGCATTACATAAGCCAAAAGGCATACGCCTAATTCCTGACTTCTTGGGCACCACTTGAGTAGGACTTACCCATTTACTGTCTGAGATGGGGTATATGATACCTGCATCTAATAACTTCACAACTTCTTTTTTTACAACCTCCTTCATGTTAGGATTTAACTTCCTTTGCATTTCACGAATTGGCTTGGCATTCTCCTCAAGATGAATGCGGTGCATATAAATGGAAGGGTCGATCCCTTTTAAATCAGCCACAGACCACCCTATAGCACCCATATGTTCTTTAAGCATGCTCATAAGTTGACTTTCTTGTTCAGTAGTCAAGTTAGATGCTATAATGACTAGAAGGGTGTCATCAGGTCCTAAGAATGCATACTTAAGTGTATCGGGAAGTGGCTTTAACTCAAGTTTGGGAAGCACTTTAGTGGAAGGGAGGGTAGGTTCACTAGACAATGGAGGCAAAGACTCAAATTTGGATTTCCAAGGTGCATGATCCTGGAGGGGTGGTAGTTCAAGCATAGCATTCACTTCCTCAATAGATTTTTCAATATCAAACTCATCATAGCCAAAATGAGCTAGACATGCTTCCAATGGATCCTCGGTTAAAATGTAGGGTAAGGCTTCTTCAACTAAACCATCGATGACATCTACTGCAAAACAATCATCCTCCTTGGAAGGTTGTTGAGCAGCATTAAACACATTTAGCCTTGCTTTCATGTTACCAAAGGACACGTCCATTACTCCAGACCTACAATTGATGCAAGCATTAGCTGTAGCTAAGAAAGGGCGACCTAAGATGACGGGAATTTTTTTTCCTAGATTGCATACTGGTTCCATATCAAGAATAAGAAAGTCTACAGGGAAGTAGAACCTATCTACCTTAACAAGAACATCCTCAATTATTCCACGTGGCACCTTAACAGATCTATCAGCTAATTGCAAAGTAACTGATGTTGGTTTCAACTCACCTAGCCCAAATTGCTTATATACCGAATAAGGAAGGAGATTAACACTTGCCCCTAAGTCTAGGAGTGCCCTGTCTATAGAATGATTTCCTATCACACATGAGATAGTAGGAGCACCTGGATCCTTAAACTTAGGAGGAGTGTTATTGTGCAAAATGGAACTCACTTGCTCGGTTAGAAATACCTTTTTGGACACTTGTGCCCAAGTCTTGCGCTTTTGAGTGCAAAGGTCTTTGAGAAATTTGGCATAGGATGGGATTTGTTTGATAGCATCAAGAAGGGGAAGATTGATTTTCACTTGTTTGAACATTTCCATCATATCTTCCATAGATGTTCCTTTTTTTCCAAAAGGAGAAGGTGCATCAAGACAAGTGGGAAAAGGAGCTTTTGGCAAATATGGTGCTGCCACAGGATTTGGTGATGTGGAAAGAGATGGAAGAGGATCCTTCTTTGATTCATTTATTTTTTTAATCCCCGAATCCTTGGACTTGCTAACTGACTGGCCATTCTTTTCCTTATCCACTCCAGGCCTAGTATCAATCACTCGCCCATCCCTTAAGGTCACGATTGCCTTTGCTTGCTCCTGGTAAGGAGCATCAGCCTGTGAATTTTCTATAGAATATTGACCCTTAGGATTGTTCACTGGTTGGCTTGGAAGTTTTCCCTCCTCTCGTCTACTAAGAGCATTTGCTAGTTGCCCGATTTGGGCTTCAAGCTTGGCTATTGACTGAGTATGGGAATGCAGCATTTATGTGTTGGCCTTAAGTCCTTGAAGGCCTTCCAACACTCTCTCCTCAAAAGATGGATTTCTTGGAGGTGAAAGATTAGAGTGTGGGAATGGCTGCTGTGGTCGAATAGGTTGATAACCAGAAGGGTTGAGAGTATGAGGCAAATTTGGCCTTTGAGATTGGGCAAATGAATTCCTTGGAGCTTGTTTGCAAGAAAAATTGGGGTGGTTTTTCCATCCCAGGTTATAGGTATTAGAGAAAGGATCATTACTCGGTCTAGAGAATCCTTGAGCAGCATTGACTTGTTCTTGGACAAACTCAAGGAATTGGGAAGCCATTGGGCATTCACTTATGAAGTGAGCACGGCTAGAACTTAAAGCACATTCTTCTTATAAGGTGGGAGGCTGAGAAGATGTTGTAGGGATTTGTTCTATGGACAACAATTGATCAAGCTTTTTAGATAAAGCATCCACTTTCCCATAGATATCTATGGAGTGCCCTACTTCATAGATACCTCCTCTCTTTTGAGAACTAGAAGATGTTGGTTTTTCATTCCTAGAGGTCGTAACATGTTGAAAAGAATTCTCACTCAGGTTCTCAAACAATTCCCAAGCCTCATCTTCACTTTTCATCATGAAAGTCCCACCACAAGAAGCATCCACCATTTGACGGTGATTTGTGGATAAACCGTCATAAAAGCATTGAACCAGTTGCCACTTGGGCACTGCATGGTGAGGACATTTACGAATGAGGTCCTTGAATCTCTCCCAAGTCTCATGAAATTGCTCACCATCGAGTTGTGAGAAACTCGTGATAGCTCACCGAATTTGGTTGGTCTTGCCTATGGGAAAATACTTCTTTAAGAATTCTTGTTGCATTTGTTCCCACGTGGTAATTGTGTTGCCTTCTAAGGAGTTAAGCCAGTTTTTGGCATCATCCTTAAGTGAGAATGGAAACAGCCTCAATCTGAGAGCATCATCAGAAAAATTTGAAAATTTGACTATAGAACAGATTTTAAGGAATTAATCAAGATGCTTATAAAGGTTTTCATTTCTCAGTCCATAGAAAGATGGAAGCATTTGGATCACACTGGACCTAATCTCATATTAAGCAGCAGCTACAGTGGGTAGCCGAATGCAGGAAGCTGATGTGTATGTGGAAGCGGTGAAGTACTCCCTCAGTGGCTTGGGCAGGTCTTGGTTTTCTGTTCTCATGATTTTAGGTGTACCAATAGTCTTATTAGATTGTGAAGACAGTCTAATAGTCCTAAGGGTGTACTCTATCTCATAGTCAAAGGGTACTAAGTCAGGAAACAAAGAACGATGACCATGCATACAACACCTCAAAACTCTTTTTTTTTTTTTTTAATTATTATTTCTTTTTTTTTTCTTTTTTTGTGCAGCTACAAGAAAACAAGAATAACTACAACAAGGTAATATATTTGAAAGATAAAATGAAATAAATAAAATAAAACAGGCGCTACAACCGTCCTTGAAAAGAAAAGAAAAGAGAGAAAAGATGTGTGTGTGTGTATATATATATATATATATATCAGTAGGCGGTAAAACCGGCCATAATAATGATAATAATAACAATAATAATAATAATACTGAAATTTAATAGATGAAATAAAATAAAACAGGTGGTACAACCGTCCTTGAATAGTTAGTCAAGTTATGTTAGTTGTCAAATTAGGCAGGTGGTATAACCGTCCTTAAATAGTATTAAAATTTTTTTTTCTTTTTATTTTTTTTTATTTTTTAGCCTAATGTCTGCTCGTCTATGTAGTCCACCAATTACCTGCACATGAAAAAAAAAAAAAACAAAAAAAAAAATTCTAAACTAAGAATTATAGTAGAATATCAATTCTCTAATTAACGCAATCGCACTGACAGTCTCTAGCAACGGCGCCAAAAATTTGATCGTGTCAAAATCAATTACCCGTAGGATGCAAAAATTTGTATATAGTGGTAGTACGGGTGTCGTACCACAGGGACTGTACTGAGATTATTTTAATTTTGAAAACTGAATATTAAAATGATTCACAAAGATGATTTGTGTAGTTTTGAACTCTATGTAATGCAAGCTAAATAAATTTATATTTTCTTCAAGAAAAGAAATACTTAGGGTCTCGAATCCACCACTAATCTTGTATAAAAATGCTTCTTATTGTAACGTGTATCAAGAAGCTATTATTTGGTATGAGCAAGACTCATTGTAGCTACAAGCCCAATGACACCATCAAGAAAGGTTCACAATTTGTAAATTAGGCATAACTCATCAAAGATATAGCATGAACCGTCTCACCTACTCTACTCTAAACTAATTTGTGAGCATGAATCATCTTGTCTAAGCATGAATCATCTTAATCTCCAAATATATGTATAGTAAAAACCATTGCATAACCATTGTATTTAAAATCACATAAATTAAACACAATTTGAGATAAAAACACTAAAAGCAATTGTATCAATAGTACAATCCTCCTAGTTATGCAATACTCATACACAAATAATCAAATCCACAACACAATACAATAAAATACACAATACTTGATTAGGGCTTCATCTCCACCCTAAGACAAAGATTAGTTGGCCATGTAGAAACCAAGAACTAGTTTCTCCCCTTTGCCGTCTTTGTACCTCCTCTCCTCTCTTTGTTATGTGAATTCCCTTGGTATTTATGGGACATGGGGAAAGGATCCAGCTAATCCCACAAGTCAAAAACAATGCCCACTTTCTTTGAATTCTTGGCTGCCCATATTCTTACTTTGACAAATGCTGCCAGATTCAGATTTTTGCAAATAAGTCCACTTTCAACTCATTTTTTACTTGGAAGACGTTTGAATCATGAAATGCTATAAACTAAACAATTGTAGTTCTTTAAGTCCTCTTTCCAGAGCCACAAATTTCACCCAAATCGGATATGGGAATCACAAGTTATGGCCAGATTACCAAAACTTGGTCAATCTGTCCAGATTTGCTGCTGATTTTGGGATCATGAATTTCTTTGCTTAACTTTGAATTTCAGCTGCTCAAATCTTCAAAATTGTTGACCCAACTCTTGTTGCAGCTCCATGAAATTTTAGGCAAGTGAGAAACCCATTTCAAGTTGCATTTATTAGCTTAAGTAGTCCTAATTGTCATCTTTTCTGGTATAAACTCAACAGCCCTGAAATAAATCAAAAACACTTTAAATACACCAAATTAAATATAATAAAATAACTAGAAAATATAAATTAGGGAGTAGTTTCAATGAATATTTTGTGCTTATTAGGCCTTGCAAAAGAAGGGAGCTAGGTTTTACTATACAACCTCTATTATGTGAAAGAAGCCATGAGAATCGAGTCTTTCTATGGTATCTGGGGTACCATATGCCCAAGTACTGATATATATTAGCACATTTTCTGGTAATTTGATCATATTTTGTGGTAATCTAATTATTACAAAATCTAACCAAACTACTAAAACGTGATGAATACCACTTAAGGGTAAGGTACTTGAGGATATCATATTAAAGTCCATCACTTGGGGTCAATATCCTTATAATCCCCCTATAAATACCCAAGCAAACACACCACAATTAATAGCCCATTGCAGCACTTGAAGGAAAAAAAGGATGAGGAAGAAAATGTAAGGAAAAGATAAAATTATATCAAGTTAAAGTTATTCCAATTCTTGTTCTCTTTTCAATTTTCTAATGCAACCAAATAAAAAATAGTATAATTCCTCATTTTTTTTACTATGAGTATGTTACATTTTTTCCAGCTGCTTCGGATAGGTGATTTTTAGACACTACCTCATCATATTTTTCCCATTAGATGTGTGAAATGGATAAATTCGATCAAATTAATTTTCCTCGGATAGGTAATTATTAAGACACACTACCTCGTCAACCTAGCTTTGGACTTCAGTTAAAGTTGTACGGAGGATAAAAAAATTTTGTCCTTGGGACCTTATAGAGTCTTCTATGCAATGATGGACATAATATGAGAAACACATTTAAATATTGTTGGTCTATAATAATTTTTTTAATTTTTCACTTTAATTACAGGACTGATGACGTCCAATGCCATGTTAGTACAACATTAATTATTTTATTTTATTTTTTGTTTTGTGCTGTCCTGGTGTATTGCATCAACAATCTCAAAATAATTTTTTTTTTAAAAATGGGGATTTGACCATTAGTCAAGAAAATAAGACTTAATTAACAATTAGTCAACCAACTTTTTTTAAAACTCATTTAATCCATTTGGCTCTTTTCTTCCAAAAATACCCTTGTCCCTTCACTCTCTCAAACTGCAACCTCTCCTCTCTTTGCCCTCCTTCGATCCCAAACGTCGACAACATCCCCACCGATATCCCTATTATCGTCCCCGTCAATTGCTCTTGTTCCGATCATTTCTCCCTATACCTTGAAAACAACGTGTGAGACGTACGTACTTCATCGTGGCCAACAACATTTACCGAGGCCTCACCATTTGCCAAGCTTTGATCACTCAAAACTCCCATGATAGTCAGAGCTTGTCGGTGGGTTTGAATTTAGTAGTCCCTCTAAGCGTCTGAGACGGCTATGAGCTCCACGCCTTAAATACCACATAGCTCAAGAATACGTATTAGCCTCATAGGACTAACACGGAGAGGAGTCGCCACCCAATATTAGGAATGAGTGAACCCTAGCAGGGTCTAGCTCGTCGTAAGCAGAGATTCGGGTTCGGAGCTAGGGTACATCATTGGGAAGGTGTTAGGCACCCGATAATGCTCGGTCGAAACCGGCCCCCACACATAACTATTGGCCATAATTAAATTATCATTCAATCAAAATCAACCCTAAAACATGCAACAATTTATATCATAAGAAAATGAATGAGATATGCAAAGTGAACAGTCAGAAATTGTATAAACAGAACTGAAGAATAGGGGACAAGCATTCTGCCTGCAATTAGCATGGTGCGTACCCATCTATGCCAGTTGCGTACGCACCTTTCATTCGGATACTTACACTTCTGTTAGTCCTGCTGTAGTAACTCACATGCATTCTAAACAATAATAATTAAGAAATAAAAATCCCTAAATACTATTATGCAAAAAACCCTAGAGAGAACAAAGCTATCTGCCTCAATGGGGGTGCGTACGTAACCATGAGTGGTGCGTACGCAACCCGTAAACATATCCCAAAATCCAGAAAAAAACAAAAAACAATGCAAACTAACCCTAAACTAAATATCTAGAATACTACAAACAAATAGGATTACTACGAAATCATAGGAATGAATATTTGCCTAACATATCAATATTAATATCATTAATTGACAATAACAATGATAAGCGGGCAGTCAGTCGGTCCTATTCAGATTTAACCTACTCCACTATTATGGCATGATATATAATGATTATACAACTTATTCATCCTAAACATGCATTCTAACATCATATTTTACCCATAATCATGAATAATGAAATAAAATAAACAAAAGAGAAAGAAAGAAAGAAAAGTGATTTTCATCACTTTGCAACAGCAGAAACTTCAATTGCATTTTTGAGTATGAAAACATTGGAATTGGACAAATCTCATGAAATACAAAGTTGTAGAGAATTGAATTATCTTTCTAAGAAGACCAATTTTGTCCAATTCCGACTTCAAAGTCAAAAGTTATAATTAAAATACGATCGCTGATTTTAGAAAACTACTGCTGAATTATGACGAATTTCATTCTCTAACAACCCTACTCTTCTAAATCATGCATAATAAATAAATAATACACATCAACCAGCATGCATATGACTATACCAGTATTACTTCCATCATACATAATCACCATTCATGAAACTAAATAGAAATCGATAGAGAATTATCCTCAGGTTTACGCGTCTTTGAATCTACTTAGTTCTTCCTTGCGAGCCTCCAAAATCATAGCATGAATCCTCAGTTTAAGGTTTGTTGATGAAGTGTATGGTGGCTCCTTGGATTAGGATTCTAGTCCCCCTTTCATAATTATAATGGTGTATATATAGGGATTCTTAGGGTTTTGGGAGTCCTTCCCGGGTTGCTAACTGCAATTGCATTCGAAATAGAATTCTTCTTTTCAATTAGAAGTCTTAGGGAGAAAGAACTACTAAATCTGGAGTTTCCATAAAAAGGGAGGGTGCGTACACATCCCAAGTGGTTGCGTACGCATGAATACATCCGCACCCATTACAGGTGCATACATATCAGGGCTTAATAAAAAATGGCTGCAACCTTAGGATTTTTGCTATGACTTTATTGGCTCGTTTGGAATCACTTCGCATTTTGTCAAGACGAATAATAAACCTCATCATCGGGACCACGGAACTTAAGCTGACAACGGGTACAAAATGGGGTGTCTACAACGGCATTTTTCTCATTGTAGGCAAGGTGTCGGTCGGCGAAGGGAGTCAAAGAACATGATGCGCCGAGGGTTATCCTTGAAGGAGCTATGCATTGCACCACATGGTCGTGGGTGAGCAACAATTTTGGTAGTAACATGCAACTGGAGTTAGTGGGCAAGATCAGTTAATGTTGCTCATCATCAAATATATGCCAGGCCTTGGGCTGTAGGTGGGGATGAATACATTAGGCAGCCTCTTGTTTATTTACAAGTGATCAGCTTTAAAATGAAACATGGTCTATTTCTTGGATCAATATCATGGGCCAACTTATATTATATACATGGGGCCTACCTTGGTGAATTCTTTCAAAGCTCTGATGATGAGCTGTGGTGTGTTTTCGGACATCGACAAAAAGCACTGTTTTTACAACTCCTCATCTTTTTTAATTCTTCTCCTGATAACAAAGTCAAAAATTGTTGGTTGTGATTTAGGATAGTATAATTGTCGGGGGTGTTAATGTGTGCGTGTTCTTAGAAATTTGTGCTTTGTTCATTCTTATAACAATAAAATTTAACAGTTTAGCGCTTCTTTTCAAAAGTGACAAACAATAAATTTTATAGTTTTATGAAGTGGATCGTGTCAAATAGTAAAATTTTATAGTTTTACGAAGTATTGTATTGGATCGTGCCAAATAGTTAAATTTTACAATTTTAATTTTTTTAATAATTACCTAATCAATATGGATTTTGTTTCGAAAATGTTAGACGAATAGGTTCCAATTTTATTTTATTTTTTTTCTTTAAATGGATGTGTATATTGTGAGTTATAAGTTTTTAAAAATTAGAACACTAAAAAACAAAGTTAATTACATAGGGTGCCCTTGATAACCAAAAAGGGAATACCCATAGTAACAATAAGATGTTAGCATGAAAGTAAAACTAGAGATAACACAATAGAATAGGGAGAAATCTATAAATTCTCATTTCAATTCATCTTCCATATCTCTATATAACCAATGTAGGGAAGACCCCTTTTATAGGCTTCGGATAGTATACATACATGAACCAAAAACACAAGTTATATGTACATATTAAATAGGAAAGTAAATGGGATTGGGGGTTAAGGCAAGTGAATGGATGTGGTCATCCATTAATGCATATATGCATTTGTAACACTCCCCCTTAGATGACCACACATTAAGAATATACTTCGTTAAAACCTTGCCAAGGAAAAACCAGTGGGAAAGACTAGTGGCGAAGGAAAAAGAGTACAATATTCTTGTGTATATTAGAATAGTGCTAAACGCCTCAGGAATTGCCTCATTAAAACCCTGCTAGGAAAACCCAGTGGGACAAAACCATAGCAAAGGAAAAAGAGTACAGTGCGTAGCAGTACTATCCTGTTAATAACTCCCCCTCATAAGAATGATTTAATAATCAATAATTTTTCCAGAAAGATCTTTGAATCGACTCATTCCAATGTTATGCACTATCTTCTTGAATGTTACTGTCGGTAGTGAATAAATCTGCAAGATTTTCACTTGAACGTATCTGCTGGACATTAATATCACCGCTCTTCTCGAGCTCATGAGTATAGAAAAGCTTTGGTGAAATGTGCTTTGTACAATCACCTTTGATATAACCTCCTCTAATATGTGTGACGCAAGTAGCATTTTCTTCATATAATATTATTGGGCTATTTTTTATGGAGGATAATCCACATGCACTTCTCTTAAAGATGTTGACTTACTGATCTTAGCCAAATCTATTCGACTTGCTTCATGAATTGCAAAAATTTCTTAGTGCCTGTTTGGGATAGCTTCAGAGTAGAATCAGAAATAGAATTAGAAGCTGAATCAGAATCAGGGGGGAGGCAGCTTGAGTAAATTGGACTGAAAATCTCTTTTGGGCTTACAATCACTTTTATCATTTTTTTATCCAAACACTCTTAAAAGTGATTATGGACCATCAAAAGAGATTTTGGGCCTTCCAGAATCTCATCCAAACAGGCACTTAGTAATTTGAGGATGTAGCAGATATAATTTGCTTTGATAGATCTCCATTAAATAGCAATGCCACCATATGTAAAGAAATATTAAATTTATGATCGACCTTTATGTGGATCAATAAAATAACATGCATCTGCATATCCAACTAACTGTGGCTTTGATTCATTTGTATAGAATAATCCCATGTCAGCTGTTCCACGGAGATATCGTAATATATATTTGACTCCATTTTAATGCCATCGAGTTGGTATAGAACTCTATTTTGCTAGTGAGTTAACTGAAAAGGCTATATCCAGTTGTGTGCAATTTGCAAGATACTATTGAGAAAATAAATCAAGACAAGCAATCATAAATAAGATTAAGAGCATATGGAAAAGAATCAAGAGAGAGCATATCCAGAAAAAAGATTGGGAAGAAATCATGGAGGAAATAAATCAAGCAATTCAATTATAAATGAGAATCATGCAATTCTTCTATATAGTATCAGAATGAGTCAATTGGACCTGAGGTTTTTTTTCGACAGCTTCCACACTTCCGGCAGATGGCACTCTGCTGCCCATCTGATTCAAACCTAGCTTTCTTTCCTTTCATTTCATTTTAGCTAGTATTTCATAAGGAAAAAAATAAAAACAAAAAAAATAATGCCACCCATCCGGTTCAATTTTCCAATGCAACCAAATAAGAAATAGTATAATTCCTCATGTTTTTTTACTATGAGTATGTTACATTTTTTTCAGCTACTTTGATAGGTGATTTTAAGACACACTACCTTATCATATTTTTCACATTAGATGTGTGAAATGGATAAATTCAGTCAAATTAATTTTCCTCAGATAGGTAATTATTAAGACACACTACCTCGTCATATTTTCCTCATCAACCTTTGGACTTCAATTAAAGTTGTACGAAGGATAACAAAATTTTGTCCTTGGGACCTTATAGCCTTCTATGCAATGATGGACATAATATGAGAAACACATTTAACATGTGAATCTAGTATACTTTTGAAATATTGTTAGTCTATAATAATTTTTAAAAATTTTCACTTTAATGACGTGACTGATGACGTGCAATGCCATGTTATTACAACATTAATTATTTTGTTTTGTTTTTTGTTTTGTGCTATCATGGTGTATTGCATCAACAATCTCAAAGTAATTTTTTTTTTTTTTTAAAAAAAGGGATTTGACCATTAGTCAAGAAAATAAGACTTAATTAACAATTAGTCAACCAACATTTTTTAAAACTCATTTAATCCATTTGGCTCTTTTCTTCCAAAAATACCCATGTCCCTTTACTCTCTCAAACTACAACCTCTCCTCTCCCTACCCTCCTTTGATCCTAGATGTCGACTATATCCCCACCGATGTCCCCATCATCGTCCTCGTTAATTGCTCTTGTTCCAATCATTACTCCCTACACCTTGAAAACAACGTCTAAGACGTACTTCATCACGGCCAACAACATTTACCGGGGCCTCACCATTTGCCAAGCTTTGATCACTCAAAACTCCCACGATAATCAAATCAATTTCACTTTTCAAAATAGATAAACATTTTGGGATAAAAAAAGTTTCAAAAATGGCCTATCTTTGTAGGATAGGAGTAAAAAGAGGGAAAAACTGATTAACAAATTGTTTTAAAATTTTGAATTTAAAAATGTGAGTATGCAAGAGCTAGAGAGATGAGGTGGCTGGTTATAGAAGAGATAGTAACTACCTTATCCAACCTAAAAAACTATTTTAACCCTAAATTTTAGGTTTTTAATTGGAGTATTTCAAAATGCACAACCAACCAAAATTTCAACCCTTTCATATATTAGTATAGATTTGTGTTTAATGTGCTAGGTGCATTTGATTCAGATGTATTCAACAAGTTCAAGGACAACAAAGGTAATTTCTTGGATTCTATTGTTAGGGATGTGCGGGGCATGCTGAACTTGTATGAAACTACCCACCTCCAAGTGCATGGAGAAAATGTACTAGATCAAGCGCTGGTATTTTGTACCACTCACCTTTAGTCTATGGCAACCCAACTATGCTCGCCTCTTGCAACACAAGTAATCCATGCTCTAAAGCAGCCCATCCACAAGGGCATGCCAAGGGTAGTGGCAAAGCAACACATCTCATTCTATCAACGGGAAGATTCACACGATGAAACTCTACTACGGCTTGCAAAATTAGATTTTAACTGATTACAAAAGATTCACCACAAAGAGCTATGTGAAATCACAGAGTAGGTTCTTTAAGCTTATTATTTAATACTCCCTCTGTTCCTATTTAACTGTCACATTTGAAAAACAAGTTTTTTTAAACCCTCTTAAATGCTTTTCAAATTGAACCTGAGACTATATATGAAACCGAAAGTGATGAATCTTGGATACTAGCTATGCAAGAGGAGCTTAACCAATTTGAGAGGAACAAGGTTTGGACCTTAGTTCCTAGACCTCATGACTATGGTGTAATAGGCACTAAGTGGGTCTATAGAAATAAGAAAGATGAGTCGGGTACCATTGTAAGAAACAAGGCACGATTAGTTGCCCAAGGTTTCAATCAACAAGAAGGCATTGATTATGATGAGACTTATGCACCGGTTGCTAGACTTGAAGCTATTAGGATGCTACTTGCATTTGCATGCCATAAAGATTTTAAACTCTTTCAAATGGATGTCAAGAATGCTCTCTTAAATGGTTTTATCGAGGAAGAAGTTTATGTTGAACAACCTCCCAGATTTGAAAGTCATGAATTTCCAAACCATGTGTTTAAATTGACGAAAGCTTTATATGGTTTGAAACAAGCACCTAGAGCTAGGTATGAAAGACTTAGTGGGTTCTTTCTCAAAAATGGCTTTAAAAGAGGAAAACTTGACACCACTCTTTTTATTAAAATCATTAATGAGGACATGCTTATAATTCAAATATATATTGATGATATTATATTTGGTTCTACTAATGAAAGTTTATGTGAGGATTTTGCTAAAGTCATGCAAGAAGAGTTTGAAATGAGCATGATGGGTGAGCTCAACTTCTTCCTTGGATTACAAATCAAGCAAACAAAGGAAGGGACTTTCCTAAATCAATCCAAATATGTTAAAGACCTCCTTAATAAGTATGGATTGGAAGACGGAAGAAACTTTGGCAACCTATGAGCACCTCCATCAAACTTGAAAAAGATGAGAAAGGTAAATCCGTAGATCAAAAGAAATACCTAGGTATGATTAGTAGTTTACTTTATCTCACCGCTAGTAAACCGAATAGTATAACGTATGTTTTTGTGCTAGATTTCAATCATGTCCTAAAGAATCTCACATGCTTGCCGTTAAACGCATATTCAAATATCTTAGTAGCACAATTAATCTCGGCATATGGTATCCTAAATTCACATCATTTGACATGCTTAGTTACTCCAATGCGGACTTTGCCGGATGCAAAGAAGATCGCAAGAGCATAAGTGGGACTTGTCATCTTCTTGGACATTCCCTAGTTTCTTGGTTTAACAAGAAACAAAATTTGGTTGCTCTTTCTACAGCCGAGGCTGAATATTTGGCAGCTGGAAGTTGTTGTGCACAAGTGTTGCATATGAAACAACAACTTGAGGACTTTGGACTTCATTATGATTATATGCCCATAAAATGTGATAATACAAATGCAATCAATTTAACTAAGAACCCCATACAACATTCACGCACTAAACACATTGAAATTAGACATTATTTTATAAGAGATCATATTCAAAGAGGAGACGTGGAAATTGACTTCATTAGTACCGAGCACCAATTGGCGGACATTTTTACAAAACCTCTTCAAGAAGATAGGTTTAATTTCATAAAACGTGAATTGGGTATGTATTTGAGTGATGATCTCTCTGTTTGAGGCTTATAAGTCATGATATATGCATTTCAGACCTTCATGTAATCTGAAAATTTTTTGTACATTTTTTTGTGCATTTAGTCGTCCGAAAAGACATTTCAGACGTCTGAAAGTGCACTTTGGACTACCGAAATATATTACAGCAGTTTGAAAGGTAAGAAGGGTTCCAAAGAAGCTCCCTCAGACCCTCCTATGCTCCATCTAAAGACCAACCAACTCCCTGACTCTTTTTGCTAATGACAAAGGGGGAGAGAGATTTGAATGGATGTTTTGTTGCTAAATATTGGAAAAGAAATATTTTTTTTGAAATGGGATCAATGTAGTTTCTAGATATTAGATATTTTGATCTAATAATAATTGAGGGATATTTTGTGATATATGACCATTTTATTATCCATTATGCATATTTGTAAAATCTGTCATCAATCACTTGCACTTTGTGAAATCTGCTCATGCATTTTCAGCAAAATGATATATTCAATATATGCATGTGTTTAGGGGGAGCTTTATTGCTCTTCTGTTCCTTTGCAAAACATCATTGGTTTGTCATCATCAAAAAGGGGGAGATTATTGGCCCCAAGGGTTCAATCCCTCATTGTTTTGATGATTAACAAAGCTTAGATGTTTTGATTTGTATCTAATGATAAGTAAAGTTCTTGATGAGACAGGTATTATAATGTTCACTTCACAAAATGGCTCAAATGGAATCACAAAGCATGTTGTACAGCTCATGTCACAAGAACAATCTTATGGAACCTCAAAGCTATATCTTTCAACTTAGATTTATGAATGGTTTAGGACCTTTGTGTAAGATTGATCCATCCTATGCTCACTTAGGTTTCCAAGGTCTTTATAAAATGATGAAACTATTTTAAAAGACACAAAAGGTTTTTGGTCAGAAACTGTCAAGTTAGTGGACTTCTTTTGTAAAATATGTTTTCCTGTAAACAGTAACTTTCAGACGACCAAATGGTCTTTTTGGTCAACCAAAAGTTTTTAGACGACCAAAGTGCCATCTCAGACGACCAAGAAATTCCAGGCTTGATCTTCAAGTCTTTCAACCTTCTGGAATTTTCAGTTGACCAAAATCTCGTTTTCAGACGACCAAAATGACATTTCTGTTGACCAAATGGTCATTTCAGACGACCAACTTATCTGAGGCACTTCATCTGGAAAATTTCCTTCTGGAATTTTCAGTCGACCAAAATCTCATTTTCAGATGACCAAAATGCCATTTCGGTTGACCAAAAGGTCATTTTAAACGACCAACTTATCTAAGGCATTTCATCTGGAAAATGTCCTATTGGAATTTTCAGTCGACCAAAATCTCGTTTTCAAACGACCAAAATGCCATTTCAGTCAACCAAAAGGTCTTTTTAGATGACCAACTTGTCTGAGGCATTTCTTTATGTCCTTTGGAATTTTCAGTCTACCAAAACCTGCTTTCAATCGACCAAGTGCTTCAGGAAAAACATAACGACTAGTTTTTAAACAGCCATTTGAAGCATTTAATGCATCCCAACTACTTTTCCCGACATTTAATGCTATGGAATAGTCATATTGGACCCAAGGGCTATAAAAGCAACACTTGAACTCATTTATGAGTAATTGATTGAGATCAAATAACAACATTCATTGTCATCTTCATCAAAACCCTAGAAATCTTAAGTGAGCATTCATTGTGATCAATCTTTAGCTGAGTGAACTTGTAAATCAGTGTTTATCTACTCTTGAGGAGAGTTTATTGTACACAAACAATTATTAAATCATCTTGTATTGAAGGGTTGTGGAAACCCTAACTTTGAAACTCTTAAAGAGGGCTTTGTGCAAGTGTTTGGGGAAGAACACTTGTGGCTGTGTAAAGGTTTGGTCTTCACCTTGGAAAAAGATTGAGATAGTGGATTTGAATCCTCAAGCAAGCTCTTAAGGCGAGGACGTAAGCAAGGAACCGAACCTCGTTAAAATCGTTTGCATTCTTTCTCTCTATATCTCTATATTATTGCTACTTGTGATATTCTTTATTCTTGCAATAATCTGATTTTAATTTACTAATTAGAATTTTATTTGGCTATAAACCCTATTCACCCCTGTGAACCCACGAAAAAAAGCGCGGAGCCCATAAGGGTTTGGCAAAAATGATAATGGGTATGAAAGACAACAAACAGAAAGGAGTCGCCACCTCATTTTTTAGGGAAAAGAGGAAAACCACAAAAATGTTTTATTTTCAAAACCACATGACTCCATTAAAGGAAAAGCAAAGTCTTTGAAACCAGAAAATTGGATCCGGGGGCTAAGTTACGACGTGGGAAGGTTCTGGGCAAAAGCCCATAGGCACCCACATCGCCCGAGTTGGTCTCTTAATTTGATTGGGCTAACTTAAGATCTTTTCCACTCAAATATCATCATATATCATCACAAGGCAGCATGCATATCATATATTTCATCCAATCATCTCATGCACAATCACTCAAATAAAACAAAACAGAAGAAAAAAGAAAAGAAAAGAAAAGAAAAGCCTAGGATACTTAGATCCTAGAACGGACTTGAGCCTCACGAAGAGCGCCTACGTACCATGCAGCGAAATACATGGATCAAAGTCCACGTAGTTCGAAAAGAATAGGGTTACAACCTAATACAAACCTATGGTAAATACCCTAGGTTTCCTCATTTGAAAATACATCGATTTAATCCAAAACTGAAAACTTCCATAAGAGGAAAACTTTAATAAAAACCATAATTTATTATTGAAGGAAACCTTTGATAATTACCATAAGCTCGTATTAAGAAGTAACCCTAAGAGGGGGAAGAGAAAAGATAGAAAAAGAAAGGTGAATTGGGGCACCTTCAGACCCTACTTACCTGAGCGCACAAGCTCCTAGCATTAGCCATTTCAGACCATAGCAGCCCTATTTGCAATAGGACAAGCATTGTACCTGTTTGCACCCTTACAAGTGCACAAAATCATGCAAAGAAAGCAATATGAAAATCTGGACAGACCCTTGACAAGGCCTAAAATCATCCATTTATCATGCAAACAACAAGAATAATGAATAACTAAGGACTCTAACTCAATCCTACATGCAATGACCTAGCTAACATGCATAGAAACCAAGAAATCCACTAATATGAATGCAAACCTAACATGAATCAACTATATGCAGCATATATAGAATGACTATGATGAGAAATAACTCACAAAACTAAGCTAAACATGCTGCATGAGACTTATGTGGTTTTAGGGTTATCAAAACCCTAATCTCACAACTATGCATAAAAACCTACTAAATGACTCTAAGACATGCTCAAATTATCATGAATATCATTCATATAGCATATACTAACTAACTGGAGCATCAATTCATGATAATAATCATAGCAACCTAAACATGTGAACTATGCATGATTTAAGAGGATAAAAAGAGTAATACTTTCAAATCCCTAGCAAACCAGGGATTATCAAGCATATAAAGCCATGAACTATCCTAAAATCATTCATATAACATCACATAGACATTGAATTCCATCCATAAGAAGAACAATTGCATGCACCATAACTATCCTAGAAGAAGAAGAAGAAAGAGAAGAAGGAGAAGCAGAAATTCATGTTCAGCATTAAAGGGATAGGCTTACCTCTTGTAGACTCTTCCTTGTCTTCAATCCTCTTGTTTCCTTGCTTGCTTGGGGTTGAAGAGCCTCCTCTTGAAGTCCTTCTAGCTCTCCAAACTCGTAGCTCCCTCTCTCTCTAAGTGTAAAGTGCAATTAACCTCCCCTATGTGCTGAATATCATGTCCTTTATATAGAGAACTGACCCCCTAAACCAATGGCTAAGATTAATTCATTAAATAATGATCCTAGGGCTATTAGAGACTCTCTTGGTGCTCAAACAACTCAAACCTACACACTCCTAAGCTCAGACAAGTTGTTTAGGCGGAGGAAACCGTCAAAAGAGGGAAGATAGAGTCAGAATTTGAGTTAAAGTAGGACTCTCTCGGGTGACCAACTTGCCCCGGACGGTTAGCCGTCTGGGCCCAGACGGCTGACCGTCCAGCCCCGGACGGTTACCCGAGGGTCCTCTATTTTTTCTCCGGTTTTGACTTCCTCTTGCTTCAGAAGTCCTAAAATCTTCAAATTAAGTCCGATTTTGACGAAATAAAAGCCAAAACGACCGTGTTTCGAAGGGGAACACATTTTTAAGTATTTTGGGACAAAAATCCTCAACCATGGGTGCATGGTTGGGTTTTACAAAGGTGGTTAACCATGGTGCTTCACCGTCGCTAAGCTGGGTTTGTACACAAGGTCGAACCGAATGCTTTCCCAATCGAAAATCGATCTTTCTAAACATGTTTAGGACATAAATAAAGCCCAATTGAAGTTAAATAAGAGAAAATTGATTGGGTCTTATGAGTCAATTTGAGCAAACCAAGAAAGGGTCTTTTAGCCAACCCGAACCATTACGAGCCGAATTGATCTTAAACCATTAATTCATGAAATTGAATCTATATATGGACTCTATATAACCATATGAACTTGATGGGATGACTTGGGATTCATTCCAAAGTCAAATGGAAAATATACGGCTTAAAAGACGATTATGCCCTTAAAGTCGCAAAAGTTCTTATTGACTATCGAAATGAACTCCAAATCACTTCAAAATTCATACACATGATATTCAATGCCATAGAAACTCAATGCAAAAGACTAGACTCAAAAAGGACTCAAAATCCTACATGAAATGATATGTCCTAGCTAAGGTGACAAAAATGGGGTGTGACAACCCCCCTCTAGGGTTGTATACTTGGGACTATAACCTTTATGTGGATCAATAAAATAACATGCATCTGCATATCCAACTAACTGTGGATTTGATCCATTTGTATAGAATAATCCCATGTCAGCTGTTCCACGGAGATATCGTAATATATATTTGACTCCATTCCAATGCCATCGAGTTGGTGTAGAACTGTATTTTGCTAGTAAGTTGACTGAAAAGGCTATGTCCGGTCGTGTGCAATTTGCAAGATACTATTGAGAAAATAAATCAAGACAAGCAATCATAAATGAGATTAAGAGCATATGGAAAAGAATCAAAAGAGAGCATATCCAGAAAAAAGATTGGGAAGAAATCATGGAAGAAATAAATCAAGCAATTCAATTATGAATGAGAATCATGCAATTCTTCTATATAGTATCAGAGTGAATCAGTTGGACCTAAGGTTTTTTTTCGACAGCTTCCACACTTCTGGCAGATGGCACTCTGCTGCCCGTCCGATTCAAACCTAGCTTTCTTTCCTTTCATTTCTTTTTAGCTAGTATTTCATAGGGAAAAAAAAAATTAAAAAAAATAATGCCGCCCATCCAGTTCAATTTTCCAATGCAACCAAATAAAAAATAGTATAATTCCTCATTTTTTTTACTGTGAGTATGTTACATTTTTTTCAGCTACCTTGATAGGGGATTTTAAGACACACTAACTTATCATATTTTTCACATTAGATGTGTGAAATGGACAAATTCAGTCAAATTAATTTTCCTCAGATAAGTAATTATTAAGACACACTACCTCGTCATATTTTCCTCGTCAACCTTTGGACTTCAGTTAAAGTTGTACGAAGGATAACAAAATTTTGTCCTTGGGACCTTATAGTCTTCTATGCAATGATGGACATAATATGAGAAACACATTTAACATGTGAATCTAGTATACTTTTGAAATATTGTTAGTCTATAATAATTTTTAAAATTTTTCACTTTATTGACGTGACTGATGACGTGCAATGCCATGTTATTACAACATTAATTATTTTGTTTTGTTTTTTGTTTTGTGCTGTCATGGTGTATTGCATCAACAATCTCAAAGTAATTTTTAAAAAAAAAAAAAGGGATTTGACCATTAGTCAAGAAAATAAGACTTAATTAACAATTAGTCAACCAACATTTTTTAAAACTCATTTAATCCATTTGGCTCTTTTCTTCCAAAAATACCCCTTGTCCCTTTACTCTCTCAAATTACAACCTCTCCTCTCCCTACCCTCCTTCAATCCCAGACGTCGACTACATCCCCACCGACGTCCCCATCATCATCCTTGTCAATTGCTCTTGTTCCGATCATTACTCCCTACACCTTGAAAACAACGTCTAAGACGTACTTCATCGTGGCCAACAACATTTACTGGGGCCTCACCATTTGCCAAGCTTTGATCACTCAAAACTCCCATGATAATCAAAGCAATTTCACTTTTCAAAATAGACAAACATTTTGGGATAAAAAAAGTTTCAAAAATGGTCTATCTTTGTGGGATAGGAGTAAAATAGAGGGAAAAACTAATTAATAAATTGTTTTAAAATTTTGAATTTAAAAATGTGAGTATGCAAGAGCTAGAGAGATGAGGTGGCTGGTTATAGAAGAGATAGTAACTACCTTATCCAACCTAAAAAACTATTTTAACCCTAAATTTTAGGTTTTTAATTGGAGTATTTCAAAATGCACAACCAACCAAAATTTCAACCCTTTCATATATTAGTATAGATTTGTGTTTAATGTGCTGGGTGCATTTGATTTAGATGTATTCAACAAGTTCAAGGACAACAAAGGTAATTTCTTGGATTCTATTGTTAGGGATGTGCGAGACATGCTAAACTTGTATGAAACTACCCACCTCCGAGTGCATGGAGAAAATGTACAAGATCAAGTGTTGGTATTTTGTACCACTCACCTTCAATCTATGGCAACCCAACTATGCTCACCTCTTGCAACACAAGTAATCCATGCTCTAAAGCAGCCCATCCACAAGGGCATGCCAAGGGTAGAGGCAAAGCAATACATCTCATTCTATCAACAGGAGGATTCACACGATGAAACTCTACTATAGCTTGCAAAATTATATTTCAACCGATTACAAAAGATTCACCACAATGAGCTATGCGAAATCACAGAGTAGGTTCTTTAAGCTTATTATTTAATACTCTCTCTGTTCCTATTTGATTGTCACATTTGAAAAACAAGTTTTTTTAAGAAAACCCTCTTAAATGCTTTTCACATCAATATAAATGTTTGAACATACCAATTTTACCCTTAAGTGTACAAAATATTGAAAAGGTAAAATACTTATGAGAAAATGTATTTTAGAAAATCAATTAAAAAAAGTCATTGATTTTTTAAATGTTACAATAATTTAGGAACATTTCTAGAAAGAAAGGAGGACAATAAAAAAGGAATAGATGGAGTAATTTGGAAATTTTCTATTGGAATGGATTTAAGATATATTGGTGTTTTCATTTTATGTGGTGGAAAGATTTGGATTTTGCAACGAAGTTACCTTTTGCTAGGGATAGAATGGTGGAGTGCTACTTTTGGATGGTGGTAATTTACTTCGAGACTGAGTATTACCTTGGTAGAAGGATACTTACCAAAGAAATTACCATGGCCTCGATTATAGATGATATCTTTGATTTGTATGGTACAATTGAAGAACTTGAGCTCTTTATGGAAGCAGTGGAGAGGTTTGTTGCATGCACTTTCACTTGTGTCATATGTGCCTCAATTTTTAACAAAACATATATATGGCCTTTAATGGAGAAGAAGGTAAAATGAAGAATTAGTGCTACTAACCCTTTGGGCTTAGGCTTTGTTGAATTTATTTGAGTTTGATTTTAGGTGGGATATGAGCACCATTGATCAACTCACTGAATACATGGAAATATACTATCGGGCACTATTGGATATTTACAGCAAACTAGAGGATGATTGGCCAAAGAATGAAGATCCTACCACCTCTATTATGCAAAAGATACTGTAAGCATTCTTTGTAATTATCCTATGATAGGAAATTAACCTAGGAAAAAAAAAAAAAAACCTATGATCACGATGACAATATTTTTCACAATGCTTATAACTGACTTTAATGAGAATTTCAAATTTCTTGGTTGAATGAATCAGATAAAAAATCAAGTAAAGGCCTATTTTATGGAAGCAAAATGGTCGAGTGAAAAATATGTGCCAACAATAGAGGAGTATCTGCACGTTGCATCACCCAGCACAGCTTATCCCTTGTTCATAACCATATCTTTCGTCAAAATGGGAGATTTTGTTACCAAGGAGGCCTTTGAATGGGTTCTTAATGAGCCTAATACTATTGTTAATGTTGCATCAATAATTGGCAGGATCATGAATGACCTAGTGTCCCATGAGGTATGGACTAAAGATAGTTCTTTTTTTTTTTTTCTTTTCTTTTATCAATCAGAAGAGATGCTTATGCATTCAATTAATCTTTTTGAGCATATGTAGTCTCTCCCATCCCACATGCATCAGACAATTACAGAACATAAGTACTATGGCCGAGTGTGAACCCCGGAAATTGGGCCCACAAGGGATTGAAAGAAAATGGGTTTGAAAAAGAAAAAAGGAAAGGAGTCGCCACCTTATTTTTTAAAGGAAACAAGGAAAACCCTAAAAATGGTTTGTTTTAGAAAAACAATTTGAATGACTCCATAAAAAAGGAAAGGCAAAAACCAATCTTTTGAAAACCAAAGAAATCGGGGATTCGGAGGCTAAGTTATGACATGGGAAGGTTCTAGGCAAAGCCTATAGGCACCCATGTCACCCTTTCGGTCTCTCAGTTCATTTGGGCTAAATTAAGATCTTTCCATACAAAAATCAGCAAGTATATCATCACAAGAATTGCATGCATATCATATATTTCATTCATCCATCCATGCATAATAAGCACATAAAAACAGAAAAACAAAAAGAAGAAAAGAAAACAAAAATAAACCTAGGATGCTTGGATCCTAGAACGGACTTAAGCCTCACGAAGAGCGCCTACGTACCATGCAGCGAAATACATGGATCAAAGTCCACGTAGTTCGATTAGAATTAGGGTTAAGACCTAATATAAACCTATGGTTAAAACCCTAGGTTTCCTTATTTGATCAAAAGAGTTGAATATGATAGAAAGTTTGATTTTAGGAAAGAAATCCACAAAATGGAAACTTTAATAAAAACCAGAATTTTATTTACGAAGGAAACCTTTGATTTAACCATAGACTTGTATTAAAAATTAACCCTAGATAGGGAGAAGAGAATGAGTTAAGAAGAAAGGTGAATTGGGGCACCTTCACACCCACTTACCTGAGCGCAATTACTCCAAACATTAGCTATTTCAGACATAAGCAGCCCTATTTGCCATAGGACAAATACCACACCTATTTGCACCCTTACAAGTGCTCAAAACCATGCGAAAACACTAACATGCAAATCTGGACAGAATAGTATTATGGCCTAAAATCATCCACTAAGCATGCCAATAGCAAAAACAGCGAACAATAATAAGTCCTAACATATTCCTAGAACCATATCATGCATAAAAACCCTAAAACATACTAACATGCATGCAAAACTATCATGTTTACTCCATATGAAAAACATATACAGCAAACACGAAGAAAAACCAATAAAAAAGTCTACTTTATCATGCTATATGAAAACAAACACGAAACAATGACTCTAAAACCCTAAACTCACAAATATGCTTAAAAACTCACAAGACATACTTTAATCATGCTAAAACCAAACTAAACAGAAATTATATCATGCATATTAACTAACTAAAGCAATATAACATGATGAAAATCCTAACTCTAACATGCAATGACACTAATCCTAGCACAAGGACAAACAGGAGCACAAGAATCATAACTATGCATTGAAACATAAAGGACAGCCCTAAAGCATGCTAAACAGTAGATAAACAATAGATATTCCATGTATATTAACTAGCTAGAGTGTTAATACATGATAAAAAAAGGCTACTTTTAACATGCAATAAGCCTAACCCATATGAGAACCTAGTTTAAGCTTGAATAGAGAAGGAGAATACCTTAGGAAGGGCCTTCCTTGTGTTTGTAATTGTTCGTGGCTCCTCAGGTCTTTAGAGTGAATCAAACCAACACGAATCCTCCTCTTTGTCAAAGTGGTATCACAGCAAAGAGATCAAAACTCACTCAACTTTGAAAAGAAATAGAAAACAAAAAGAGAACAAGAGAAAAGAAAAGTGATTTTCGTCACTTTGCAGCAGCAGCAACTTCAATCGCGTTTTTGGGTATGAAAACGTTGGATTTGGACAAAGCTTGTGAAATACAAAGTTGTAGAGAATTGAATTATCTTTCTAACAAGACCAATTTCATCAAATTCTGACTTCGGATGAAAAAGTTATGATTAAAATACGACTGCTGGTTTTTAGAAAATCTGCTGCTGAATTATGACGAATTTCACTCCCTCCAAACCCTCTTCTCCTCTCCCTTGTTTAAAGACATTAAGAGAGTATTTATAGCTGAAATCTGGAGTTTCCCTTTCCTTCCTGGACTAGGTTTCTTTGGAGAATAATCAAAAGGTATTTTATAATGATAAAAGACTTCTAATCTGAATAGGAAAAGGAAATTGTCTTTTATAAAAATTGGGAGACTGACCGCTAACACGCATGCACATGTATCGTATGTGCGTACACACACTCATCACATACGTACACGTGTTAGTGTCATGATAAAAATGGCTAATTTAATAAAATAATTTTCTTTTCATTTTAACCAAAAATCTCATGCTGTGATTCGCACTAATTCTTCAAGGATAATCCGTAAATAACCACACTAAACTCATCATCGGGCCATAACAAAATTGAACTTCATGAAACACTTTTGAGGGTAAAATGATGACTAATGAAAGTCAATTTGAAAAGATTTGGTTGGTAATTGTGAGTCAATTAGAGCTAACCCAATGAAGGGTCAATTAACCAACTTGAACTACATCGAGCCATTTTAATCCCGAGCCATTGACTTACCAAATTGAACCTAGAAATACCTCTTATGCATCCATATGAACTCCAATTGACAATTTGGAGATCATTTCAAGGTCAAATGAAAAGTTTGGGACTTAAAAGACGATTATGCCCCTCAAATCACAAAAGCTCTTATTATCCCTCAAGATCAACTCCAATTTGAACCAAAATTCATATCCATTGTCCTTGTGACTCTAGAAAACTAATGCAAGTGACTAGACTCAAAAACAAAACAAAAACATGCATGAAATGATGAGCCCTAGTAAGGTGGTGCAAAAATGGGGTGTGACAGAAGCCCCTCATTGGCGAACAAGTTACACTTGTGAACCAATGATAAAGAACAACCCTTTTTTGGCCAAAAAGCCCGAAGAAATCACACACTGATACCAACAATGATGGGAGGTTGAAAACCTGAGACTGAAATAAGGAAGTGTACTCAAGTCATGAGTATACGTAAACCACTGAGGGTTGAGAATTGATAAGAGAAGCATATTCAAGCCACTACAAATGAACATACTTTTGAAATGGAAAGATATATTCTAGTCACGAATATATTTGACCAAGTGATAAGAATGAAATCTGAGAAGTACGTTCAAGTGATGAACATACCTTTGAAATGGAGAAATATATCCAAGCGATGGATATACTTAACCAAGTAAGTGACAAAATATCTGAGAAGTATACTCAAGTGATGAGTATACCATTGAAATGGAGAAATATATTCAGGTCACGAATATATTTAACCAAGTAATCTGAGAAGTATACTCAAGTGGTGAGGATACTTAATGATTGAGAAGGACTGAGAAGTACGTTCAAGTGATGAACATACTTTTGAAAAATGAGAAATATATTCAGGTCACGAATATATTTAACTAAGTAAGATAGAGAATGAACTGAGAAGTATACTCAAGTGATGAGTATACCATTGAAATGGAGAAATATATTCAAATGATGAATATATTTAACCAAGTAATAATCTGAGAAGTATGTTCAAGTGATGAACATACCATTGAAATGGAGAAATATACCCAAGCGATGGATATACTTAACCAAGTAGGATAAGAATAATCTGAGAGGTGTATTCAAGTGATGAGTGTACTTTTGAAATGGAGAAATATATTCAGGTCACAAACATATTTACCCAAGTGATGAAAAAGATGCTGAGAAATATACTCAAGTGATGAGTATACTTAATGATTGAAAAAGACTGAGAAGTACGTTCAAGTGATGAACATACTTTTGAAATGGAGAAATGTATCCAAGCGATGGATATATTCAACCAAGTAAGCTGAGAAGTACACTCAAGTGATGAGCATACCATTGAAATGGAGAAATATATCCAAACGACGGATATATTTAACCAAGTAAGATAAGAATAATCTGAGAAGTGTACTCAAGTGATGAGTACACCATTGAAATGGAGAAATATATTCTAGTCACGAATATACTTAACCAAGTAAGTGACAAGTATGTTTAAGTGATAAACATACCATTGAAATAGAGAAATATATCCAAGTGATGGATATACTTAACCAAGTAAGTGACAAGTATGTTTAAGTGATAAACATACCATTGAAATAGAGAAATATATCCAAGCGATGGATATACTTAAGCAAGTAAGATAGAGAATAATCTGAGAAGTGTACTCAAGTGATGAGTACACCATTGAAATGGAGAAATATATTCTAGTCATGAATATATTTAACCAAGTAAGTGACAAATAATCTGAGAAGTATGTTCAAGTGATGAACATACCATTGAAATGGAGAAATATACCCAAGCGATGGATATACTTAACCAAGTAAGTGGCAAAATATCTGAGAAGTATACTCAAGTGATGAGTATACCATTGAAATGGAAAAATATACCCAAGTGATGGATATACTTAACCAAGTAAGTGACAAATGATCTGAGAAGTATGTTCAAGTGATGAACATACCATTGAAATGGAGAAGTATACCCAAGCGATGAATATATTTTACCAAGTAAGTGATAATGAGGATCTGAAACTAGGAAGCATATTCAATGGGTGAACATGCTTTTGAAATGGAAGAATATATTCAAGTGATGAATATATTCAACCAAGTATGATAGAGAATGAGAATTTGAAACTGAGAAGCATATTCAAAGGGTGAATACACTTTTGAAATGGAAGAACACATTCAAGCGATGAATATATTCAACCAAGTAGGATAAAAAATCAAGATTTGAAATGAGGATATATGATCAATTTATCAAGATTGAACAGGCATGGTGCAAGAGGAGAGTGACTTAACACATTGTCACTTGAGTTGGCATGACACAGGGGAAATATATTCAACCCTTTTGAACATAAAATCAATTCAAGGAATTGATTTCAAGATGGAATTTGATTGATTTTAAGCTCAAAAAGTGTTGAATATCTCATTTGGAAGGAGGTTTGATCACGCGTCAAGGTGAGACAAAGCGAGGGAGAAAGCCAAAACAAGGTGGCTTGGGTGACCACCAGGCCTCAGGAGGCTAGCCGCCCAGGCCTGGGTGGTTACCCGAGCCCGAAGCGGAAATCCCACTTTGAATAGGAAACTTCCTATTCTGATGGGTTTTTTCCTATTAGAACTTGGATTTCTGACCTTTTCCCTATAAAAACACATCCAAGAGGTTCCTAAACCTACTTGTATTCATTCATTAGAAATTATGGAGGCTCTAGACAAATTTTTAGGAGGGTTTTTGAGAGTTATAAGTGCTGAAGCAAAATCTGAGTTCAAGTGCTTTGGCTTGGATCCATTGCTCTCCTTGAGGCATGTGAGGCTTGAAACGAACCTCTTGACTGCTGCTACATATTTTTGGGATCCTCAAGTTCATGTGTTCCGCTTCAACTATGAAGAACTGTGCCCAACCATGGAGGAATTCTGTGCATTGTATGGAGTTTCAACGGTAGGTCCTTTCATTCTCCCTACTCCTCACCCAAGCTTTCTTACTTCTTTCTCCAATCTACTTGGGATTCACTCACAATATGCCTCTACGTTTGTAAAGGACCATATGGTAGACTTGATGAAATTGGCAACCTCTTTTTTAGCTTGTGATAGTAAAGGTATTCTGAATTTTACCTTTCCTATTAAGCATGCTCTTGCCTTTTGCCTCATTGGTCGTTTCCTTGTTTCAACTGGTACTCCACATGTTCCCATACAAATTTGTGACTTGATTCCTCTCCTTGCCAAGGGCTATAACTTGATTCCCATTGTGCTAGCTGAAACCCTGAATAGTTTGGATAAAGTCCATGAGGACCCAAAGGTTCCTTTAGGAGGTAGCCCCATTCTGCTGCAAATGTGGTTGCTTGAAAGACTGAATTTCTTGTCACCAGTTGCCATTACACCATACAAGCCCCAGCATTACTGCCTTCGCCGCATTGAACTACCTGGGCAATTTTCATTGAGAGATTGGCTAGGTTACTTCCAAACCCTTTCTTGGAGGAGTGTCAAGTGGTTTGTATTCATATGGGGCTGCAGTGACCAGGTGCTTCTGCGGACTTCTGGATGCGCCATGGTGAGACTCATAGGACTGAGGTCTACTTCCTTCTATTGGCCTTCAAGGGTTCTGCGTCAGATGGGCGCCATGCAAACCATACCCACTTCCTTGAAAGGTGACTATCCTGTGGTGCCCGCGGGTCTTTCTGTAGTGACTTGGGCGAAGGACCGATGGCCTAGCAAGTTGATACTAACCCAAGTTACGAATACTGATGGTCCGTATATGATGAGCCCCGAGTATAAGGAATGGTTGAAAAGCAATTTAGGTGAGAGAGAGACTACTCGAAGAGAAAGGATTTTTGGACTTATCAAGAACAACGAACTTGGATCTTGCAGAGAAGATATTATGGAAGCAGTGACAACAGCTTATGAACACGACTTGAGGAAGAAAAGAAGACATGCAAGAGAGGAGAAGAAAGCTGAAGAGCGAGCTGCAAAGAAGCCCAAGAAAAACTGAAGACTCAATAGAATAGGATATTTATGGCATATTTATAGTTCTTTTACTTAATACCAATGAATTGCTATGTCAATCAATTTTAGTTTTGAATAAATTGCCAATAATAAATCAAATTTGGGATTTTCTTGTTTGATTTAGACCGCACCCAAGGTAACTTTATGGGTTGCCTACGTATCTCCATGGTTTTTTTTTCTTCTTTTTTTTTTGTTTTTTTTTTTGTTTTTTTTTTTTTTTTGTTTTTGAATGGAGAATCAGGTCTTACGTAGTTCTCATGCCTTAACTTTTGCCTAGGCCGCCCTTACGGGTTTTCAACCTAGCAGGCTTCAAACATGATATTTCTTCAATTAATCCAAATTAGTTGGACGAGCGAACTCAATTCCATCTAAATCCATGAGGCGAACAGCCCCTGCTGGCAATATCTCTTTAATAATGTATGGCCCACCCCAACTTGGCTTGAATTTTCCCCGCGGATCGAACACTGGAGCTCTGATTTCTTTCAGCACTACATCCCCTTTCTTTAGACCTCGATCTTTGACATGCTTGTTGAATGCTCTGGCAACTCTCCGTTGATACCCCTGAACATGATACAGCGCCCTTAAACGCCTTTCATCCAGCAAAGCTAACTCATCATAGCGGCTCTTAACCCAGTCCACTTCTGTTATCTGGCTCTCCACGGCAACTCTTAGTGAAGGAACTTCCAATTCAACTGGCAACACGGCCTCCATTCCATAAACTAGAGAATAAGGGGTAGCCCCTGTTGATGACCTTATTGATGTTCTGTAACCCCATAGAGCCAATGGCAACTTCTCATGCCAGTCTGTGTGTGAGTCCGCAGTCTTCTGTAGTATCTTCTTGATGTTCTTGTTAGTTGCTTCCACCGCTCCATTAGTCTGAGGACGGTATGGTGACGACAGATGGTGGGCTGTGCCGTACTTTTGCAAGAGCTCATGGGTTTCTTTCTGAAAGTGCTGGCCATTGTCTGAGATAACTTCATGCGGTACCCCATATCGATAGATGATGCTGTGCTGTATGAACTGTGCTACTTTCTTGGAATTCAAGGTCTTGAAGGATGCTGCTTCTACCCATTTAGTGAAGTAATCGATGGCAACCAGGATGTATTCATGCCCATTTGACGCCTTTGGCTTGATCTGTCCGATGATATCTATTCCCCATACCGCGAATGGCCATGGTGACGACATACTTGTTAAAGGCATAGAAGGCAAATGTTGTCCACTGGCGAACAGTTGGCATTTATGGCACTTCTTGACATGTGCGTGGCAGTCCCTTTCCATGGTAGACCAGTAATAGCCTAGCCTCATGATTTTCTTAGCTAACATATAGCCATTCATATGCGGAGCCCCTGTCCCTTCATGGATTTCTTTAATCAGATGCTCGGCTTCCTCCTCGGTGACACACAGCAGGTGGATCCCGTCGTATGATCACCGATATAGCTTTCCTCCACAAAGTACATAGTGACTCGCCAACCGCCTTAGGGTTTTTCTATCGATACGAGATGCTCCTTCTGGGTATTCCCTTTCTTCAATGAACTTCTTTATGTCATGGAACCATGGACGGCCATCATTTACCTCTCCTCCTCGGATTGCACAACAGTACACAGGCTTGTCTCGGCATTCTATCACCAACGGCTTCACATTTCCCTCTTCAGGTATCTCCACCATGGATGCTAGGGTCGCCAAGGCATCGGCGAACTGGTTCTTGTTCCTTGAAAGGTAGTTAAATTCTATCTCTGAGAACTCCTTGGTTAGAGCTTCCAGGTAGGCATGGTAGGGTAGCAGCTTCTCATCTCGAGTTTTCCATTCCCCTTTTATCTGACAAATGATTAGCGCCGAGTCCCCGAACACTTCTAATTCTTTGATCCCCAATTCAAGTGCCGCTTCCAGTGCTAGGATACAGGCCTCATACTCAGCAATGTTGTTGGTGGCTTCGAACCCCAACTTGACCGCCAACGGTGTAAATGCCTCTTCGGGTGAGACCAGCAGGACTCCTATCCCATAACCTTTCTTATTGGCTGCCCCATCGAAGTATACTCTCCAAGTTTTTCTACCAATCTCTAGCACGTCCTCATCTGGGAATTGATCGTTGAACGGAGCGGATGATGACACCGGACAGCTGGCTAGGTAGTCTGCGATGACGCTTCCCTTGATAGACTTCTGATTCACGTACTTGATGTCGAATTCATTGAGGAGAATTTGACCATCGAGCAGTTCTGAATGACAATACTGGCCTTTCTACCAGGTACTTCAACGGGTCCATGCGACTTATCAAGAACACTTCGAAGGACATCATGTAGTGCCGGAGTTTCTGCGTCGCCCATACTAGTGCCACACAAGCCTTTTCAATTGCATTGTACTTCACTTCATAGTCTGTCATTTTCTTGCTTAAGTAATAAATGGCATTTTCCTTTGTAGACCCTTCAAGATATTGAGCTAACATAGCTCCCGTCGCGGTTTCGGTGACCGTTAAGTATAACAAAAGTGGCGCACCTTGCCGTGGGGAACTAAGATTGGAGGATTGCTCAAGTATCTCTTAATGGTCTCAAAGGCCTCTTGGCATTCTTCGTTCCATACTTTTGGCACACCTTTCTTAAGCAATTTGAAGATTGGTTCGCAAACCATGGTCAAGTTGGCAATGAATCGGCTTATGTATTGAACTCTTCCCAGAAAACCCCGTATCTGCTTCTCAGTGCTAGGCGGCTCCATCTCCACAATAGCTTTTATCTTCCCTGGGTCCACTTCGATACCTCTCTGAGTGATCATAAACCCCAATAACTTGCCTGCAGTGACACCAAAAGCGCACTTCTGTGGGTTGAGACGGAGGTTGTACTTTTTTGCTCGCTCTAGGAATTTCTCTAGTGCCTTGAAATGCCCTTCTCTATCCACGGACTTCACGATCATATCATCGACATAAACCTCTACTTCCTTATGGATCATATCATGCAATAAGGTCGTAGCTGCTCTTTGGTAAGTAGCCCCAGCGTTTCTTAAGCCAAAAGGCATTACCTTGTAACAGTACGTTCCCCATTGCGTGATAAAGGCTGTTTTCTCCATGTCTTGAGGCGCCATCTTTATCTGGTTATACCCGGAGAATCCGTCCATGAAGGAGAGGAGTGCATGTCCCACTGTACTATCCACCAACACGTCGATATGGGGTAAAGGAAAGTCATCCTTAGGGCTCGCGGCGTTGAGATCTCGAAAATCGACACACATCCTCACTTTCCCATCTTTTTTAGGCACAGGCACTATATTCGACAACCATTCGGGGTACTCCACAACTTGGAGGAAACCCGCGTCTAGTTGTTTAGTTACCTCTTCTTTTACTTTTAGAGCCCATTCTGGTTTTAATCTTCTGAGTTTCTGCTTTACCGGCTTCTTTAGGGAATTAGTGGGGATATAGTGTTGCACAATATCGGGGTCGATGCCAGGCATGTCTTCATAAGACCATGCAAAAGCCATAATGTTGGCTTTCAAGAGGGAGATCATCTTTTCTTTTTCAACGGGGGAGAGGGTTTTCCCAATTTTAACTATTCTTGGCAATTCATTCGTTCCTAAGTTGATTGATTCCAATTCATCCATATTAGGTTCGGTGACGCCCCTTTTCCTTTGTTCAACGAGCTCCGGGGGGACATCGTTCCTAGGATCTATATCCATGCCATAAATATCCATAGAGGAGAGAAAAGAGACACTGCATATATAGAGAAAGAAAGCACACTTTATTGACTAGGAATAATGGGAATGACACACAAAAGAAAGAAAGAAAACAAACAAATCTGTACCAATACTATGACTCCACAAGGTGAGTTAAGTAGATACATCTTATTGAATTAGGGAAATATTACTAAACTAAGACACCTACAAGCTGCTATCAGGTAGGCCAAGGTCTTCTTCTTCATGGATCTCCGCAATGACACCACATTCAAGGTACCAATTCAGGAATGGCACGGTAGCATGGCTAATGGATGAACCCTAGAGTTCTTCAATGGTCGAGTCTTCCACGGTGAGGATCATGTCTTGGAACATTTCAGTCATAGCCCCCGCATCAAGGTTCTCTGCCCAGTCTTCCTCTTTCTTTTCCCAGAACTCATCATTGATGGCTTCATCATCCACCATTTCAACTGTGATTGGATACCATTCGGTGAAGAAGATTTCAAAACCCGGAACTCGGATCTTGGTAGCTTAGTCAAAGGTGGGCTCTGGAAACCCGCAATATAGAAAATCATCCCCTTCTTTGACGAAGTAACCATTCAAAGTAGGTCGATATGGCGAGATCTTCAGGTCTGGCACCCTTCCCTCGGCTTTGGCTCTTACTTTCTCTTTGTTCCTCTTCAGCATTTCCGCATAATCATTTTTGGAGGGCTCATATCCTAACCCAAAAGTATATGAGGTGACACGGCTTTGAATAGACGTAGGGATCCCTTGTTGGCGACGCCCTAGCCCCATGCTTGGAAAGAAACTCATCCTTCTCATGATTTCACCAACATGCAAGTTGCCATGGGGGCAAAAGTCCAAGGGTATTAATTCACCCTTTTCGAGCTCTTTCTCAATGCATTGGACATAGTCAAACCCAGATAGCGGTATCGCTGCTGATTCGGGTTGTATCTCACATATAGGCACACCTGCGAGTTTCAATTCATAGTCCCCTTGAAGCGTTACTATGGCTCCTTCATAAGGAAACTTCACCTTTTGATGGAGTGAAGATGGCACAGCCCCAGCAGGATGGATCCAAGGTCGGCCCAACAACAAGTTGAAACATGACGGCACATCCAACACTTGGAATTCTACCCTAAATTCAGTGGGTCCCATGATAAGAGGCAAAGTAACTACCCCTATTACTTCTCGGCGGGTGTTGTTATAAGCTCTTACGGTCTGCCCAGATGGCGTGAAATCAGTGGGTCCCAAACCCAAAATAGTGGCAGTTCGGAGAGGACATACATTCAGTGCGGACCCATTGTCGATAAGAACGGTGGGAACCCTCTTCCCCATAGTGTCAACGGTCACATAGAGAGCTTGAGAATGGCTCGGCCCGCTTTTAGGTAGGTCTACATCGGTGAACACGATGGTTGAGTTCTTGGGAGTTGGATTCACCAAATGTACCAATCCCTCGGGGGATGTGTCAACAGGCACTTGTATCTGATTCAACAGTTTCAACACGGTCTGTCTGTGCTTATGCGAGGCCATGAGCAAGCCCCAAATAGTAATGTTGGCATTGGTCTTCTTCAGCTGCCTAAGCACTTCATCCTCTTCTTCTTGCAAGCTAGGACGCCTCTGCCCTTCCAAATCTTCCAACGGATTTTCAGATTCTAGGTGGGGGGGCTTGAAATGACGACCCCCTCTGGTTATATGGTCCAACTCATCATCGCTAGCCCATATGTCATGGACTTCCTCGGAGTCATTCATCAAGTCATCCCATTCTATCATGTCGATGCTCTCCATCTCTGTCGGCAAGTCATCCCAACCTGAAGGGACTATCGGCTCATCTGATATCGGACTTGGGCTTGAGTACAGCACATAGTAATCATATTTCCCCGACGCTTCACCTAATAGGCCAACCTGAGGATCCCCTGCTTCATATCTTTCTTTCAGCTCTTGTTGGATAGATTTCTTTGGCAACAACAAAACCTTTTGGTCAATGAGGTCTTGGATGATCTTCTTTAGTATAGAACAAGCCTCGGTGTCATGGCCGGGTGCACGATGGTATTGGCAATATTGGTGAGGGGTTGATGGTCTTGGCTTTGGTGGAAGTGGCATGATAAGGCTGTTATTGCGGCAAATGGTGAAGAGACGGGTTAAGGTCATGGGGAGCGGAGTGTATTGTCTTATGGGATGGCGAGGGCGAGAGGATTCAACCCCAATGGCATTTATGGTGTTAGGTGGGGGTGTGTTATTGTGTGATGGGAGAGGATTACGGGTGACATTTGGACGGGTTGGTGGTGAAATGACTTGCTTGTCAATGAGGTCTTGGACTTGGTGGCGAAGGCGAATACAGCGATTGGTGGCATGGCCTTTGGATTGGTGGTACTTGCAGTACTCATTCTCATTGTAGCTCTTGGGTAAGGGATTTGGTGGAGGTCTTGGGTCGAGTGGCTTCAATAGGTCACGGCTTATGAGCTTTTCAAGGACTCTTTCGAGTGGCATGAATAGGTCAGTGAATTGGCGAGGTGGGTTGACATCATTGAGAGAAAAGGGTTGGATTGGTTGAGTTATGGTGTTGACCTCGGCATTGTTCTTCCCAGTAAAGTTTGTCTTGCGACTCCTCACTTCCTCAGTCTTGATTGTCCCATCATTGATAGCATCTTCAACCTGCGTGCCAGCCCCAATGAGAGCTTTGAAATTTGGGAAATAGTGGGCAAATAGGTGCTTGTGATACACGGGCAGCAGGTTCTTAACCACTAACTGAATTTGGTCCTCCTCATTCGGCCTATCCGTCATTCTCGACGCCTTTTGTCTCCACCTTGTAATGTAAGCGGAGAAAGTTTCATGAGCCCCTTGCTTGGTAGTTTCTAGGTCCCTTCGAGTAACGTCCACCTCTGTGTTATACTTGTAGTGCTCTGAAAACTCATTGCATATGTCTTCCCAAGTCCGGGTTCTATTCTCATCCAAGGATAAGAACCATTTCAAAGCAGAAGTGGCCAAGGTTTCATGGAACATTTGAGCTAAAAGCTCGTCAGTAGCCCCTCGAGGGTGCATAGCTCGCACGTACATCTTCAAATGAGTCTTAGGGCAACCCGTCCCATCGAACTTTTCTAACTCCGGCATCTTGAATTGTAGTGGAATACGAGCCATTGGAACAGGGATAGAGTCTGCACATCGACCATGTCATCAGCCCTGCGAAATCCCTTTATGGTTCTCTCCAAAGCTTCTACCTTGCTAGCTAACACGAATCACTGCTAGTACCTTTCCCCTTTGGCTTCCCCTTTTAGGTTGGTGACCTCAGGTTTCGAGCTACTTTCCCCCCTTGTCTTGGTGTTCTCATTGGATTGAGGTCCCTCTTCGGTGCCAGCCCCATGAGGTATACCTGAGGAATGGGCCTTAGAGCCATTTTGTTCAAGATCCGCCATCTTCTG
>JBBPBK010000302.1:0-24562 GCA_039720395.1 Liquidambar formosana
CAAAGCGGGGGATACTAGGGTCTTGCTCGATCTGAATGCAGACCGTCTTGATGTTCGCGTGAGCTGCCTGGATGTGCGAGAGGGCAAGCGCCATCTCAGCATCGCTCTTAGGCTTGAGCTTCTTGTGCCGCTGGGTAATCCAGATCTCCACCGTCGTCTTGGAGGGAGGATTGGCGGAGAGGAAAGTGGCAAGGCCGGGTTGGGTGAATGAGAGGTGACGCGCGAGGATGGACCGGAATTGAGGGGGGAAGCGTGTACTGGCTTGAGAGCTTGGAATAGTGGCGGCAGCGACACCAAATCGACGAGAGTGGCACTGGGGTGAGGCCCTCAGGCGCAATGGATGGTAGGGGTGGCGGGGATGTAGCTTGAGGTCGTGGTGGAAGTCTGATCTGTGCTACCAGACTTGTGGGCGTTGAGACTCCCTTCTCTTACTCCCTGCCAAGCAGCAAGTCCGTGCTGTAGACGTTTGTCGTCATTGCCACGACGTCCTGAGGAGCAAATAGGTCTGATGGTGAGCCTATCAGGCTTGCATGGGCTGTATGCTGCTGCTACCAGGCTCACCTGATTGCTGATGGGCAGGAGGGCTTGAACGTGAGACGTTGCGAACGGCATGGTGATGCTGTGCCCTTGCAGGACATTCTGAGCAATCTCTCGCGAGACAGTGTTGCTACAGAAGTTGTCGTAGATGAGAGCGATGAACTTTCTACCACGCAATCCTGGCGCGACTTTGATGCTGCGCACCTCTGTGTTGGCCGAGGCGTATGGACCGTAGAGCAAAGACTCGGCCAGGGAGGCGACGATCTTGTTAACCTTGTTGACATCAGCGTCAAAGAGGAACTTGCCGCCAGTCAGGCCGGTTTCGTCGGTCCTCTTGACCAACAACTGCATGAAGTCTTTGATTAGAGGCGCCTTGTACTCGTCCTTGCCTGGCCCAAGACGGTCGTCGGCCTTGGGGGAATGCGGTCGTCTCCCTTAATCTCGCTGCACTTGTTCACGAGCTGCTGATGAGCTCTGTAGATCTCGATCAGGGCGGCCTTGGCGTTGACTTCGGCCGCGGGGTTCTGCATCTTAGCGGGCTGGACGATCCAGACAGTCGAGTTGGCAGCAGAGAGGGGGGAGGGGGGGGAGGGGAGTGGGCCTTGAGGAGTCGGTAACTTTGACCGTCGGGAAGCGGCTGCAGAAGAGCTGGTAGATGCGCTTGCGCTTGTCTTTCCCTTCACAGCGCCATGCAGACGCAGCAGCTTTGCGCTCTGCTCCTCGGTGTACAGATGGAGAACTCCCTTCTTCGTGTGCTTCTTTGGCGCCCTCAGCTTGTCGAGCACCTGCTCTTTGCTTCGCGTGAACTTGGCTTCGGCCAGCGCGGCAACAAGCTTGCCTGGATTCCCTTTGTCATGCTCCTTAAGAGGCCTCTCTGGAACAGTGACCTCTGCGTCGCTCCATGGTCGGTATGCCCTAGTACTCGCGCCTGGGAGTGAGGCGGCGGTGGGTGCGGTTGGCTTGGCAAGAGAGCTGGACGCGTTGAATTTGGCGTGGGAGCTTGAGGCGACGGGAGGGGAGCGAGAGTCTGATGCGTTTGCCGACGGGGGAGAGTCTTCGCCGCTGTCGCTGCCGCTGTCGCTGCCGCTGTCGCTGCCGCTGCCGCTGCCGCTGTTGGTACTGGTCTCCGTGCGAGGAGAAGCTTCATCGCCGTCGCTGTCACCGTCGCTGCCGCTGTCCTGGTAGTCATCGTCCTTATCGTAGCGCGAGCGGGAGCGGGGCGGGGAAGCCATGATGTTGAAGCTGTCATCGATGGCACCCTAGCCCATGTCGTCGTCGCTGAGAGGTGCGGGCGAATCAAGCGGGCAGCCCATGACGCTATCCTCATCGCTGTCGTCGTCGCTCGTGTCGTTTTGACCGAAGGGGTGAGTGTCCGTGTCTAGGTCGCTTGCTAGCTCGTTAGGATCGTCGTCCGTGTCGATGCTAGGCGTGGCCAAGGCAGAGGGGCGGGAGGGCACAAGCTGGTGAGGAGGTACCATGCCGGCGGCGCAGTTGCTCTGACTGCTGAGTAGCGTGATGGTGGTGACGCTGCCGCTGCCATTCTTGCATGGGGCAGGCTCACTCGACTCGTCTCGGTTGCATCCAGCGTTGTGCGCATCGTCGGTATGCTGAGCAGCCTGAGGTGCATGGATAGAGTCGTGCTGAGCGGCCTGGATGGAAGGGTTGGAGTCGTTGGGTTGAAGGCCAGCCGATCCAAGAATGTGTGGAGCGTTCAGGGGGGCGCGACGGGTGCGAGATGATGGTGCACGAAGAGGAGGAGGTAGAGGAGGGAGATGAGAAGCCCTCAACGCCATCGTTGAGGCTGAGGCTGATGATGCCGCGGGGACGAGTTGCGTGGGGGTCTTGGAGGGCCACTTGATGGCAAAGGCAGAGTTGGGGAAAGGGCGAGTCTCCGGCCCCTCGCGGCGGGGGGAGGAGGGCCAGTCCCGAACCCATACACTGCGCGTGATGAAAAGGGCGGTGTGGGTTGGGGAGCTAATAGTGATGGTGAGGAGAGGAAGGAGCCCACGTCGCGCTGCTTGCGCTCAGCCTGCTTGTTGCCCTCCCTCCTCTCTTCGAGGTTGCAAGCTCTGTGGTCAGCGCAGGCTAGGGCGTTCTTGGCCTTGTTCTCGGGGAGCTGTCCCTTCCTGGTGCGAGAGCGGAGGAGGATGGTGTGAGGCAGGGCTACACAGTCAGGTCAAGCTTGCTCAACTCACGCCTTTGCAGCCTCCTTCTGGGCCTCCGTCAACGGCTTCTTCGGCTTGGCGGTCCCGTTCTTTACTTGCTCTTGCAACGTCTCTCTCTTGTCCTTCCTCCACGCATCGCCCTTGACCGGGTCGGCGCGCGTCTCGCTCTCCCAGTTGCTAACCTGCTGCCTGTGAGCTTCCCACTTCTCATCACTCCAAACCCATGCGGTCGAGCTTGCTATGAACGGCCGCCTTGCTGATGTTGAGATCAGGGAACGAGGCGCAGAACTCGCGGTAGACGAACTCGCGATCGGGGCCATTGAAATTGCGAAGATTCCTGAGCTCGTCCTCTTCCTGGAGAGTCCAGGTGTGCTTCTCGACTCCACGTCGACGCGACATTGAGTCGACCCTTTCGTCACCGAAGGCGGCCTCCTCGTCCGAGTTTGGCGGCGAGTGAGGGTCGGGTGCGAAAGGCGCAAAGTCTGAGCCGGCCATCTCCTCATCTTCGTCATCGCCGAAGATCATGGACTTGGTTGCCGTGCGAGACGGGCCAGAGCTCGAGGCGAAGGACGTAGGAATTGAACTGCGTTGGCGAGGGGATCTCTACTTCTTCTCCAGCTTGCGGCGCGCCTTGCGAGCCTTGGCCTCTTCATTACTGTCCTTGATAGTGTTGATGTGCGCAACGACGCTCCCTTTGGGGGCGTCGACTGTTGGGAAGGAACGGCAGAACTCGTCGAAGACAAGTTCCCCTTGTAAAGAGGATCCATTCGAAGCAGTCCCTCGTCTTGCTCGTCCGTGTAGCGGTGGAAATTGCGAGCTGGGCAAGTAGCCATATGGGCGAGCTTGTCCCGAACCCGCTCTGCGCTCGAAGTGAAGTTGGCCTTCGCAAGCTGCGACAATCTTGGCCGCCTATCCTTTGCTATGCTCTGCAAAGACTTTGTCGAGGACGGCGAGCCAGAAGACCCTAGCAGCATTGAGCTCAGTTGCTGCTGCCGGCCTCTCCATCGTCGGCCCTGAAGCGAGTCTTGTTGGGAGCTTCCCTCGTTTTCGTTTGCCTGCGTATCGGCTGGGACTGACGTAGGGGCCCCCGATTCGAAGCGTCGAAGAACTGTTTCAAGAGCGTTGACGATCTTGCAAAAGGCCTCGCTGAGCTTGCCCGTCGTGTACTTCAAGATGCTCCTCAACGTCTTGGCCGGTACCTTTGCTGCCTGGGGGGCGTTGTCGGCGATGTGTTGAGCTGTGTTGCGGTGGTTAAGGATGGCCCAGGCCTGCTCAAACTCCATGGTCACGATGGTGGACGTCGTGGGAGGGATGATGGAGTCGTTGGGGCAGCATGTATGCTACGCCCATGCTTGACGACTCACAGTTGCTGTCCATGTCGCAGGCAAGGTCATCAGCCAGGGTGTCAAACACCTATTGATCAGCGCCTTGTCACCCTCAAAGATCTTGAGCCTAGTAAAACGTCTCTCGTCTATCTCGATGCCAGCGATGCCGTTCCCGATTTGCTTGACGATGACGATGGTGAACTTGGGGGGGCAAGCCACCAACCTCTTCCTCCATGCCAGTCACCAGAGCCATCGCAGCGTCTTCGAAGTCTGTGATGGTCTGTTCCTCTGGGTCGCTGCTGAAGCGGACGACTGTCACCACGTACGGGCGGGGGTAGATGTCGTCAAGCGGAATCGTTGAGGGGTCGATCGGGGCCGGCTGCAGCCCGTGGCGTGCTGCGATACTGCCGAAAGGGCCCTCCGACGATGTGATAGACGTTGACGATCTTGACAATGATCGTCTCGCGAATCTTGCCCTTGCCTTCCGAACTCTTCTCCACCTCGTCTGCGCACGCAAAGGCTTGTTCTTCCTCCAGACGGGCTGGCTCGCTCCACTCGAGGTAGCGGTCGAGTGCTTCCTTCTCATACCTCTTGGTCACCGCCTCAACGGTGTTAGGCGATGAACGGTCTCACGAAGAGTCGTCGTCGCTGGCGGGGCGCTTGACACCTCGCGAGATGACGCGCATGTGCATCGCCTTGGTGAGCCTGCCACTGGGGTCCCTCTCGTCGTACAAGGGCTCGGAGAAGAGGAGCTGAGGAGGTGATGGGTTCTGGCCGGCTGCGCCGTTGTTGTCGCCCTCATCGTCGGCCATGAAGATGATCTTCTTGGGCTTCTGGGGCTTCTTGGCCTTCTTGACAAGCTTTCGCACGAAGTCGAAGCGGTTGATGCCGCTGGTCGTGAACTGGTTGCTGGCGGCGGTGAGGAGACGGCGCGCCTCTCCCCTCGCCCAGACGTCGAATGACCCGCCACTCGCTGGGGTACTTCTTTTCGCACTTGAGGCAGGCGAGAAAGCGCTTGAGCTTCATGACCTCGTAGACGGGCTCGTATTTCTCATCTGGGTGCCCCCACACAACGTGATTGGCCTTTGCGTTTTGGGAGAGATGATCTGCAGCGGCGCGAGATGAGGGTCAATGGGTCAGCCAGGGCCAAGGTCAGATCAAGCCCGACTCCACTCACAGTTCGAGATGTTGTCGCAGTCGACTGGGTCGTCTGCGAGGAAGTAGATGACATCGGCCTGCTCGATCAATCTCTTGGCACCCTCAAAGACGCGGTGCTCGATCTCGCCCTTGTCGTTGACCACCAGGCCAGCGATACCGTTGTCCTTCTCGCAGAGGATCACAAGGGTGAAGCCCTTTGGTAGGCCACCGACAAGATGCGACGTGTCGCGAAGGAGCTGACGGGCTGCCAGTTCGAACTCCGTGAGGGTGGTGGCGTTGGGCGGCAGGCTGAATCGATAGATGACGAGGTGGATGGTGCCGTTGAGGAACTTGACGTGGGCAAGCGGCGAGAGGGTACTTGGTGCGGGGCTCGGCCTTCTGCGCCCCAGTCGAGATGGCCCGCAAGACGATCCAAAAGACGTTGACCGCCTTGTTGTGCATCGAGGTGCTCATGGACCCGATGCGCGCCTTGACTGCGTCTGCTGCCGAGTATGCCTTGGTGTCGGAGGGCCTCAAGTTCTCGCTCGACTTGAGGTACTCGACGCGGGCCTCTGGGTCGTTGTCGTCGATGAACTTCCTCGTCACCTCCTCGGTGGGCGGGCGGCTGGGATGAAAGACGGGCGCCTTCTTGGCATCCACAGCGAGGCCGGTGATGATGAGGGTATGCAGCTCCTTGCCCTTTGTGCTGGTCTGGTGTGGTACGAGGCTGGCATTTGGGATGCGGCGTGGTAGTGAGGAGCGCAGGAGAAACAGTCGAGTCCTCGCTCAGCACAGTTGGAGCTGCCAGTGACACGCACGTACGCGACGTCGTGCGGCCGTGCGACCCTTCTTGGCCTTCTTGATCTTTGAGACGAAGAAATCGGCTGCTTGCTGGCGGCTCGTAGCTCCCTCACCGACGTTGTCAGCCTTCAAGTCGGTCTCGAACATCATAGCCTTGCCCTTCTTGATGAGCTTGCGGACAAAGTCGAAGCGCCTGACACCGCTGGTCGTGAATTGGTTGCTGGCGGCGGTGAGGAGGCGGCGCGCCTCGCCCTTGCTAGCCCCGCGGCCGAACACGCCGCGCCAGCTCTTCTTGCCCCTCAGCATCTTCAGCCATTTTTGGAAGCTGCGAACCTCGTATACGGGCTCGTGCTTTGCGTTGCCGTGGCCCCACACCAGGAACCTAGCCTTGCAGTCTTTGAAGATGTGGTCTGAGTTAACGTACGAGGCAAAGGGGAGAGCAAGGAAGTGAAACGTGTGGGTCAGAGACGCTGTACGAGCAGACAGCCGTCGTGACGCCTCTTTGACTCACATAGGCTGACCTTGTCGCAGGCCACCGCGTCGTTGCCGAGCATGTAGATGACGTCCGCCGCTTCGATGATAGCCTTCCCGTGCTCCCAGCTCACATGGATCAGCTTGCCGTCCTTGACCATCACTCCCGCAATGCCGTTGCCAATGCGGCATGCCAGGACGAGGGTGCACTTGTCGGGGAGCCCACCGATGAGGTCCTCCGTGTCCGCGATGAGCGCGCGAGCAGCCTCCTCGGACTCGGAGAGAGTCTCCGGTAGGCTGCCAGTTGAAGCGCCAGAGGACGAGGAGGATCGGACGAAGCCAGATGAGGTCGAAAGGAGGCTGCGCGTCGGGGAGGATGTTGTCTACGGGAGGTCGGGTCTCCGGTGGAACCTCGGCCATTGGGTACGCGCTGGTGGTGTCGCCTGCGAGTACGAGAGGGAGGCTAGGCTGAGGTAGCATCGAGCCTGCGGCGTGTGCGGTACGGGCGCATTGTGAGCAACGGCCTTCTCCTCGCTGGGCGTACCTCGAGCCACTCTCACCTTTGGGGCGCATAACTTGGCGGTTGATGCATTGTAATCGCTACTCTTTTCGACTGTTCTCCATTAAGAGGTGTCATGATGACGAGCTCCGTGGTAGAAGACGCTGCGTCGTGGTCGATGGCACAGGGCATTCGTGTCAGTCTCGTCGCGTCTCGCAGCCTCATCGTCGCGCCTCTACTCACTTCTGGTCTTGGAGGTTTGGGTGCCTACGTCATATGCTAGCGTGGCAGAGCAAGACGGCTTCGTTACGCCAATACGTGCGCGGCGGGACTGTCCTCTCGTCGTCCCTCATCGATCTGGGGGAGCTAGCAAGACGGTGTGCATTGATGTTGACGTGGATGGCCGGCCTTTGCCTGCCATGATCGGTGAGGTTGGGGTCGCAGCGCTTCCTTGATTGGTTTGGGTGGCGGTCGGGTCCCTCGCTGGTCTCGAGGGGCGTAGACGGCGCGTGGGGTGCGTAGACGATGTGCGACGTGCTCAGCTAGAGCTTGATGGTGTGGATGGCTCGCCGTAGCGTGACGACGACGTGATTGATTGACCTCGACTGAGCGTAGCGCCGTGGCCAGGCAAACGCAAAGTTGAGGGTAAAGGAACAGGCTTGGACTGTTGTGTGGACGACCTTGGCTGCCTTTGCAGGCTGAGCGCTAGGTTATCGGGAGGACGAGGTTGGTTCGGGGGCATCATGGCAGTGACGCGCAAAGGTGGGATTGATGGTGAGGAAGGAAGGAGGGCAAGATTGATTGGGCCGCCGGCCGCTGCTGCTCGACTCGACTCGACTGGGCGGCTCTCGCTGGCGGAGCTCCAAATGCCGCACGAGCCATGCAAATTTGAGGGACGGCACGGCTACGAGGATCAGTTTTGGTCTTCGACGGCTCGTCATCTCGCTCGACGTGATCAGAAGCTTCTCTCTGGCGCTCAACAGCCTCGTTTCTGAGCCTTGAGCCTCGCAGGCTTTGGTCTTGCTGTCGTCGCTCACACCCAAGCATCCGACCTCGTCCCTCTTCGTCGACGGCTGAGCGGGAGTGAGAGGAGATGGCAAGGAGGCGCGTGTTGGCTCGGTAGAAGCATCTATTGGACTTTAAGAAGCTATGAGAAAGGGGTATGAGGGTGTAGAAGGTACATCTCAAGATAGAATGCTACGAACAGAAACCCGCTCTAGACGGCGTAATTGATTGTGCTTTTCGGGGTGGCTCGCTGGGTATATGCTCAGCTTGAGGCTTTCGTGTCCTTTGCCGGTCTCGCAAAACGCGGATAGCTCTTGTAGCGGCGTTGCTCTTCCGCGTTGGGCTGGAGAGGTAGGGGATTGAGGCGTCTTCGTAGCGTCGTCACCCCCTCGCCGCTGCCGCAGATGTTGCTCGGGAAGGTGAAGGCGACGGCCCACCTGTCCTGACGAGGGGCAGAGCTACCTTGGCCGCCGGCGTCATTGTAGCCTTGACCTTGCGTCCCGCTTTGCCCGCCGATGGGCAAGACCCGATAGGGCCTAGCGACGAAGACGACTTGACCAGGCTTAATGACCACCTTGAAGAAGCCATTGCCGTCTGCCAACTCTGCACAGAGCACGAATGCCTCTTCGCAAGCCACCAGTACGATGGGAAGCTGCTTCGGGCCGCTCGCGTGTGCCTCGTTCATGGCAGGAAAGCCTCTCGCGACGGTCACCTTCGTCCACCAGGGATGACTGAAGGTACATTGACCCGCTCCAAGCAGCCGACTGAACGTGTCGTGATGCGATCGTCTGCGTCAAGCTGGGAGCGCAGCTCGGGTTCGAGAAGAGTGGCGAGTTGATGAACGTGTTGATGGAAGAGGCGCCAAGACCACTCCAGGAGGGCGTCCTCTGCCTGTCCACTTGTCCACCCAAGACCATCGAGGCCGCAGTCGATGTTGCCATTGCGCCCTTTGCCATCTTCGTCGTCGGCAAACGCGTCGAGGAGCTCCCTGCCCTTGCGTACGTGTTGTCCGAACTTCAACGCCTTTTTGTAGTTCGGCGGGCTCAGCCTTTGCAGCAGCGTCTCGCCCTTGAACTTGACGATGAGCATGGCGTCGGTATCTAGACCGATGACGCGGGCGTCTCCAGCACGTGCTGACGTCTGCAGGTCAATGGCTGCGTTGAGGAGCGTAGGCGTCGTGTCCTCGCCGGCGTCGACCGAATCGGGGCGCTCACGCTTGCAGCTGCTGGCTGATGAGGTCGTTTGCGCCGGTCTTGCGGAGGCTATCAGGCGGTATGTGACGGGGTGCTTGGTCTGCTCGTGCTTTTTGCGCAGGCGAGTGGACGTTTCACTAACGCTTTGACGGCGGGCGGCTCGAGCAGCATCGTGGGGGTTGGGACGAGGTGTCACAGAGGCAGGAGGGGTTGAGGGACCGGCTGGGCTGCCTTGAGCAGTAGCTAAAACGCCTTTGAGCGAATATGATTGAGCTGACGCGAAGGCTGCATCCGAAGAGGGCTCGAGCTTGACAGGCATCGTCGTCGGCGCCGGCGGGTCGTGCCCGACTGGATGACAAAGTCGAGGAAGGTTTCCGCCCCTGGCGTGCGGGTAGTGCTTGAGGTTTGGGTCCGCTGCGCGTCCGCTCAAGAGCTTCTGACTCGTAGACGTGGATGTGGAAGCTGGAGGCCCGTTCAAGGTGGCAGTATGCTGCTCATGAGCGTCACTGGCTGATGGGGGGAGCGGCTGGCGCTGAGCGTGAATAGAGCGGCTGCCGGCCGCCTTCGCTGCCTCGCCTCGAATGTTTTGCATCTCAGCGTCTGCGCCTTCGCTTGTCGTCTTCATCGTCGAGGACTGGCGGAGAGCGTTTGCGGTTGAGCATGAAGCACGAAAGAGGCGAATTGAGCGGTAAGGAGGAAAGGAAAGCAATCAGAGCGGGACGAGCGGCTCGTCAGGCTTGAGGCTTGGGCCGTGCGGAGCTCGGTCCGACTGCCACGTGGTCACGGACTGGGCTGGCGGGGCGGGAGGAGGAGAGCCAGGTCACGGTCAAGGTCCTGCACGTCTGTAGTACGACATAGAAGGGTGCGAAGAGCATGGCTATTGCTGTGAAGCTGCTGAACAACTCTCTGCAGGAAAGAAAAGTTTATTCGCTAGCCGAGCTCGCGTTCATGTGCCGGAAAGGCGGCAACTCCTCGGCGGGACCAGCCCAACCCTCAACCAGCTGCTGCTCCTCCTGCTCCTTCCCCTGCCGCAGCTGCTCCTCCTGGCGGTGTCGTTGAGGCCCGCACGTGTGCAGACCGTCCATTACGTATTTCGACCACCCGTATATTATCAAGTAGTCCGGCTTAGCACCATTGATCAATAGCTCGCAATCATCGTGCTGGGACCACCCGTAACACGTCGGAAACCTGTCCGCCGGGTAGGGGCAGACTGCCATGGAATGCCAGCAGGAACACTTTGCCGGAGCGTGATGGTGCTCCGCGAAGCCGTGCCAGCAGGGCTTGTCTGGGAAGAAGAGAGGGGGGGGGGGCGTGGGGTCAGCTACGGTAGGCTGTGGGCCCCGCGCCGTACGCGCCCATCTCGAGCGTCTGTCCTTTCAGGACGTTCCATGTTCCAACTTTTCGTCCGTGCCCGGTCAAAGCAGGGTTGTCCTCGCAAACGTACGAGTAGCTGCCGTTCTACGGTGCGGTCAAGGCCTCAAGGGCAGGGCAGGTCAGTGGTGACCGCAGCGCAGTCCCGTCCCATCGCCTTGCTCCACCTCACCGCGGCACTGATAGGAAGGGGCCAAGCCGTGCAAAAGGTGTCCCATCCGGCGGCGATTCCAGGGTCGCGAGTTTTGAGGTCCCAATTGCAGATTTGGTGTTCGGCCAATGTTGATGTTGCGCCCAAGCTGAGGAGGATGGCGAGCAACGTGAGCATCATGTCGGACAAGCGCGACATCGTTGACCCCGCGCTGTGAGCGAGTGGGAGGAGTGAAGAAGACATGAAGAAGCCCAGATAGGGCTATGAAAATCTTCGTCGACCTCCAAGGTCCTCGTGGGTTACTGCGGTGGGCCACGGGCTCGCGCCGTTGTAACAGCCTAGGTGAAATTGCTACCGGAGGTTGGATGGGCTCGGCGCTGGATCAATTGCCGTCTTTATGGCCGAGCCGCTTTGCTTGATCGCTTGACGCAAGAAGCCCTCTTCTTTGAAGGTCGGGGAGGAGCGCCGCAGCTACTCCCGCTGCTTCCGCGGCCATACGCGACAAGGGAGTCGCAGCGCCCCACCTCGAAAGGACATGGCCTACGACTAGCTATGCTTCAGCGCTTTGAGATGTCGAGCTTGCCTCGAAGGGAAACGCTTGGTCTCGCGATGCTGGGCAATCTATTGCCAGAGTGCAATCTGCGGGAGGACTTCGCGGAGAGTGGCTGCGTCTTGTGGGTCGCCACGATGACCGAGAAAGTCCCCAGCCCCTCCGAATCACTGGCGTCAAAAGAGCAGAGAGTATCCATCGCCTGCTCTTACCTCTTCTTTTGAGCTGCGCAGCTATGACCAGGCTCTCGCTGCCTTCTCTTGCCATCGCAGGGCTCCTCTCCCTTCTCTTCGACCGCAGTACCGGCAACCACGCCGTTTGCCACTGGAAGGAAGGTCCATTGTCCCCCTTCTACTATAGCTATAGGCGCTTCTGCATCGCCGATGTAGCCCGAAGCCTTTCTGGCGAAGCCTCCTACTGGTGCGGCAGAGATTGGGCTGTGAGAACAGCAGGCATCGCCGGCATTGAGGGGAGAGGGCGTCAGGCTCTGACGTTCCCTAGTCCACCCTACCTTAGAACTACTACGGGATCCTAGTAGCAGACTTCAACGTCTTGCGAGAAGGAATACTTGAAATTGGTGCGTCCGTTGCACGCGAAAGCCGTGCCCGGAGCCTTGATTGACAATGCACCGCGACCTCGCGCGGCCCAGCGACTCCGTGCGGGGGCAACGGCTATGCTAGGAAGCTCTACAAGGACTTTGCATGTGCAGACGCTAGGTGCGAGCGCTGGAGCAAAGACGATGCCAGCCCTGCTGACCTGCACTTTCCTCGCCCGTCCACCCGTCTGATCCAACCACGCTGTACGGCGGCAGGCAGTGGGCCTTTTGTTCTGGCGTGGGAGACGAGACGGTGCCACAGAGCCAGCTGAAGTGCTACTTTATGGACGCATTTGATGATTGTAGGTGCTCCTTGGCTGCGGCGATACCAAAGGGACCCGCCCTGCTAACGGCCTCCCTCTGCACCCTGCCGCAGGCGAGTGGCCGAGCGGGTCAAGACCCTTTGGGATCGACGACATTCCCGACCATATTGATGTTTGGTTCAAGACAAAGGATGAGATCTCTGCGGCTGAATACGCCGATGCCAATGGGAGCTCAAACGCTTCGGTAGCATCGTGAAGGAGGCGAGGCGGCTGGTGGCCGAGGACGCGGCTCGATTGGGCTGCTTCTGTCCGTTTGATGCTGCAGCTCAAATTTAGATGATGAGCTCCATGCGCTGGTCCGGCCTCTAGGCCGCGTGTCTCTTCCTTCTTGAAAGGATGAGGGGGTGAATTGGTTGTTGAGAGCAGCGTACGAGCGGCGGCGGCGGCGGCGGCGGCGCGGCTTTTGTCACGTAGCCGTCCGTGCACATGGCCCGTGCAAGAGGTCGCTCTCTACGCAGGCTGACACCGCAGCGCCGGACAAGGCAGCGAATTCATTGCGATGGCGTGCTGCTTATGCTCAGCGCGGAGCGATATGTTTTGATGCCCACCTCTTTGCTCTGCCTCCAACCTCAAGTCTGCCCCTACCCTCGTCGTTATGCGCTACGACTCAAGCTACGAAAGACATTCAGAGGATGGTGTAACCTTCTTTGTCGTCTGGCAGCTGCTCAGGGTTGTCGATGTCGCGCACCACAAAGTGCGGACCCGCCTCCCCCATCTGCAACTCCAGCCCAATCGGCGCGCCCTCTACCGGCACCGCAAACGGAGCAACCACTTGCACCACGCCCCTGTTTCGCGGCAGGATCACACGGATCGCGATGCGACGGCGAAATGTCTGCGCCGCCACGGCCGCAATCAGAACGTTGAACTCCTGCGCGGTGTCCACCGCGTGGCGCCTGAGCCTCCTCCATCCATCCGATCCACGCTCTGGCAGCACACCCCCCGGCCACAGCCTCTCAAGCGCATCGGTGCGCTGCGTCCCCGTCATCCAGAGGAACTCCTCCGGGTGGTCGCGCAGATGGACGTAGAGCTGAGTACGCAGGATCAGAGCGCGATCATGCTCCACCATGCCCAAGCCGATTGCGGTGTCGTCGAATCCGCTGATCCATGCCCAGAGCGTCTTCGATCATCTCCAAGAAGACGAGCCTGCTCTCTTCGTCCGACATGGGGCGCAGCAGAGGGCGGAGGGGAGCAAAACGGACGGGCGAAAGTGAAGGGTGGTGGTCCGAGGGGCGCTTGAAGCGAGCGGAGCGACGGCGAGGTGGTAGAGGCGAGGGAGAACTTGATGATGGGCGGCTCAGGGTAGGCGAGAGGGCGGCATCATCGTCTTGACCAGCAGACTCGGCATCCGCGGGGATCTTGGCCAACTCTCGCGCAATGACGGCGTCGTCTGCTATGATCTACGAGCACGGCGCGCCGCATCATCTCCTCCTTCCTCTCCCTCCCGCGATCCTTCGCTCTCATCGTCATCGCCCTCCCCAACCCCGCCTTCACCGCCATCGTCATCGCTCTCGAAGTCATCTTGAAGCAAAAGGTCGACCTCCTCCAACGCATCGATGTCGTTGCGAGTCTGCTCCACGATGATGCCGGCAAAGTCGACCGCTGCGGCATTCTGCCAGTCATTAGCACCCGACACGACGGCGTCGGCCATGTCGAAGCGTGCGAGACATGTCCGATGCTGCTGAAAAGGCTAGAGCCATAGCTCGGAGAGACATCGATCGTCGGTAGCGTGCAGTCGGGCGCGATTGAGGCCGTGTTGTAGTAGACGAAGATTACCAATGATGTGGCCACGCATCGAGTCGAGGCGGTCAATGCTGGCAAGACGGAGGGGAAGGAAAGCGCCGCTGGGGTCTCAGCGAGCGCAATGAGGTCCTCAACGTCGGGTAGGGCTTCCTCGCTCCAGACAGGCACCACGGCAGGGGTGCGGCAGGTGTGGGTAGTCGTTGCCTGCTGCTGTTTGACTATGAGGCGGTGGAGGCGCTAAGTGAGTGGCCCGTCGCTCGATGGACACGTCATCTGCTGCCATACGAGGTGGGCGAGAGACCAAGGAGTGTGGCTGCATGACGCCGGGATCGTCAAGGTCATGCTCTGCTTGGGCAATTGCGTCGAGCAAGGGCAGCCGAGCGGGCAGCGAGCAGGCGCTTTGTATGACGTTGCAAGTCATGCAGCACGGTAGGCAAGCCAGTGATGGTGTTAATGCTGTGGGCTGCCATGCCAGAGAGGTCGCCTGCGGGAAGAGAGCCTTGTGCTGCGCGTTGCCACGCCCACGGCGGCGGAGTTCTCGTCAAGGCCGGTGCGTTCGGTCTCGATCTGGCCGCACACTGCAGCAAGCTCACGGTGAGCGTCGAAGATGGTGACGAGAGCAGTCTCCATCGCCGACTCGTCGTCCCTGGTCTCGCGCTTGTGTGGCTGTATTATCCAGACGCTCGTCGTGGTAGCAGACGGGCGGTGGTTAGCCAAGAAGGTGGCGACGACCTGGTGGTTGCTACCGGCGGGCACGAGTAGGGCCTCAGCGGCACACGTCTGCATGGGCGGAGCGCCGCAGAGGTACCGAGAGACGCTGTTTTTTCAGGCTGTATGTAGTTGAATAGGTGCTGCTCAAGACGACCGCTGCGTGCAGTCGTAGGCTGAGCACGAAGTCGTGATGGTCGGAGTAGATGTCCCTGTTGGCGCAGGGAGGAGCGCCCGTCAGTTACGCCCGTGGTAGAAGGGGAAGTTGATCGCGTCAAAAGCTCACATATTCGGCGGTTGCTGCGTTGGAGCGCTCGTAACTTGCCAGCCGCACCACTTTGAGCGCATCGCGTCGGTGCCCAACGTGGAATATTTGCTATGAGAATCGTTTGCTTGGTGCTAAGTATGGCAGAATTCGACTGGGCTGCGCAACATGTTGAGGCCCGTGTAGAGGAGGCGAATGTTACCGTCGACGTGGTGCAGCGAAGAGTCGATTCGGTCGATAGACGCCAGACGAAGAGGAGGATTGCGCCGCTGTCATCGAGGTATCGGCCTTGCCCTACATACCGCGTGTTCATCAAGGCGATGAGCTGCGGCAGAGTCGGCACCTCGGAGGCGTCGCCTGTATAGTCCGGAGAAGACGACGTCTTGCGGCGCTTGGCCTTCGGCTCCTCCTTCCTCAACGCCTGCAAACGCAAGGCCTCAACCTGGATCTGTAGCTGCGACGCCCGTCGAGCTTGAGCCCAGGACCCGTGCGAGAGAGGAGCGCGCAACCATCACCGTCAGCTTCGACGTCCCTTCATATCAGCCAAACCTCCTCTCAGCTCACCTGATCGCGTCGTTGTCGCGCTTTGTGCGTCGAGGAAGCTTGGGAATGCGAGCGGGCACCATGCGGTCCTTTGCGTCGAGGCGGTGGCGGGTCTGAGAGAGGGCGTCGAGGAGCGCAAAGGCGTCGGCAAGGGGGTGATGGAGCTTCACCTCTTGGCAGCCCAGACAGACCTGCGAGCAAGGTAGCGGGGGTCAGGTGACGATACGAGTCTCACTCTGCCCGTGCGCATGCTCACCAGAACCCGATGGCGCCTGTCGTAGAGGCCCAAGAAGAAGGCGGGAACGGTGCGGCCGATGGTGAGCTGGTTGGGTGGCCGGTGGTGATTGACGCGGTCCGCTGGAGCCGGCCCCTCACGATGCGACATTGGCTGGTGGCAGTAGAGGCATCGCAACTGGCCCTCTTCCGCCTCCTCGTACCTGAGCGTATGGTCACCGACGACGATTGGCTCAGGAAGGACGTGCCCCATCATCTCGTCGTACAATTCCTCGTAAAGCTCTCTAATAGCGTCGAGGAAGAGGATGGTCAGCAAGTTGCGCAGGGAAGTGAAGCGCACGACTCACTGCTGCCTTGCGCAGGGATTCGTGGTACGTTGCCCTTCCTCACGCCGAGCGGCCATCCAGAGCTTCTCTTGACCTGCTGAAGGGATGGACGATTCACGCGGTCACCACCGTAGTGCTCCTCGATCTTGCTGCGCCTGAGCCTTGCCGTGCGCCTTGTTTCTGGCCCGATGGTCGGCTTCGAGCAGGGTCGTCGCGGAACAACGTCTCCCTCACCAATAGCCCCAGCTCAATCCACTTGTTGAGCAGGTACGACAGCTCCTCGAGGTCAATGACCGACGTCTGCCTCTCCCTTGGGCAACTGGCGTAGTCTAGGCGCAGCCCAACGCGGAGGAGTTGGCGGAGCTGCCTCAAGCAGCCGAGTCTCGAGTGCAGCTCTTCTAGCGCACGCAGTTGGGAGCGCCACGATCGAGTTGCGAAGCTCGACGTCGATCGTGAGGTAGCGGCGGGTGTGGAGGCGGCGGATCCACTCGCGCTGCTTGATGTTGCGACCAACGCTGGAGTACGGCTGGTTGAGGACCGGCAGACTCAAGATCATGGGCAGCAGGGGGAGGTCGTCGTGCCACGATGCTGAGGTTGGTGGCTCCACCGTAGCGGTGGTGTGAGGCGCCACGGCGCCATCGACAGGGCAAGGAGGTCTTGGATGACGGCCTAGCTGGATGGAGATGGGGGTGAAGGGGCCGAAGAGCTGCGGGAGCGGGCAGGGGTCAGCGTCGAGCTCACACCTTGTCAGACGCTCGCCTGCAACGCACCTGGCGGCGGTGCTCTGCGGCATCTTCTTCCGTCATCTCTCTCAAGCATCGCAGAACTTCATCGCGAATCGCCTTGGGGCCCTTCTTCCTCGCCTGCGGCTGCGTCCAGGCGGTTGCGAGCGGCCTCCAAACGTGGAGACCCGTGTCTCTGGCCATCACTAACTCAGAAAGCAGCTCCTCGTAGTCTTTCTTGATGTTATGCCTGCGCAGCCACTCGTAGCGGATGACTCCGCCAGCGACGATGACGACCTGCCAGAGCTCGTACGTGTCGTGGGGGAAAAGGTCCAGCCGAGGAGACCTTCGTAGTAGGCATGGTCCGCTGCCCCTGAGTAGGCAACCAAGCTCGTAAGGGTCGTCGTCGCTGCCCTCTCCGAGGACAAGGTGAGCGTTGGCCGCTGGGACGTCATCGGCGTGGGAAGAGGACGAGGAGGTATGTGCCTGCTTTGGTGATGCAAAATCGGGTGTGGCGTCTCGAGTGGCGTCGGCGCGCTTCGAGGTGGCCAAGATGGCGACGGTCGTGGGGTAGGAGGGAGAGGGAGGAGGAAGAAGAGGAGGAGCATTGCTGTCGTTGACATGGACCGTGAGGTCGATGGCGGTGGCAGCGGAGCCCTGAGGGACCGCAGCTGCAGCCCTAGTGCGCAGGCGTGCCATCTGGAAGGCTGACGGTCGATGGTGCAAGGGCCCCTAGCGTCGTCTTCGTCTGCGGTGGTCATCTCTTCGTGCTCGTGGTCGTCGTCATGAGGTTGAGAGTAGGCTGGGTCCTGGTCGTCATCATCATTGACGTCGTCGTGCTCGCTGCTCGGGTCCTCTGTGATATTGGTCGCATCGAGGTCGCTAGCTAGCCCGTCTGTTGTCGAGCCGCTGCTTGCTTCATGTTTGACGTCTTGCTGCGGATGGCGAGATGGTTTCGAGGAACCCCCTCCCGCTCCATATATGCGGCAATGTTAAGTGATTCGCTTCTGCCGTACAATGCCACGCCACGCTCGAGAGCGGCTTCCTCTTCGGGGTCCAGCGGCGGCGGCGGCTGGTGGGGTTGAGGTCTTGGCTGGTCTTGACGGTGGTGGCTCCCTTGGCGACCGAGTGAGAGGCTGCGGTCGAAGAGGAGGCGATGTGTGAGGCAGAAGCAGAGGAAGACGTTGAAGCCTTGGTGGGCTGGCGGTCGGTGGTGGACGCACCGTCAGCGTCTTCATCGCCGCTGTTGTAAGCGTCGAGGCTCATGTCCTCTTCGTCATCGTCGTGGTACGAAGCGTGAGCCGTTTGAAAGTCCGGGTCATCATCACTTTCATCCTCTTGCTCGTCGTAGGAGTCCTCAGCTGCGTCAGAGGCGTCGAGGTCGCTGGCGAGCTCATTTGGGTCGATATCCTCGCTCGAGGCGGAGGTGCGGCTGGGCGCGCGGCGCTGGCTGATGCTGGGTACGTCAATCGACTTCGAGGGCGAGGATATGGCAAAGAGGGTCGTAGTCGGGTCGACCGTCGTGGATGACGATGCGGCGTTGCTCTTGGCCTTTAGAGCTCCGAGGGGACCAAGGACAACGAGCTCGAGGCTGGGCGTGCGACGCTTGCGAGTGCTCATCGAGCGTCGAGGGAAGGGCGTGGTGTGGAAAGCAGCAAGAGGAGGAGAGGGACGAGGAGGAGCAGCGATGGCAACGTCATCGTCGCTGAGGAGGAGAGATCGATTGGCAACGCAGCAGTTGCACCGGGTACCTGAGCGGCGGCCCTGGTGATGATGCGTCCCATGGTTGGGCGCTGCTGTTCGTGGTGGTGATGGTAGAGAAAAGCATCCGCGAGAGAAGTCGGTCCGCTCTTTGCGATCCTTTGACAAGATTGCAGACTTGGTCGAGCTGTGAGCAAGAGGGAGGAGGGCTGCAGTCAGCAAGCTGTCGCCGCCGCCGGCGCCGCTAGCAGCGAGATTGCCCGTGCCATCGTCGTACTCACCCGCTGCATGACGAGTGGTCGAAGGCGAGTACGACTTGTCCTCGGGGTTGTATTTACCACGACCATGCGCTGTGGGTTTCATGATGCTTGCCCACGCCATGACATCGGTGAGGGTAGCCTCGCTGGGCTTGGTGGCGGGAGGGGCATTGAGACGTTGAGCTTTCCCTCCTCGAGGTTGAAGCTGTCCTTTCCTGCTGCCTCCTTTGCAGCACGGACGAGGGAGAGGAACTGCTCCATGGTGTGGCATGCCTTGACATCGTTGCACACCTGGTCGAGCTGCGGTACGATGAGAAGAGAAGTGAGTCAGCAAGTCTGCCGGTATTGAGGCTACCGCCGCCGCCGCCGCCGTACTCACCCGTTGAGCATTCAACGGCCTCAAAGTGTAGTGGCCGTCTTCGAATGCAGGACTGATGCGATCAGGGGAGGCTTTGTAGGGGTTGCGATCACGGGCCGCTGGCCAAAAATTCGACAAGATGAAGGCGTTGTACTTGTCGACGAGGGCACGAACTCGCTCCTCCTCCGGCAAGGCGACGAGGGCACGCTGAAGCTCCTCACTCTTCTTCAGGAAGTCGGGTGACAGCTTGTCTCTGTTGCGGCGCGCGTTGCGAGGAAGCAAGTCAGCCGCGATGCTTCTGGTGCTTGGAGGGGTCACGCTGCACTCACTTGGGGGTGCCGCCGCCGCCAGCATTGAGCTCGATGGTTCAAGGATGGTGCGGAGGTGGTGTATGCCAGTCGTCGTCGTCGTCGTCGTCGTCGTCGTCGCCTTCTTCCGGTGGGCTCGACGGGAGGGTTGAGGATCGACGTGGAAGAATCTGCAAAGGGAGAGGTGTGAGGTGAGGGTCAGTGGCTGCCGAGTCGTTGCTACAGTCGCAGCATACTTACGTCGGTGAGCTTCGTGTCAATGCTGGCTTGGCTGCTTGCCATCGTCATACGGCCGTCGTTGCGCTTATGGATGCAGCCGATGCTTTGCTGTTCAATCTGGTCCTTTGACGTCTTCTCAAAGTTATTATTGTGGACGACCGTATTGCTTGTGATTTGCAGCGTATGCCAGCGGGGCGACTGTGCGTGGCATGGGCTTGGTGTGAGCGACGTTGGAGGGCGTGAGCGGCGGCGTATGCCACTCACCATCTCGAGCTAGGAGGCTGTTCTATGCGTCAATATTGAGATCTTTTGGAGCTGCAGAGCCGCAGTGGGCGTCCACCTTGCTGATGAGCGTGACAAGAAGGTGTGGATGGCTCTTGATCTTGGCTGCTGAGCTGGTGACGTCGATGAAGTCGTGGGCTTGCCCTGGTTGGCGGGGCGAGGTGGACGAGGATGAAGCTCACGGCTCAGCACCGAGCGTGGTGAGCGTGCACAGCTATGCACGATTTGGAAGGATCATTAGTGAAAATCTGGGAAGCCATTCTGTGGCGCCACGGTGCTGTGACCATGATCAATGTGCGTGGTAGTGCTCGTGATTAGATTGGTGGTGATTAGATTGGTATTGGTGGTAGTGAGGATTGGCGGGCAAGGTGGAGAGCTGCAGCCTCGAGGGCGGAGAGCGGGGCGCCAATCTCAAAATCAGCCTTGCAGCAGCAGCAGCCGGCTGGTCCGCCTTTCTCAAAACCACGTGGATGGACTTGGACGGGAAGCCGCCTGGCGCGCGAGTCAAATGGAGAGCGGCGGCTGCAGCTCGATCTTCTCGCCATCACCCATCATCGCGGACGCAGCCTTCCTCTGGTAACGACAGCAGCGACCTAGAAGTTCAGCGACTATTCAGATACAGCGACTCTTCCTCGCTACCTCTTAGCGCGCTCTCCCATCCTCCTTCATCCTCTCACCCTAGCATCTCGCCGCCATGAGGTACTACGAAAAGACGCTGCCGGACGTCGACGAGGTGGTCGTGTGCCAAGTCCGCTCCATCGCAGAGATGGGCGCATACGTCAAGCTGCTCGAGTACGACAACGCCGAGGGAATGATTCTGCTTTCAGAGCTGTCGAGGAGGCGCATTAGATCGATCCAGAAGCTGATCAGAGTAGGGAGGAATGAGGTAGTCGTCGTATTGAGAGTGGACAAGGAGAAGGGTGAGTTCGCGGCGGCGTGCATGACGAGAAGAGCAAGCTGACATCTTTGCACGCTCGCCAGGGTACATCGACTTGTCCAAGCGCAGAGTGTCCGCAGACGACGTCATCAAGTGTGAAGAGCGATACAACAAGTCAAAGGTGAACTCGAGAGCTCCTTCATCACGCCAGCTCGCCCGCATATACTCACCTCCTCCTCGCTCCCGCAGGCCGTCCACTCCATCCTCGCCCACGTAGCAGGCAAGATCTCCACCGGCGAGCTCTCAGCAGGCGCAGGCGGAGCCTCCGAGCAAGGCGAGGCCAAGCTCCTCGAGCTCTACCAGCAAATTGCTTGGCCCTTGGACCGCAAATTCGGCCACTCGTACGACGCCTTCAAGCTCGCCGTCACCGAGAGCGACGCCGTCTTTGGTATCCCCGAGATCAAGGACAAGCTTGACCCCATGGTACTCAAGGAGCTTCAAGCTAACATTGCGCGTCGTCTGACACCTCAGCCGGTCAAGATTCGCTCAGATGTTGAGGTCACCTGCTTCGGCTACGAGGGAATCGACGCCATCCGTCGGGCTCTCGCAAAGGCTGAGGCCCTCTCCACCGATGTCGTACCCATCCGCGTAAAGCTCGTCGCGCCGCCGCTGTACGTGCTGGTCAGCCACTCGACGGACAAGGTTGCGGCCATTGCGAGGATGGAGGAGGCGCTCAAGGCTGTGGAGGAGGACATCAAGGGCAACGGAGGCAATGTCAATGTCAAGATGATGCCCAAGACGGTTAGCGAGACGGAGGACAAGGAGCTGGAGAGGTTGTTGGAGAGGATGGGTGAGGAGAATGCTGAGGTGGCCGGTGATGATGATGATAGTGAGGGGGAGTAGGCGTAGAGGCGTGCACGGATTGGTTGTCACTCTTGCTCGCTACCTTAGCGCACCCAAAACATCTCCTCATCACGGCGTGAACGTTGATGCGATTGTGCGGTAGTGATGGTGGAATAAAGGTACAAGTTGGATTGTACAAAGGGTAACGACGAGGCCTGTTGAGTTGTAATGCTGCAGTGTAGTGTTCTGACTCCCTCCTCCTAACGCTTACCGTCCCCCGCGGCGTGTTGGACGCCACGGGTATCCTCTCCTTCGCTCTAGTGCGCCGCCTTCTCTGCCTCCTCCGCCTTCTCCAACGCCCTCTCAAACATCTTGACCAGCCCCTCCGTCTCCTCCAGCCCGGTGCTGACGCGCACGAGCGTAGCCTCGACGCCGAACTCCTTTGCCCAGTCGAGCTCATTGTAGTGGGCGAGCAGCGTGTAGGGGCTAGCCAACGTAAAGTTGGTACCCAAGCTCGGCCCCTTTGCACAGCTGAGCGCATCGTAGAAGGCTTGGGAGGCGGCAAGGGTGGTGAAGATGACGCTGAAGAGGCCGCCGAAGCCTCCTTCGTGCTGCTCGCGCGTGGCGATGCTGGCGTCGACCGTCGTGCCAGCGCTGCTGGGCGTGTCGCGGGGGTAAGGGAGCGCCTTCTTGCGACGGCAAGCGTCGTAGTGAGCGCGCGTCTCGAATTTGGGATAGTAGACGCCCTTGACCACGCTACCGCTGCCGCCAAGACGCGCGTGAAGCATGGTAGCGAGCGCCTCAGCGTTGGCATCAATGCGCTGCACTCGACGGGCAAAGTCGCGCGAGTTGCGCTCCATGAAGACGGCGTCCACGCCCCAGTAGTTGTCCTCGTACTCTCCACCCTGCACCAACACCTCGCGGATCTCGCCCGCGTGCCTGCCCTTGGGGTTGACGACCATCGACCCGCCCATGACATTCGCGTCGCCGCTGAAGACCTTGGTCAGCGAGGAGACGACGATGTCGGCGTAGGGAAGGACCTCGACGTTGAGGAAGTTGCCAATCGTCTCGTCTACCACGACGAGGAAGTCGTGCTCCTCGGCGAGGCGACGAATGCGCGGCAAGTCGGGGCAGCGGAGCAAGGGATTCGAGGGGAATTCGCAGAAGAGGGCAAGGATGGGAGCTGGCGAGGCGCCGTCTGCCTGTGGCTGCTTCTGCGCCTTGAGGATCTCCTCCAACTCGTCCAGCTCATCATCGCTGCCCTTGCCGAAAAAGTGGCAGCCCGGACCCCACTTTTGCAAGATCTTGAGCGTGTCTGTGTACGGGAAACCAAAGCAGACGCTCTTTCCCACTCCCTCTACGCTTCCTTGCCTCCATCGCAGCGCCACCTGGTGAGCGTGGAAGATGGAGCTCATGCCGGAAGGGTAGAGGAAGACGTCGTCCTCGCTCAGGTTGGTACCCTCTCGCGCTGTGGGGCCGACGTCGGGTGCTCCTGCGTCAGTAGCCCCATCTCGGTCTGAGAGGAGCGTACCTGCAATGCGACGACGCAGGGCGCGCTTGGCGAGGGGAGCAGAGCTGGCCGGCAAGTTGCGGCCGTATCGCTCCTCGACGTAGGCGGATTGGTCGCCGGACATGAGCTCCGCGTCTGGATCGGCGCTGTCTTTCTGGGCGATGGCAGCGGGCGTGGCTGAAGATGTTGTCGAGTTGGCGAGAGCGTGGGCGACAGGTGCCGCCGCAACAGCTCCTCCTCGCGAGTAGTGGCGGTTCTTCGAATAGCGACGATGTACGGGCTCTGCTGCTGCAGTTGCTGGGTTGGTGAGGATCATCGAGGAGGAGGGAGACTCTTCGGCGGCAGGAGTCGCAGCGCCAGAAGGCGAAGCCGTTGACTCGTCGCCCCCTAGTCGCCCGGTCTCCTCCAAGATGGACAAGCAATGCTCGGCCAAGCGACTACTGATCCCGTCCCCTGTATGCTGCCAGTAAGACTTGGCAATCGGCGCCGCTGATGCTGGGAAGAGGACGATGTAGAGCTGCACGGGCGCCGCAGCCAACGACTGCTCCGTCGAGCCAGCTGGTGTAGTCGCAGTTGACGCGGGCAGAACGAGGCTGAATTGCACCACTCGAATGGGCAGCGACGACGTAGCTTGCTGATTCTGGACGGCATACTGCGCGCGCATATACGAGCGACATCGGTCGGCGACGCGGGCAGAGGGAAAGAGGTAGCAGCTCTCTGGCTCATGGTCGGCGAGACCTGGCGTACCAAACTTGCGGAGGAGCACTGCGGCGAGCTGAGGGAAGCGCATACAGTCAGCCACATGCTAGCCTAAGAGCACCTCCCCGCTCAGTCTCACCTTCTGAATGCTCTTGTGAACAAAGAAGCGCGGATACCCGATCTGCATAACGTCTCCCAACCTCCCCTCCTCGTAGTCGACATTGTCCTGCCACTTTGGCAAGCTGACCGAGACGGCGTGCGCCATGTTGGCGGGGATGGCCGTGCCGACAGAGAAGTCGTAGCCTCCCGCCGCCTGAGCGGGGGCCGGAGTCGTCGTCATCATCATCGTGATGGCGGATATGATGGTGAGGAAGGCAAGTGAGACTAGCTGCGAACACAGCAGCTTCTTCTCGTCCGACTCTCGTCTCGGTGACCTCAGACGCTGCAGGCGTGTGAGCGGAGAGCAAGGCTTGACTCGAGCGGGGTAGGAACGGGAGGAGCAAGGCAAAGAGGCGGCGGACTGATGCTCGAGAGGACGATTTTGGAGCTTGACCTTCACTCGCATCATTACCACGATCACCCGCGCATACGACGACGATGGAGGCTCGACGAGGCGCATATATCGCCTTTCGTGCTGCCATGAGGCGTCTTCTCGTCGATGAGGTGGCAGTACCGCCTCGCAGAGGCATCGCAACAACTTCGACTGCCTCATCTGCAGCCCTGCACCCTTCATCATCGTCCTCTCCTCTCGTCTCAGGAGAGCTCAGCGCCATCCTCTTCCACTCGTACAAGCAGCAAGAGCTGCAGAGGCTGCAAGAGGGGCCAACGGATCCCTCAAGTCTCTCCC
>JBBPBK010000303.1:0-72821 GCA_039720395.1 Liquidambar formosana
TAGGAGACCTATACACTCCAAAAATCCTAGGAGGCTCTCCAGAGTCCACGGCGCTCTCCTAGACCCATTTAGTGTCAGTCACTATAGACTCGTGAGAGCCTCACAACGCTTCCCAGGCACCTGTTGGAGCTCTATACTCTCCAAAAAAATCCTAGAAGGTTATCCAGATTCCCCGATGCTCTCTAAACTCGATTCGGGTCGCCATCGACTGGTGGGAGCCTCACAACCCTTCCTGGACACCCCATTGGAGCTCTACGCATTCGAAATAATCATAGGAGGCTACCTTGGTTCGACGGGGCTCTCAAGACCCACTTAGAGTCACCATGGGCTCATGGGGGCCTCACAACGCTTCCTGAACACCCGTAGGAGCGCTATACACTCCAAAACGTCCTAAGACGCTTTCTAGAGTCCACGACCCTTTCAAGAGACAATTAGAGCCGCCATCGACTTGTGAGAGCCTCACAACGCTTCGTAGACTTCTGTAGACTCAACAACACCCTCTAAACCCAACTAGAATCGCTACAGACATCATAACCCTTTTCAGACTCCCAATGGAGCGCTAATCATTAAAAATATTCATAGGACGCTTCCTCGATTCCACGGTGCTCTCTAGACTCAATGACAGTCGCCATGGACTCGCGGGGGCCTCACAATGCTTGGTAGACAACTGTACGCGCTCTACACAGTCTAAAAGATCCTAGGAGGCTTTCTAGTATCCGCGGCGCTCTTTAGACTCAATTGGAATCACCATGGTCTCGTTGGAGCCTCACAACGCTTCCTACACACTCGGAGGAGCTCTAAACTGTTCAAAAAAAAAAACCCCTAAGAGGCTTTCTAGAGTCCACAGTGCTCCCTAAACTCAATTATGGTTGCCATAGACTCGTGGGAGTCTCACAACGCTTCTTACACAGCTAGTAGGTGCTCTATACACTCCCGAAAAAAAAAACCCCTCAGAAGCTCTCTCGACTCCACGACGCTCTCTCGACCCAGTTGGCGTCGCCATAGACCAGTGGGAGCCTAACAACGGCACCTTGACACCCCGTAGGAGCTCCATACTTTCCAAAAAATCCTAGGAGGCTCCCTAAAGTCCACGACGCTTTCTAGACACGATTAGGGTTGCCTTAGACTCATGGAATCCCCACAACACATCTTAGACACCCGTTGGAGTACCAACCCAAAAAGAAAAAAAAAGGACATCCGTTCGTGCTCTATTGATTCGAAATAATCATAGGAGGCTTGCTACAATCCCTGCCGCTCTCTACACTCAATTAGAGTCGCCATAGACCCGCAGGCGCCTCACAACGCTTCCTGGACCCCCATAGGAGCGTTATACACTCCAGAAAAAGCCAGGAGCCTTTCTGGGTTCCATGGCGCTCTTTGGACACGATTAGAGTCGCCATGCGCTCGTGGGAGCCTCACAACGCGTCTTAGACGCCCGTAGGAGCTGTATGCACACCCAAAAACTCGTAGGAGGCTTTCTAGAGTCCACGGCGCTCTCTAGACTCATTTAGAGTGGCTATAGACTCTTGGAAGCCTCACAACACAACTGACACACCCTAGAGGAGCTCTATACACTCCAGAAAACTCTTGGGAGGTTTTCTGGAGTCCACGGTGCTCTCTAAGCTCATTTAGATTCGCTATACACTTGTGGAAGCCTCACAACACATCCGAGACGCACCTACGCACACACTCCAAAAAATCCAAGGAGGCTTTCTAGACTTCACAGCGCTCTCCAAGCAGATTTAGTGTCACCATGGACAAGTGGAAGCCTCACAATGGTTCCTAAACACCCGTAGGAGCTCTATGCATTCGAAATAGTCACAGGTGGCTTTCTAGACTCAATTAGAGTCGCCTTGCACTCGTGGGAGCTTCACAACACTTCCTACACAGCTGTTGGAGTCCCATACACTCCAAAAAAATGTTAAGAGGCTTTCTGGAGTCCACCATGCTCCCTAGCTCAACTAGAGTCGCCCTAGACTCGTGGGAGCCTCACAGCGCTTCCTACACACCTGTTGAAGCTCTATACACTCCAAAAAGAAAAAAAAAAAAAAATCCTAGGTGGCTTTCTAGGGTCCACAGACCTCCCTAGACGTAATTAGAGTCGCCATGCACTCGTGCGAGCCTCACAAGACATCCTAGACACCCATAGGAGCTGTATACACTACAAGAAATCGTAAGAGGCTTTCTAGAGCCCACGGTGTTCCCTAGACTCATTTAGAGTTGCTATAGACTCGTGGAAGCCTCACAACGCATCGTGGACACCCGTAGGTGCTCTATGCACTCCAAGAATCCCAGGGGGCTTTCTAGAGTCCATAGTGCTCTCTGGACTCATTTTGAGTCGCTATAAACCCCGTGGAAGCCTCATAACGCAGCCCAAACACCCGTAGGAGCTCCATACACTCCAAAAAATCCAAGGTGGCCTTCTAGAGTCCACGGCGCTCTCTAAAGTCAATTAGAGTCGTGCATAGAATTGTGAGGGTCTCACAATACTTCCCAGACACACATAGGAGCCCTATACACTCCAAAAATCCTAGGAGACTCTCTAGTGTCCACGGTGCTCTCTAGACCCATTTAGAGTCAGTCACTATAGACTCGTGAGAGCCTCACAATGCTTGCCAGGCACCTGTTGGAGCTCTATACGCTCCAAAAGAATCCTAGGAGGCTATCCAGATTCCCCGACGCTCTCTAAACTCGATTCGGGTCGCCATCGACTGGTGGGAGCCTCACAACCCTTCCTAGACACCCCATTGGAGCTCTACGCATTCGAAATAATCATAGGAGGCTTCCTTGGTTCGACGGGGCTCTCAAGACCCAATTAGAGTCACCATGGGCTCGTGGGGGCCTCACAACGCCTCCTGAACACCCGTAGGAGCGCTATACACTCCAAAACATCCTAAGAGGCTTTCTAGAGTCCACGACCCTTTCAAGAGACAATTAGAGCTGCCATCGACTTGTGGGAGCCTCACAATGCTTCCTAGACTCCTGTAGGTGATCCATACACTCCAAAAAATCCTGGAGGCTATCTAGACTCAACGACACCCTCTAAACCCAATTAGAATCGCCACAGAAATCATAACCCTTTTCAGACACCCAATGGAGCGCTAATCATTGAAAATATTCGTAGGACGCTTTCTCGATTCCACGGTGCTCTGTAGACTCAATTACAATCGCCATGGACTCGCGGGAGCCTCACAACGCTTGCTAGACAACTGTACGAGCTCTACACGGTCCAAAAGATCCTAGGAGGCTTTCTACTATCCGCGGTGCTCTTTAGACTCAACTGGAATCACCATGGACTCGTTGGGGCCTCACAACGCTTCCTAGACACCCGTAGGAGCTCTAAACTGTTCAAAAAAAAACCCTAAGAGGCTTTCTAGAGTCCACAACGCTCCCGAAACTCAATTAGGGTTGCCATAGACTCGTGGGAGTCTCACAACGCTTCTTACACAGCTACGAGGTGCTCTATACACACCAAAAAAAAAAAAAAGAAAACTCCTAGGAGGCCCTCTCGACTCCACGACGCTCTCTCGACCCAGTTGGCGTCGCCATAGACCCGTGGGAGCCTCACAACGGTTCCTAAACACCCGTAGGAGCTCTATGCATTCGAAATAATCACAGGTGGCTTTCTATATTCCACGGCGTTCTCTAGACTCAATTAGAGTCGCCATAGACCCGTGGGAGCCTCACAACGGCACCTTGACACCCCGTAGGAGATCCATACTGTCCAAAAAATCCTAGGAGGCTCCCTAAGGTCCACGGCGCTCTCTAGACATGATTAGGGTTGCCATAGACTCCTGGAATCCCCACAACGCATCCTAGACACCCATTGAAGTACCAATCCAAAAAAAAAAAAAAAAAAGACATCTGTTGGTTCTCTATAGATTCGAAATAATCATAGGAGGCTTTCTACAATCTCTGTCGCTCTCTACACTCAATTAGAGTCGCCATAGACCCGCAGGCGCCTCACAACGCGTCTTGGACCCCATAGGACAGTTATACACTCCAAAAAAATCCAAGGAGGCTTTCTGGGTTCCATGGCGCTCTTTGGAAACGATTAGAGTCGCCATGCGCTCGTGGGTGCCTCACAACACGTATTAGACACCCGAAGGAGCTGTATGCACACCAAAAAAATCGTAGGAGGCTTCCTAGAGTCCACGGCGCCCTCTAGGCTCATTTAGAGTGGCTATAGACTCTTGGAAGCCTCACAACACAACTGACACACCCTAGAGGAGCTCTATACACTCCAAAAAGCTCTTGGGAGCCTTTTTGGAGTCCACGGTGCTCTCTAAACTCATTTAGAGTCGCTATAGACTTGTGGAAGCCTCACAACACATCCTAGACGCACCTACACACACACTTCAAAAAATCCTAGGAGGCTTTATAGCGTTCACAGCGCTCTCCAAACGGATTTAGAGTCACCATGGACAAGTAGGAGCCTCACAACGGTTCCTAAACACCCGTAGGAGCTCTATGCGTTTGAAATAATCACAGGTGGCTTTCTATATTCCACGGCGCTCTCTAGACTCAATTAGAGTCGCCAGGCACTCGTGGGAGCCTCACAACACTTCCTACATACCTGTTGGAGTCCCATACACTCCAAAAAAATGTTAAGAGGCTTTCTGGAGTCCACCGTGCTCTCTAGCTCAACTAGAGTCGCCCTAAACTCGTGGGAGCCTCACAATGCTTCCTACACACCTGTTGGAGCTCTATACACTCCAAAAAAAAAAAATCCTAGGAGCCTTCTGGGGTCCACAGACCTCCCTAGACGCAATTAGAGTCGCCATGCACTCGTGAGAGCCTCACAACACATCCTAGACACCCATAGGAGTTGTATACACTACAAGAAATCTTATGAGGCTTTCGAGCCCACGATGTTCCCTACACTCATTTCGAGTCGCTATAGACTCGTGGAAGCCTCACAACGCATCGTAGACACCCGTAGGTGCTCTATGCACTCCAAAAAATCCCAGGGGGCTTAGAGTCCATAGTGCTCTCTAGACTCATTTTGAGTCGCTATAGACCCCGTGGAAGCCTCATAACGCAGCCTAAACACCCGTAGGAGCTCCATACACTCCAAAAAATCCAAGGTGGCCTTCTAGAGTCCATGGCGCTCTCTAAAATCAATTGGAGTCGTGCATAGAGTTTTGAGGGTCTCACAATACTTCCCAGACACCCGTAGGAGCCCTATACACTCCATAAATCCTAGGAGGCTCTCTAGAGTCCACGGCGCTCTCTAGACGCACTTAGAGTCAGTCACTATAGACTCGTGAGAGCCTCACAACGCTTCCCAGGCACCTGTTGGAGCTCTATACACTCCAAACAAAATCCTAGGAGGCTATCCAGATTCCCTGACGCTCTCTAAACTCGATTCGGGTCGCCATCGACTGGTGGGAGCCTCACAACCCTTCCTAGACACCCCATTGGAGCTCTACGCATTCGAAATAATCATAGGAGGCTTCCTTGGTTCGATAGGGCTCTCAAGACCCAATTAGAGTCACCATGGGCACGTGGGGCCCTCACAACGCTTCCTGAACACCCGTAGGAGCGCTATACACTCCAAAATATCCTAAGAGGCTTTCTAGAGTCCACGACCCTTTAAAGAGACAATTAGAGCCACCATCGACTTGCGAGAGCCTCACAATGCTTCCTAGACTCCTGTAGGTGATCAATACACTCCAAAAAATCCTAGGAGGCTATCTAGACTCAACGACACCCTCTAAACCCAATTAGAATCGCCACAGACATCATAACCCTTTTAAGACACCCAATGGAGCGCTAATCATTGAAAATATTCATAGGACGCTTTCTCGATTCCACGGTGCTCTCTAGACTCAATTACAGTCGCCATGGACTCGCGGGAGCCTCATAACGCTTGCTAGACAACTGTACGAGCTCTATACACTCCAAACAAAATCCTAGGAGGCTATCCAGATTCCCTGACGCTCTCTAAACTCGATTCGGGTCGCCAGCGACTGGTGGGAGCCTCACAACGGTTTCTAAACACCCGTAGGAGCTCTATGCATTCGAAATAATCACAGGTGGCTTTCTATATTCCACGGCGTTCTCTAGACTCAATTAGAGTCGCCATAGACCCGTGGGAGCCTCACAACGGCACCTTGACACCCCGTAGGAGATCCATACTGTCCAAAAAATCCTAGGAGGCTCCCTAAGGTCCACGGCGCTCTCTAGACATGATTAGGGTTGCCATAGACTCCTGGAATCCCCACAACGCATCCTAGACACCCATTGAAGTACCAATCCAAAAAAAAAAAAAAAAAGACATCTGTTGGTTCTCTATAGATTCGAAATAATCATAGGAGGCTTTCTACAATCTCTGTCGCTCTCTACACTCAATTAGAGTCGCCATAGACCCGCAGGCGCCTCACAACGCGTCTTGGACCCCATAGGACAGTTATACACTCCAAAAAAATCCAAGGAGGCTTTCTGGGTTCCATGGCGCTCTTTGGAAACGATTAGAGTCGCCATGCGCTCGTGGGTGCCTCACAACACGTATTAGACACCCGAAGGAGCTGTATGCACACCAAAAAAATCGTAGGAGGCTTCCTAGAGTCCACGGCGCCCTCTAGACTCATTTAGAGTGGCTATAGACTCTTGGAAGCCTCACAACACAACTGACACACCCTAGAGGAGCTCTATACACTCCAAAAAGCTCTTGGGAGCCTTTTTGGAGTCCACGGTGCTCTCTAAACTCATTTAGAGTCGCTATAGACTTGTGGAAGCCTCACAACACATCCTAGACGCACCTACACACACACTTCAAAAAATCCTAGGAGGCTTTATAGCGTTCACAGCGCTCTCCAAACGGATTTAGAGTCACCATGGACAAGTGGGAGCCTCACAACGGTTCCTAAACACCCGTAGGAGCTCTATGCGTTTGAAATAATCACAGGTGGCTTTCTATATTCCACGGCGCTCTCTAGACTCAATTAGAGTCGCCAGGCACTCGTGGGAGCCTCACAACACTTCCTACATACCTGTTGGAGTCCCATACACTCCAAAAAAATGTTAAGAGGCTTTCTGGAGTCCACCGTGCTCTCTAGCTCAACTAGAGTCGCCCTAAACTCGTGGGAGCCTCACAATGCTTCCTACACACCTGTTGGAGCTCTATACACTCCAAAAAAAAAAAATCCTAGGAGCCTTCTGGGGTCCACAGACCTCCCTAGACGCAATTAGAGTCGCCATGCACTCGTGAGAGCCTCACAACACATCCTAGACACCCATAGGAGTTGTATACACTACAAGAAATCGTATGAGGCTTTCTAGAGCCCACGGTGTTCCCTACACTCATTTAGAGTCGCTATAGACTCGTGGAAGCCTCACAACGCATCGTAGACACCCGTAGGTGCTCTATGCACTCCAAAAAATCCCAGGGGGCTTAGAGTCCATAGTGCTCTCTAGACTCATTTTGAGTCGCTATAGACCCCGTGGAAGCCTCATAACGCAGCCTAAACACCCGTAGGAGCTCCATACACTCCAAAAAATCCAAGGTGGCCTTCTAGAGTCCATGGCGCTCTCTAAAGTCAATTAGAGTCGTGCATAGAGTTTTGAGGGTCTCACAATACTTCCCAGACACCCGTAGGAGCCCTATACACTCCATAAATCCTAGGAGGCTCTCTAGAGTCCACGGCGCTCTCTAGACGCACTTAGAGTCAGTCACTATAGACTCGTGAGAGCCTCACAACGCTTCCCAGGCACCTGTTGGAGCTCTATACACTCCAAACAAAATCCTAGGAGGCTATCCAGATTCCCTGACGCTCTCTAAACTCGATTCGGGTCGCCATCGACTGGTGGGAGCCTCACAACGGTTTCTAAACACCCGTAGGAGCTCTATGCATTCGAAATAATCACAGGTGGCTTTCTATATTCCACGGCGTTCTCTAGACTCAATTAGAGTCGCCATAGACCCGTGGGAGCCTCACAACGGCACCTTGACACCCCGTAGGAGATCCATACTGTCCAAAAAATCCTAGGAGGCTCCCTAAGGTCCACGGCGCTCTCTAGACATGATTAGGGTTGCCATAGACTCCTGGAATCCCCACAACGCATCCTAGACACCCATTGAAGTACCAATCCAAAAAAAAAAAAAAAAAGACATCTGTTGGTTCTCTATAGATTCGAAATAATCATAGGAGGCTTTCTACAATCTCTGTCGCTCTCTACACTCAATTAGAGTCGCCATAGACCCGCAGGCGCCTCACAACGCGTCTTGGACCCCATAGGACAGTTATACACTCCAAAAAAATCCAAGGAGGCTTTCTGGGTTCCATGGCGCTCTTTGGAAACGATTAGAGTCGCCATGCGCTCGTGGGTGCCTCACAACACGTATTAGACACCCGAAGGAGCTGTATGCACACCAAAAAAATCGTAGGAGGCTTCCTAGAGTCCACGGCGCCCTCTAGACTCATTTAGAGTGGCTATAGACTCTTGGAAGCCTCACAACACAACTGACACACCCTAGAGGAGCTCTATACACTCCAAAAAGCTCTTGGGAGCCTTTTTGGAGTCCACGGTGCTCTCTAAACTCATTTAGAGTCGCTATAGACTTGTGGAAGCCTCACAACACATCCTAGACGCACCTACACACACACTTCAAAAAATCCTAGGAGGCTTTATAGCGTTCACAGCGCTCTCCAAACGGATTTAGAGTCACCATGGACAAGTGGGAGCCTCACAACGGTTCCTAAACACCCGTAGGAGCTCTATGCGTTTGAAATAATCACAGGTGGCTTTCTATATTCCACGGCGCTCTCTAGACTCAATTAGAGTCGCCAGGCACTCGTGGGAGCCTCACAACACTTCCTACATACCTGTTGGAGTCCCATACACTCCAAAAAAATGTTAAGAGGCTTTCTGGAGTCCACCGTGCTCTCTAGCTCAACTAGAGTCGCCCTAAACTCGTGGGAGCCTCACAATGCTTCCTACACACCTGTTGGAGCTCTATACACTCCAAAAAAAAAAAATCCTAGGAGCCTTCTGGGGTCTACAGACCTCCCTAGACGCAATTAGAGTCGCCATGCACTCGTGAGAGCCTCACAACACATCCTAGACACCCATAGGAGTTGTATACACTACAAGAAATCGTATGAGGCTTTCTAGAGCCCACGGTGTTCCCTACACTCATTTAGAGTCGCTATAGACTCGTGGAAGCCTCACAACGCATCGTAGACACCCGTAGGTGCTCTATGCACTCCAAAAAATCCCAGGGGGCTTAGAGTCCATAGTGCTCTCTAGACTCATTTTGAGTCGCTATAGACCCCGTGGAAGCCTCATAACGCAGCCTAAACACCCGTAGGAGCTCCATACACTCCAAAAAATCCAAGGTGGCCTTCTAGAGTCCATGGCGCTCTCTAAAGTCAATTAGAGTCGTGCATAGAGTTTTGAGGGTCTCACAATACTTCCCAGACACCCGTAGGAGCCCTATACACTCCATAAATCCTTGGAGGCTCTCTAGAGTCCACGGCGCTCTCTAGACGCACTTAGAGTCAGTCACTATAGACTCGTGAGAGCCTCACAACGCTTCCCAGGCACCTGTTGGAGCTCTATACACTCCAAACAAAATCCTAGGAGGCTATCCAGATTCCCTGACGCTCTCTAAACTCGATTCGGGTCGCCATCGACTGGTGGGAGCCTCACAACGGTTTCTAAACACCCGTAGGAGCTCTATGCATTCGAAATAATCACAGGTGGCTTTCTATATTCCACGGCGTTCTCTAGACTCAATTAGAGTCGCCATAGACCCGTGGGAGCCTCACAACGGCACCTTGACACCCCGTAGGAGATCCATACCGTCCAAAAAATCCTAGGAGGCTCCCTAAGGTCCACGGCGCTCTCTAGACATGATTAGGGTTGCCATAGACTCCTGGAATCCCCACAACGCATCCTAGACACCCATTGAAGTACCAATCCAAAAAAAAAAAAAAAAAGACATCTGTTGGTTCTCTATAGATTCGAAATAATCATAGGAGGCTTTCTACAATCTCTGTCGCTCTCTACACTCAATTAGAGTCGCCATAGACCCGCAGGCGCCTCACAACGCGTCTTGGACCCCATAGGACAGTTATACACTCCAAAAAAATCCAAGGAGGCTTTCTGGGTTCCATGGCGCTCTTTGGAAACGATTAGAGTCGCCATGCGCTCGTGGGTGCCTCACAACACGTATTAGACACCCGAAGGAGCTGTATGCACACCAAAAAAATCGTAGGAGGCTTCCTAGAGTCCACGGCGCCCTCTAGACTCATTTAGAGTGGCTATAGACTCTTGGAAGCCTCACAACACAACTGACACACCCTAGAGGAGCTCTATACACTCCAAAAAGCTCTTGGGAGCCTTTTTGGAGTCCACGGTGCTCTCTAAACTCATTTAGAGTCGCTATAGACTTGTGGAAGCCTCACAACACATCCTAGACGCACCTACACACACACTTCAAAAAATCCTAGGAGGCTTTATAGCGTTCACAGCGCTCTCCAAACGGATTTAGAGTCACCATGGACAAGTGGGAGCCTCACAACGGTTCCTAAACACCCGTAGGAGCTCTATGCGTTTGAAATAATCACAGGTGGCTTTCTATATTCCACGGCGCTCTCTAGACTCAATTAGAGTCGCCAGGCACTCGTGGGAGCCTCACAACACTTCCTACATACCTGTTGGAGTCCCATACACTCCAAAAAAATGTTAAGAGGCTTTCTGGAGTCCACCGTGCTCTCTAGCTCAACTAGAGTCGCCCTAAACTCGTGGGAGCCTCACAATGCTTCCTACACACCTGTTGGAGCTCTCCAAAAAAAAAAAAATCCTAGGAGCCTTCTGGGGTCCACAGACCTCCCTAGACGCAATTAGAGTCGCCATGCACTCGTGAGAGCCTCACAACACATCCTAGACACCCATAGGAGTTGTATACACTACAAGAAATCGTATGAGGCTTTCTAGAGCCCACGGTGTTCCCTACACTCATTTAGAGTCGCTATAGACTCGTGGAAGCCTCACAACGCATCGTAGACACCCGTAGGTGCTCTATGCACTCCAAAAAATCCCAGGGGGCTTAGAGTCCATAGTGCTCTCTAGACTCATTTTGAGTCGCTATAGACCCCGTGGAAGCCTCATAACGCAGCCTAAACACCCGTAGGAGCTCCATACACTCCAAAAAATCCAAGGTGGCCTTCTAGAGTCCATGGCGCTCTCTAAAGTCAATTAGAGTCGTGCATAGAGTTTTGAGGGTCTCACAATACTTCCCAGACACCCGTAGGAGCCCTATACACTCCATAAATCCTAGGAGGCTCTCTAGAGTCCACGGCGCTCTCTAGACGCACTTAGAGTCAGTCACTATAGACTCGTGAGAGCCTCACAACGCTTCCCAGGCACCTGTTGGAGCTCTATACACTCCAAACAAAATCCTAGGAGGCTATCCAGATTCCCTGACGCTCTCTAAACCCGATTCGGGTCGCCATCGACTGGTGGGAGCCTCACAACGGTTTCTAAACACCCGTAGGAGCTCTATGCATTCGAAATAATCACAGGTGGCTTTCTATATTCCACGGCGTTCTCTAGACTCAATTAGAGTCGCCATAGACCCGTGGGAGCCTCACAACGGCACCTTGACACCCCGTAGGAGATCCATACTGTCCAAAAAATCCTAGGAGGCTCCCTAAGGTCCACGGCGCTCTCTAGACATGATTAGGGTTGCCATAGACTCCTGGAATCCCCACAACGCATCCTAGACACCCATTGAAGTACCAATCCAAAAAAAAAAAAAAAAAGACATCTGTTGGTTCTCTATAGATTCGAAATAATCATAGGAGGCTTTCTACAATCTCTGTCGCTCTCTACACTCAATTAGAGTCGCCATAGACCCGCAGGCGCCTCACAACGCGTCTTGGACCCCATAGGACAGTTATACACTCCAAAAAAATCCAAGGAGGCTTTCTGGGTTCCATGGCGCTCTTTGGAAACGATTAGAGTCGCCATGCGCTCGTGGGTGCCTCACAACACGTATTAGACACCCGAAGGAGCTGTATGCACACCAAAAAAATCGTAGGAGGCTTCCTAGAGTCCACGGCGCCCTCTAGACTCATTTAGAGTGGCTATAGACTCTTGGAAGCCTCACAACACAACTGACACACCCTAGAGGAGCTCTATACACTCCAAAAAGCTCTTGGGAGCCTTTTTGGAGTCCACGGTGCTCTCTAAACTCATTTAGAGTCGCTATAGACTTGTGGAAGCCTCACAACACATCCTAGACGCACCTACACACACACTTCAAAAAATCCTAGGAGGCTTTATAGCGTTCACAGCGCTCTCCAAACGGATTTAGAGTCACCATGGACAAGTGGGAGCCTCACAACGGTTCCTAAACACCCGTAGGAGCTCTATGCGTTTGAAATAATCACAGGTGGCTTTCTATATTCCACGGCGCTCTCTAGACTCAATTAGAGTCGCCAGGCACTCGTGGGAGCCTCACAACACTTCCTACATACCTGTTGGAGTCCCATACACTCCAAAAAAATGTTAAGAGGCTTTCTGGAGTCCACCGTGCTCTCTAGCTCAACTAGAGTCGCCCTAAACTCGTGGGAGCCTCACAATGCTTCCTACACACCTGTTGGAGCTCTATACACTCCAAAAAAAAAAAAATCCTAGGAGCCTTCTGGGGTCCACAGACCTCCCTAGACGCAATTAGAGTCGCCATGCACTCGTGAGAGCCTCACAACACATCCTAGACACCCATAGGAGTTGTATACACTACAAGAAATCGTATGAGGCTTTCTAGAGCCCACGGTGTTCCCTACACTCATTTAGAGTCGCTATAGACTCGTGGAAGCCTCACAACGCATCGTAGACACCCGTAGGTGCTCTATGCACTCCAAAAAATCCCAGGGGGCTTAGAGTCCATAGTGCTCTCTAGACTCATTTTGAGTCGCTATAGACCCCGTGGAAGCCTCATAACGCAGCCTAAACACCCGTAGGAGCTCCATACACTCCAAAAAATCCAAGGTGGCCTTCTAGAGTCCATGGCGCTCTCTAAAGTCAATTAGAGTCGTGCATAGAGTTTTGAGGGTCTCACAATACTTCCCAGACACCCGTAGGAGCCCTATACACTCCATAAATCCTAGGAGGCTCTCTAGAGTCCACGGCGCTCTCTAGACGCACTTAGAGTCAGTCACTATAGACTCGTGAGAGCCTCACAACGCTTCCCAGGCACCTGTTGGAGCTCTATACACTCCAAACAAAATCCTAGGAGGCTATCCAGATTCCCTGACGCTCTCTAAACCCGATTCGGGTCGCCATCGACTGGTGGGAGCCTCACAACGGTTTCTAAACACCCGTAGGAGCTCTATGCATTCGAAATAATCACAGGTGGCTTTCTATATTCCACGGCGTTCTCTAGACTCAATTAGAGTCGCCATAGACCCGTGGGAGCCTCACAACGGCACCTTGACACCCCGTAGGAGATCCATACTGTCCAAAAAATCCTAGGAGGCTCCCTAAGGTCCACGGCGCTCTCTAGACATGATTAGGGTTGCCATAGACTCCTGGAATCCCCACAACGCATCCTAGACACCCATTGAAGTACCAATCCAAAAAAAAAAAAAAAAAGACATCTGTTGGTTCTCTATAGATTCGAAATAATCATAGGAGGCTTTCTACAATCTCTGTCGCTCTCTACACTCAATTAGAGTCGCCATAGACCCGCAGGCGCCTCACAACGCGTCTTGGACCCCATAGGACAGTTATACACTCCAAAAAAATCCAAGGAGGCTTTCTGGGTTCCATGGCGCTCTTTGGAAACGATTAGAGTCGCCATGCGCTCGTGGGTGCCTCACAACACGTATTAGACACCCGAAGGAGCTGTATGCACACCAAAAAAATCGTAGGAGGCTTCCTAGAGTCCACGGCGCCCTCTAGACTCATTTAGAGTGGCTATAGACTCTTGGAAGCCTCACAACACAACTGACACACCCTAGAGGAGCTCTATACACTCCAAAAAGCTCTTGGGAGCCTTTTTGGAGTCCACGGTGCTCTCTAAACTCATTTAGAGTCGCTATAGACTTGTGGAAGCCTCACAACACATCCTAGACGCACCTACACACACACTTCAAAAAATCCTAGGAGGCTTTATAGCGTTCACAGCGCTCTCCAAACGGATTTAGAGTCACCATGGACAAGTGGGAGCCTCACAACGGTTCCTAAACACCCGTAGGAGCTCTATGCGTTTGAAATAATCACAGGTGGCTTTCTATATTCCACGGCGCTCTCTAGACTCAATTAGAGTCGCCAGGCACTCGTGGGAGCCTCACAACACTTCCTACATACCTGTTGGAGTCCCATACACTCCAAAAAAATGTTAAGAGGCTTTCTGGAGTCCACCGTGCTCTCTAGCTCAACTAGAGTCGCCCTAAACTCGTGGGAGCCTCACAATGCTTCCTACACACCTGTTGGAGCTCTATACACTCCAAAAAAAAAAAATCCTAGGAGCCTTCTGGGGTCCACAGACCTCCCTAGACGCAATTAGAGTCGCCATGCACTCGTGAGAGCCTCACAACACATCCTAGACACCCATAGGAGTTGTATACACTACAAGAAATCGTATGAGGCTTTCTAGAGCCCACGGTGTTCCCTACACTCATTTAGAGTCGCTATAGACTCGTGGAAGCCTCACAACGCATCGTAGACACCCGTAGGTGCTCTATGCACTCCAAAAAATCCCAGGGGGCTTAGAGTCCATAGTGCTCTCTAGACTCATTTTGAGTCGCTATAGACCCCGTGGAAGCCTCATAACGCAGCCTAAACACCCGTAGGAGCTCCATACACTCCAAAAAATCCAAGGTGGCCTTCTAGAGTCCATGGCGCTCTCTAAAGTCAATTAGAGTCGTGCATAGAGTTTTGAGGGTCTCACAATACTTCCCAGACACCCGTAGGAGCCCTATACACTCCATAAATCCTAGGAGGCTCTCTAGAGTCCACGGCGCTCTCTAGACGCACTTAGAGTCAGTCACTATAGACTCGTGAGAGCCTCACAACGCTTCCCAGGCACCTGTTGGAGCTCTATACACTCCAAACAAAATCCTAGGAGGCTATCCAGATTCCCTGACGCTCTCTAAACCCGATTCGGGTCGCCATCGACTGGTGGGAGCCTCACAACGGTTTCTAAACACCCGTAGGAGCTCTATGCATTCGAAATAATCACAGGTGGCTTTCTATATTCCACGGCGTTCTCTAGACTCAATTAGAGTCGCCATAGACCCGTGGGAGCCTCACAACGGCACCTTGACACCCCGTAGGAGATCCATACTGTCCAAAAAATCCTAGGAGGCTCCCTAAGGTCCACGGCGCTCTCTAGACATGATTAGGGTTGCCATAGACTCCTGGAATCCCCACAACGCATCCTAGACACCCATTGAAGTACCAATCCAAAAAAAAAAAAAAAAAGACATCTGTTGGTTCTCTATAGATTCGAAATAATCATAGGAGGCTTTCTACAATCTCTGTCGCTCTCTACACTCAATTAGAGTCGCCATAGACCCGCAGGCGCCTCACAACGCGTCTTGGACCCCATAGGACAGTTATACACTCCAAAAAAATCCAAGGAGGCTTTCTGGGTTCCATGGCGCTCTTTGGAAACGATTAGAGTCGCCATGCGCTCGTGGGTGCCTCACAACACGTATTAGACACCCGAAGGAGCTGTATGCACACCAAAAAAATCGTAGGAGGCTTCCTAGAGTCCACGGCGCCCTCTAGACTCATTTAGAGTGGCTATAGACTCTTGGAAGCCTCACAACACAACTGACACACCCTAGAGGAGCTCTATACACTCCAAAAAGCTCTTGGGAGCCTTTTTGGAGTCCACGGTGCTCTCTAAACTCATTTAGAGTCGCTATAGACTTGTGGAAGCCTCACAACACATCCTAGACGCACCTACACACACACTTCAAAAAATCCTAGGAGGCTTTATAGCGTTCACAGCGCTCTCCAAACGGATTTAGAGTCACCATGGACAAGTGGGAGCCTCACAACGGTTCCTAAACACCCGTAGGAGCTCTATGCGTTTGAAATAATCACAGGTGGCTTTCTATATTCCACGGCGCTCTCTAGACTCAATTAGAGTCGCCAGGCACTCGTGGGAGCCTCACAACACTTCCTACATACCTGTTGGAGTCCCATACACTCCAAAAAAATGTTAAGAGGCTTTCTGGAGTCCACCGTGCTCTCTAGCTCAACTAGAGTCGCCCTAAACTCGTGGGAGCCTCACAATGCTTCCTACACACCTGTTGGAGCTCTATACACTCCAAAAAAAAAAAATCCTAGGAGCCTTCTGGGGTCCACAGACCTCCCTAGACGCAATTAGAGTCGCCATGCACTCGTGAGAGCCTCACAACACATCCTAGACACCCATAGGAGTTGTATACACTACAAGAAATCGTATGAGGCTTTCTAGAGCCCACGGTGTTCCCTACACTCATTTAGAGTCGCTATAGACTCGTGGAAGCCTCACAACGCATCGTAGACACCCGTAGGTGCTCTATGCACTCCAAAAAATCCCAGGGGGCTTAGAGTCCATAGTGCTCTCTAGACTCATTTTGAGTCGCTATAGACCCCGTGGAAGCCTCATAACGCAGCCTAAACACCCGTAGGAGCTCCATACACTCCAAAAAATCCAAGGTGGCCTTCTAGAGTCCATGGCGCTCTCTAAAGTCAATTAGAGTCGTGCATAGAGTTTTGAGGGTCTCACAATACTTCCCAGACACCCGTAGGAGCCCTATACACTCCATAAATCCTAGGAGGCTCTCTAGAGTCCACGGCGCTCTCTAGACGCACTTAGAGTCAGTCACTATAGACTCGTGAGAGCCTCACAACGCTTCCCAGGCACCTGTTGGAGCTCTATACACTCCAAACAAAATCCTAGGAGGCTATCCAGATTCCCTGACGCTCTCTAAACCCGATTCGGGTCGCCATCGACTGGTGGGAGCCTCACAACGGTTTCTAAACACCCGTAGGAGCTCTATGCATTCGAAATAATCACAGGTGGCTTTCTATATTCCACGGCGTTCTCTAGACTCAATTAGAGTCGCCATAGACCCGTGGGAGCCTCACAACGGCACCTTGACACCCCGTAGGAGATCCATACTGTCCAAAAAATCCTAGGAGGCTCCCTAAGGTCCACGGCGCTCTCTAGACATGATTAGGGTTGCCATAGACTCCTGGAATCCCCACAACGCATCCTAGACACCCATTGAAGTACCAATCCAAAAAAAAAAAAAAAAAGACATCTGTTGGTTCTCTATAGATTCGAAATAATCATAGGAGGCTTTCTACAATCTCTGTCGCTCTCTACACTCAATTAGAGTCGCCATAGACCCGCAGGCGCCTCACAACGCGTCTTGGACCCCATAGGACAGTTATACACTCCAAAAAAATCCAAGGAGGCTTTCTGGGTTCCATGGCGCTCTTTGGAAACGATTAGAGTCGCCATGCGCTCGTGGGTGCCTCACAACACGTATTAGACACCCGAAGGAGCTGTATGCACACCAAAAAAATCGTAGGAGGCTTCCTAGAGTCCACGGCGCCCTCTAGACTCATTTAGAGTGGCTATAGACTCTTGGAAGCCTCACAACACAACTGACACACCCTAGAGGAGCTCTATACACTCCAAAAAGCTCTTGGGAGCCTTTTTGGAGTCCACGGTGCTCTCTAAACTCATTTAGAGTCGCTATAGACTTGTGGAAGCCTCACAACACATCCTAGACGCACCTACACACACACTTCAAAAAATCCTAGGAGGCTTTATAGCGTTCACAGCGCTCTCCAAACGGATTTAGAGTCACCATGGACAAGTGGGAGCCTCACAACGGTTCCTAAACACCCGTAGGAGCTCTATGCGTTTGAAATAATCACAGGTGGCTTTCTATATTCCACGGCGCTCTCTAGACTCAATTAGAGTCGCCAGGCACTCGTGGGAGCCTCACAACACTTCCTACATACCTGTTGGAGTCCCATACACTCCAAAAAAATGTTAAGAGGCTTTCTGGAGTCCACCGTGCTCTCTAGCTCAACTAGAGTCGCCCTAAACTCGTGGGAGCCTCACAATGCTTCCTACACACCTGTTGGAGCTCTATACATTCCAAAAAAAAAAAATCCTAGGAGCCTTCTGGGGTCCACAGACCTCCCTAGACGCAATTAGAGTCGCCATGCACTCGTGAGAGCCTCACAACACATCCTAGACACCCATAGGAGTTGTATACACTACAAGAAATCGTATGAGGCTTTCTAGAGCCCACGGTGTTCCCTACACTCATTTAGAGTCGCTATAGACTCGTGGAAGCCTCACAACGCATCGTAGACACCCGTAGGTGCTCTATGCACTCCAAAAAATCCCAGGGGGCTTAGAGTCCATAGTGCTCTCTAGACTCATTTTGAGTCGCTATAGACCCCGTGGAAGCCTCATAACGCAGCCTAAACACCCGTAGGAGCTCCATACACTCCAAAAAATCCAAGGTGGCCTTCTAGAGTCCATGGCGCTCTCTAAAGTCAATTAGAGTCGTGCATAGAGTTTTGAGGGTCTCACAATACTTCCCAGACACCCGTAGGAGCCCTATACACTCCATAAATCCTAGGAGGCTCTCTAGAGTCCACGGCGCTCTCTAGACGCACTTAGAGTCAGTCACTATAGACTCGTGAGAGCCTCACAACGCTTCCCAGGCACCTGTTGGAGCTCTATACACTCCAAACAAAATCCTAGGAGGCTATCCAGATTCCCTGACGCTCTCTAAACCCGATTCGGGTCGCCATCGACTGGTGGGAGCCTCACAACGGTTTCTAAACACCCGTAGGAGCTCTATGCATTCGAAATAATCACAGGTGGCTTTCTATATTCCACGGCGTTCTCTAGACTCAATTAGAGTCGCCATAGACCCGTGGGAGCCTCACAACGGCACCTTGACACCCCGTAGGAGATCCATACTGTCCAAAAAATCCTAGGAGGCTCCCTAAGGTCCACGGCGCTCTCTAGACATGATTAGGGTTGCCATAGACTCCTGGAATCCCCACAACGCATCCTAGACACCCATTGAAGTACCAATCCAAAAAAAAAAAAAAAAAGACATCTGTTGGTTCTCTATAGATTCGAAATAATCATAGGAGGCTTTCTACAATCTCTGTCGCTCTCTACACTCAATTAGAGTCGCCATAGACCCGCAGGCGCCTCACAACGCGTCTTGGACCCCATAGGACAGTTATACACTCCAAAAAAATCCAAGGAGGCTTTCTGGGTTCCATGGCGCTCTTTGGAAACGATTAGAGTCGCCATGCGCTCGTGGGTGCCTCACAACACGTATTAGACACCCGAAGGAGCTGTATGCACACCAAAAAAATCGTAGGAGGCTTCCTAGAGTCCACGGCGCCCTCTAGACTCATTTAGAGTGGCTATAGACTCTTGGAAGCCTCACAACACAACTGACACACCCTAGAGGAGCTCTATACACTCCAAAAAGCTCTTGGGAGCCTTTTTGGAGTCCACGGTGCTCTCTAAACTCATTTAGAGTCGCTATAGACTTGTGGAAGCCTCACAACACATCCTAGACGCACCTACACACACACTTCAAAAAATCCTAGGAGGCTTTATAGCGTTCACAGCGCTCTCCAAACGGATTTAGAGTCACCATGGACAAGTGGGAGCCTCACAACGGTTCCTAAACACCCGTAGGAGCTCTATGCGTTTGAAATAATCACAGGTGGCTTTCTATATTCCACGGCGCTCTCTAGACTCAATTAGAGTCGCCAGGCACTCGTGGGAGCCTCACAACACTTCCTACATACCTGTTGGAGTCCCATACACTCCAAAAAAATGTTAAGAGGCTTTCTGGAGTCCACCGTGCTCTCTAGCTCAACTAGAGTCGCCCTAAACTCGTGGGAGCCTCACAATGCTTCCTACACACCTGTTGGAGCTCTATACACTCCAAAAAAAAAAAATCCTAGGAGCCTTCTGGGGTCCACAGACCTCCCTAGACGCAATTAGAGTCGCCATGCACTCGTGAGAGCCTCACAACACATCCTAGACACCCATAGGAGTTGTATACACTACAAGAAATCGTATGAGGCTTTCTAGAGCCCACGGTGTTCCCTACACTCATTTAGAGTCGCTATAGACTCGTGGAAGCCTCACAACGCATCGTAGACACCCGTAGGTGCTCTATGCACTCCAAAAAATCCCAGGGGGCTTAGAGTCCATAGTGCTCTCTAGACTCATTTTGAGTCGCTATAGACCCCGTGGAAGCCTCATAACGCAGCCTAAACACCCGTAGGAGCTCCATACACTCCAAAAAATCCAAGGTGGCCTTCTAGAGTCCATGGCGCTCTCTAAAGTCAATTAGAGTCGTGCATAGAGTTTTGAGGGTCTCACAATACTTCCCAGACACCCGTAGGAGCCCTATACACTCCATAAATCCTAGGAGGCTCTCTAGAGTCCACGGCGCTCTCTAGACGCACTTAGAGTCAGTCACTATAGACTCGTGAGAGCCTCACAACGCTTCCCAGGCACCTGTTGGAGCTCTATACACTCCAAACAAAATCCTAGGAGGCTATCCAGATTCCCTGACGCTCTCTAAACCCGATTCGGGTCGCCATCGACTGGTGGGAGCCTCACAACGGTTTCTAAACACCCGTAGGAGCTCTATGCATTCGAAATAATCACAGGTGGCTTTCTATATTCCACGGCGTTCTCTAGACTCAATTAGAGTCGCCATAGACCCGTGGGAGCCTCACAACGGCACCTTGACACCCCGTAGGAGATCCATACTGTCCAAAAAATCCTAGGAGGCTCCCTAAGGTCCACGGCGCTCTCTAGACATGATTAGGGTTGCCATAGACTCCTGGAATCCCCACAACGCATCCTAGACACCCATTGAAGTACCAATCCAAAAAAAAAAAAAAAAAGACATCTGTTGGTTCTCTATAGATTCGAAATAATCATAGGAGGCTTTCTACAATCTCTGTCGCTCTCTACACTCAATTAGAGTCGCCATAGACCCGCAGGCGCCTCACAACGCGTCTTGGACCCCATAGGACAGTTATACACTCCAAAAAAATCCAAGGAGGCTTTCTGGGTTCCATGGCGCTCTTTGGAAACGATTAGAGTCGCCATGCGCTCGTGGGTGCCTCACAACACGTATTAGACACCCGAAGGAGCTGTATGCACACCAAAAAAATCGTAGGAGGCTTCCTAGAGTCCACGGCGCCCTCTAGACTCATTTAGAGTGGCTATAGACTCTTGGAAGCCTCACAACACAACTGACACACCCTAGAGGAGCTCTATACACTCCAAAAAGCTCTTGGGAGCCTTTTTGGAGTCCACGGTGCTCTCTAAACTCATTTAGAGTCGCTATAGACTTGTGGAAGCCTCACAACACATCCTAGACGCACCTACACACACACTTCAAAAAATCCTAGGAGGCTTTATAGCGTTCACAGCGCTCTCCAAACGGATTTAGAGTCACCATGGACAAGTGGGAGCCTCACAACGGTTCCTAAACACCCGTAGGAGCTCTATGCGTTTGAAATAATCACAGGTGGCTTTCTATATTCCACGGCGCTCTCTAGACTCAATTAAGAGGCTTTCTGGAGTCCCATACACTCCAAAAAAATGTTAAGAGGCTTTCTGGAGTCCACCGTGCTCTCTAGCTCAACTAGAGTCGCCCTAAACTCGTGGGAGCCTCACAATGCTTCCTACACACCTGTTGGAGCTCTATACACTCCAAAAAAAAAAAATCCTAGGAGCCTTCTGGGGTCCACAGACCTCCCTAGACGCAATTAGAGTCGCCATGCACTCGTGAGAGCCTCACAACACATCCTAGACACCCATAGGAGTTGTATACACTACAAGAAATCGTATGAGGCTTTCTAGAGCCCACGGTGTTCCCTACACTCATTTAGAGTCGCTATAGACTCGTGGAAGCCTCACAACGCATCGTAGACACCCGTAGGTGCTCTATGCACTCCAAAAAATCCCAGGGGGCTTAGAGTCCATAGTGCTCTCTAGACTCATTTTGAGTCGCTATAGACCCCGTGGAAGCCTCATAACGCAGCCTAAACACCCGTAGGAGCTCCATACACTCCAAAAAATCCAAGGTGGCCTTCTAGAGTCCATGGCGCTCTCTAAAGTCAATTAGAGTCGTGCATAGAGTTTTGAGGGTCTCACAATACTTCCCAGACACCCGTAGGAGCCCTATACACTCCATAAATCCTAGGAGGCTCTCTAGAGTCCACGGCGCTCTCTAGACGCACTTAGAGTCAGTCACTATAGACTCGTGAGAGCCTCACAACGCTTCCCAGGCACCTGTTGGAGCTCTATACACTCCAAACAAAATCCTAGGAGGCTATCCAGATTCCCTGACGCTCTCTAAACCCGATTCGGGTCGCCATCGACTGGTGGGAGCCTCACAACCCTTCCTAGACACCCCATTGGAGCTCTACGCATTCGAAATAATCATAGGAGGCTTCCTTGGTTCGATAGGGCTCTCAAGACCCAATTAGAGTCACCATGGGCACGTGGGGCCCTCACAACGCTTCCTGAACACCCGTAGGAGCGCTATACACTCCAAAATATCCTAAGAGGCTTTCTAGAGTCCACGACCCTTTAAAGAGACAATTAGAGCCACCATCGACTTGCGAGAGCCTCACAATGCTTCCTAGACTCCTGTAGGTGATCAATACACTCCAAAAAATCCTAGGAGGCTATCTAGACTCAACGACACCCTCTAAACCCAATTAGAATCGCCACAGACATCATAACCCTTTTCAGACACCCAATGGAGCGCTAATCATTGAAAATATTCATAGGACGCTTTCTCGATTCCACGGTGCTCTCTAGACTCAATTACAGTCGCCATGGACTCGCGGGAGCCTCATAACGCTTGCTAGACAACTGTACGAGCTCTACACAGTCCAAAAGATCCTAGGACGCTTTCTAGTATCCGCGGCGCTCTTTAGACTCAATTGGAATCACCATGGTCTCGTTGGAGCCTCACAACGCTTCCTACACACTCGGAGGAGCTCTAAATTGTTCAAAAAAAAAAACCCCTAAGAGGCTTTCTAGAGTCCACAGTGCTCCCTAAACTCAATTATGGTTGCCATAGACTCGTGGGAGTCTCACAACGCTTCTTACACAGCTAGTAGGTGCTCTATACACTCCCGAAAAAAAAAACCCCTCAGAGGCTCTCTCGACTCCACGACGCTCTCTCGACCCAGTTGGCGTCGCCATAGACCAGTGGGAGCCTAACAACGGCACCTTGACACCCCGTAGGAGCTCCATACTTTCCAAAAAATCCTAGGAGGCTCCCTAAAGTCCACGACGCTCTCTAGACACAATTAGGGTTGCCTTAGACTCATGGAATCCCCACAACACATCTTAGACACCCGTTGGAGTACCAACCCAAAAAGAAAAAAAAAGGACATCCGTTGGTGCTCTATTGATTCGAAATAATCATAGGAGGCTTGCTACAGTCCCTGCCGCTCTCTACACTCAATTAGAGTCGCCATAGACCCGCAGGCGCCTCACAACGCTTCCTCGACCCCCATAGGATCGTTATACACTCCAGAAAAAGCCAAGGAGCCTTTCTGGGTTCCATGGTGCTCTTTGGACACGATTAGAGTCGCCATGCGCTCATGGGAGCCTCACAACGCGTCTTAGACGCCCGTAGGGGCTGTATCCGCACCAAAAAACTCGTAGGAGGCTTTCTAGAGTCCACGGCGCTCTCTAGACTCATTTAGAGTGGCTATAGACTCTTGGAAGTCTCACAACACAACTGACACACCCTAGAGGAGCTCTATACACTCCAGAAAACTCTTGGGAGGTTTTCTGGAGTCCACGGTGCTCTCTAAACTCATTTAGATTCGCTATACACTTGTGGAAGCCTCACAACACATCCTAGACGCACCTACGCACACACTCCAAAAAATCCAAGGAGGCTTTCTAGACTTCACAGCGCTCTCCAAGCAGATTTAGTGTCACTATGGACAAGTGGAAGCCTCACAATGGTTCCTAAACACCCGTAGGAGCTCTATGCATTCGAAATAATCACAGGTGGCTTTCTAGACTCAATTAGAGTCGCCTTGCACTCGTGGGAGCCTCACAACACTTCCTACACAGCTGTTGGAGTCCCATACACTCCAAAAAAATGTTAAGAGGCTTTCTGGAGTGCACCATGCTCCCTAGCTCAACTAGAGTCGCCCTAGACTCGTGGGAGCCTCACAGCGCTTCCTACACACCTGTTGAAGCTCTATACACTCCAAAAAGAAAAAAAAAAAAAAAAATCCTAGGTGGCCTTCTAGGGTCCACAGACCTCCCTAGACGCAATTAGAGTCGCCATGCACTCGTGCGAGCCTCACAAGACATCCTAGACACCCATAGGAGCTGTATACACTACAAGAAATCGTAAGAGGCTTTCTAGAGCCCACGGTGTTCCCTAGACTCATTTAGAGTTGCTATAGACTCGTGGAAGCCTCACAACGCATCGTGGACACCCGTAGGTGCTCTATGCACTCCAAGAAATCCCAGGGGGCTTTCTAGAGTCCATAGTGCTCTCTGGACTCATTTTGAGTCGCTATAAAAAACCCCGTGGAAGCCTCATAATGCAGCCCAAACATCCGTAGGAGCTCCATACACTCCAAAAAATCCAAGGTGGCCTTCTAGAGTCCACGGCGCTCTCTAAAGTCAATTAGAGTCGTGCATAGAATTGTGAGGGTCTCACAATACTTCCCAGACACACATAGGAGCCCTATACACTCCAAAAATCCTAGGAGACTCTCTAGTGTCCACGGTGCTCTCTAGACCCATTTAGAGTCAGTCACTATAGACTCGTGAGAGCCTCACAACGCTTGCCAGGCACCTGTTGGAGCTCTATACACTCCAAAAGAATCCTAGGAGGCTATCCAGATTCCCCGACGCTCTCTAAACTCGATTCGGGTCGCCATCGACTGGTGGGAGCCTCACAACCCTTCCTAGACACCCCATTGGAGCTCTACGCATTCGAAATAATCATAGGAGGCTTCCTTGGTTCGACGGGGCTCTCAAGACCCAATTAGAGTCACCATGGGCTCGTGGGGGCCTCACAACGCCTCCTGAACACCCGTAGGAGCGCTATACACTCCAAAACATCCTAAGAGGCTTTCTAGAGTCCATGACCCTTTCAAGAGACAATTAGAGCTGCCATCGACTTGTGGGAGCCTCACAATGCTTCCTAGACTCCTGTAGGTGATCCATACACTCCAAAAAATCCTGGAGGCTATCTAGACTCAACGACACCCTCTAAACCCAATTAGAATCGCCACAGAAATCATAACCCCTTTCAGACACCCAATGGAGCGCTAATCATTGAAAATATTCGTAGGATGCTTTCTCGATTCCACGGTGCTCTGTAGACTCAATTACAATCGCCATGGACTCGCGGGAGCCTCACAACGCTTGCTAGACAACTGTACGAGCTCTACACGGTCCAAAAGATCCTAGGAGGCTTTCTACTATCCGTGGTGCTCTTTAGACTCAACTGGAATCACCATGGACTCGTTGGGGCCTCACAACGCTTCCTAGACACCCGTAGGAGCTCTAAACTGTTCAAAAAAAAAAACCCTAAGAGGCTTTCTAGAGTCCACAACGCTCCCGAAACTCAATTAGGGTTGCCATAGACTCGTGGGAGTCTCACAACGCTTCTTACACAGCTACGAGGTGCTCTATACACACCAACAAAAAAAAAAAAAAACTCCAAGGAGGCCCTCTCGACTCCACGACGCTCTCTCGACCCAGTTGGCGTCGCCATAGACCCGTGGGAGCCTCACAACGGTTCCTAAACACCCGTAGGAGCTCTATGCATTCGAAATAATCACAGGTGGCTTTCTATATTCCACGGCGTTCTCTAGACTCAATTAGAGTCGCCATAGACCCGTGGGAGCCTCACAACGGCACCTTGACACCCTGTAGGAGATCCATACTGTCCAAAAAATCCTAGGAGGCTCCCTAAGGTCCACGGCGCTCTCTAGAGATGATTAGGGTTGCCATAGACTCCTGGAATCCCCACAACGCATCCTAGACACCCATTGAAGTACCAATCCAAAAAAAAAAAAAAAAGACATCTGTTGGTTCTCTATAGATTCGAAATAATCATAGGAGGCTTTCTACAATCTCTGTCGCTCTCTACACTCAATTAGAGTCGCCATAGACCCGCAGGCGCCTCACAACGCGTCTTGGACCCCATAGGACAGTTATACACTCCAAAAAAATCCAAGGAGGCTTTCTGGGTTCCATGGCGCTCTTTGGAAACGATTAGAGTCGCCATGCGCTCGTGGGTGCCTCACAACACGTATTAGACACCCGAAGGAGCTGTATGCACACCAAAAAAATCGTAGGAGGCTTCCTAGAGTCCACGGCGCCCTCTAGACTCATTTAGAGTGGCTATAGACTCTTGGAAGCCTCACAACACAACTGACACACCCTAGAGGAGCTCTATACACTCCAAAAAGCTCTTGGGAGCCTTTTTGGAGTCCACGGTGCTCTCTAAACTCATTTAGAGTCGCTATAGACTTGTGGAAGCCTCACAACACATCCTAGACGCACCTACACACACACTTCAAAAAATCCTAGGAGGCTTTATAGCGTTCACAGCGCTCTCCAAACGGATTTAGAGTCACCATGGACAAGTGGGAGCCTCACAACGGTTCCTAAACACCCGTAGGAGCTCTATGCGTTTGAAATAATCACAAGTGGCTTTCTATATTCCACGGCGCTCTCTAGACTCAATTAGAGTCGCCAGGCACTCGTGGGAGCCTCACAACACTTCCTACATACCTGTTGGAGTCCCATACTCTCCAAAAAAATGTTAAGAGGCTTTCTGGAGTCCACCGTGCTCTCTAGCTCAACTAGAGTCGCCCTAAACTCGTGGGAGCCACACAACGCTTCCTACACACCTGTTGGAGCTCTATACACTCCAAAAAAAAAAAAAATCCTAGGAGCCTTCTGGGGTCCACAGACCTCCCTAGACGCAATTAGAGTCGCCATGCACTCGTGAGAGCCTCACAACACATCCTAGACACCCATAGGAGTTGTATACACTACAAGAAATCGTATGAGGCTTTCTAGAGCCCACGGTGTTCCCTACACTCATTTAGAGTCGCTATAGACTCGTGGAAGCCTCACAACGCATCGTAGACACCCGTAGGTGCTCTATGCACTCCAAAAAATCCCAGGGGGCTTAGAGTCCATAGTGCTCTCTAGACTCATTTTGAGTCGCTATAGACCCCGTGGAAGCCTCATAACGCAGCCTAAACACCCATAGGAGCTCCATACACTCCAAAAAATCCAAGGTGGCCTTCTAGAGTCCATGGCGCTCTCTAAAGTCAATTAGAGTCGTGCATAGAGTTTTGAGGGTCTCACAATACTTCCCAGACACCCGTAGGAGCCCTATACACTCCATAAATCCTAGGAGGCTCTCTAGAGTCCACGGCGCTCTCTAGACGCACTTAGAGTCAGTCACTATAGACTCATGAGAGCCTCACAACGCTTCCCAGGCACCTGTTGGAGCTCTATACACTCCAAACAAAATCCTAGGAGGCTATCCAGATTCCCTGATGCTCTCTAAATTCGATTCAGGTCGCCATCGACTGGTGGGAGCCTCACAACCCTTCCTAGACACCCCATTGGAGCTCTACGCATTCGAAATAATCATAGGAGGCTTCCTTGGTTCGACAGGGCTCTCAAGACCCAATTAGAGTCACCATGGGCATGTGGGGCCCTCACAACGCTTCCTGAACACCCGTAGGAGCGCTATACACTCCAAAATATCCTAAGAGGCTTTCTAGAGTCCACGACCCTTTAAAGAGACAATTAGAGCCACCATCGACTTGCGAGAGCCTCACAATGCTTCCTAGACTCCTGTAGGTGATCAATACACTCCAAAAAATCCTAGGAGGCTATCTAGACTCAACGACACCCTCTAAACCCAATTAGAATCGCCACAGACATCATAACCCTTTTCAGACACCCAATGGAGCGCTAATCATTGAAAATATTCATAGGACGCTTTCTCGATTCCACGGTGCTCTCTAGACTCAATTACAGTCGCCATGGACTTGCGGGAGCCTCATAACGCTTGCTAGACAACTGTACGAGCTCTACACAGTCCAAAAGATCCTAGGAGGCTTTCTAGTATCCGCGGCGCTCTTTAGACTCAATTGGAATCACCATGGTCTCGTTGGAGCCTCACAACCTTCCTACACACTCGGAGGAGCTCTAAACTGTTCAAAAAAAAAAAACCCCTAAGAGGCTTTCTAGAGTCCACAGTGCTCCCTAAACTCAATTATGGTTGCCATAGACTCGTGGGAGTCTCACAACGCTTCTTACACAGCTAGTAGGTGCTCTATACACTCCCGAAAAAAAAAACCCCTCAGGGGCTCTCTCGACTCCACGACGCTCTCTCGACCCAGTTGGCGTCGCCATAGACCAGTGGGAGCCTAACAACGGCACCTTGACACCCCGTAGGAGCTCCATACTTTCCAAAAAATCCTAGGAGGCTCCCTAAAGTCCACGACGCTCTCTAGACACGATTAGGGTTGCCTTAGACTCATGGAATCCCCACAACACATCTTAGACACCCGTTGGAGTACCAACCCAAAAAGAAAAAAAAAAGGACATCCGTTGGTGCTCTATTGATTCGAAATAATCATAGGAGGCTTGCTACAATCCCTGCCGCTCTCTACACTCAATTAGAGTCGCCATAGACCCGCAGGCACCTCACAACGCTTCCTGGACCCCCATAGGAGCGTTATACACTCCAGAAAAAGCCAAGGAGGCTTTCTGGGTTCCATGGCGCTCTTTGGACACGATTAGAGTCGCCATGCGCTCATGGGAGCCTCACAACGCGTCTTAAACGCCCGTAGGGGCTGTATCTGCACCAAAAAACTCGTAGGAGGCTTTCTAGAGTCCACGGCGCTCTCTAGACTCATTTAGAGTGGCTATAGACTCTTGGAAGCCTCACAACACAACTGACACACCCTAGAGGAGCTCTATACACTCCAGAAAACTCTTGGGAGGTTTTCTGGAGTCCACGGTGCTCTCTAAACTCATTTAGATTTGCTATACACTTGTGGAAGCCTCACAACACATCCTAGACGCACCTACGCACACACTCCAAAAAATCCAAGGAGGCTTTCTAGACTTCACAGCGCTCTCCAAGCAGATTTAGTGTCACCATGGACAAGTGGAAGCCTCACAATGGTTCCTAAACACCCGTAGGAGCTCTATGCATTCGAAATAATCACAGGTGGCTTTCTAGACTCAATTAGAGTCGCCTTGCACTCGTGAGAGCCTCACAACACTTCCTACACAGCTGGTGGAGTCCCATACACTCCAAAAAAATGTTAAGAGGCTTTCTGGAGTCCACCATGCTCCCTAGCTCAACTAGAGTCGCCCTAGACTCGTGGGAGCCTCACAGCGCTTCCTACACACCTGTTGAAGCTCTATACACTCCAAAAAGAAAAAAAAAAAAAAAAATCCTAGGTGGCCTTCTCGGGTCCACAGACCTCCCTAGAAGCAATTAGAGTCGCCATGCACTCGTGCGAGCCTCACAAGACATCCTAGACACCCATAGGAGCTGTATACACTACAAGAAATCGTAAGAGGCTTTTTAGAGCCCACGGTGTTCCCTAGACTCATTTAGAGTTGCTATAGACTCGTGGAAGCCTCACAACGCATCGTGGACACCCGTAGGTGCTCTATGCACTCCAAGAAATCCCAGGGGGCTTTCTAGAGTCCATAGTGCTCTCTGGACTCATTTTGAGTCGCTATAAAAAACCCCGTGGAAGCCTCATAATGCAGCCCAAACATCCGTAGGAGCTCCATACACTCCAAAAAATCCAAGGTGGCCTTCTAGAGTCCACGGCGCTCTCTAAAGTCAATTAGAGTCGTGCATAGAATTGTGAGGGTCTCACAATACTTCCCAGACACACATAGGAGCCCTATACACTCCAAAAATCCGAGGAGACTCTCTAGTGTCCACGGTGCTCTTTAGACCCATTTAGAGTCAGTCACTATAGACTCGTGAGAGCCTCACAACGCTTGCCAGGCTCCTGTTGGAGCTCTATACACTCCAAAAGAATCCTAGGAGGCTATCCAGATTCCCCGACGCTCTCTAAACTCGATTCGGGTCGCCATCGACTGGTGGGAGCCTCACAACCCTTCCTAGACACCCCATTGGAGCTCTACGCATTCGAAATAATCATAGGAGGCTTCCTTGGTTCGACGGGGCTCTCAAGACCCAATTAGAGTCACCATGGGCTCGTGGGGGCCTCACAACGCCTCCTGAACACCCGTAGGAGCGCTATACACTCCAAAACATCCTAAGAGGCTTTCTAGAGTCCACGACCCTTTCAAGAGACAATTAGAGCTGCCATCGACTTGTGGGAGCCTCACAATGCTTCCTAGACTCCTGTAGGTGATCCATACACTCCAAAAAATCCTGGAGGCTATCTAGACTCAACGACACCCTCTAAACCCAATTAGAATCGCCACAGAAATCATAACCCTTTTCAGACACCCAATGGAGCGCTAATCATTGAAAATATTCGTAGGACGCTTTAAATGTGGAGGGGTCGCCCATGTTTATTCTCTATTCCAAGCTCGAAGCCACTAAAAAGCCCTTAAGCTCTTCAACAAAACCCACTTTGGGGCTATCAGTGACAGAGTGCAGAAAGCTAAGGATGAGTTGTACAAAGCTCAAGTTGACCTTCTCCATAACCCCCACATGGATTCTGCTAGTATCTCTGAAAAAGATTGCTACCATCAGTATGTTAATCTTGCTAAAGCTGAAGAAGCCTTCCTCAAGCAAAAGTCTCGTATTCAGTGGCTCAAGTTGGGGGATCAGAACACTGCTTTATTCCATAGGGCAGTTAAAATCAGGAACTCCACCAACTCCATATCTAAACTGATTTCTGATAATAATGTTGTTCTTAGCTCTCACAAAGATATCAGCAATGAAGCAGTTAGCTATTTCATGAACCTGCTTGGTACTAGTTCCAATTTATCCGAGACTCAAATTTCTTTACAGGACTTACTTGATTGGAGATGGAATGACAACCACTTGACTACTCTTAACAGCCCTGTTACTTTCCAAGAGATCAAGGAAACTTTATTTTCCCTCAAAGACAACAAAGCCCCTGGTCCTGATGGTTTTTCCCCTCTCTTCTTCAAGAAGGCATGGTCCATTGTGTGGAGGGATGTTCTTCATGCAATTATGTCTTTTTTCAGATCTAGTAAATTGCTTGGGGAGGTGAATGCTACCTATCTTGCTCTCATTCCAAAGATTCCAAATGCTTCTAAAATGAGTGATTATAGGCCTATTTCTTGCTGCAACACTATATATAAATGCATCTCTAAGCTTATTGCCAATCATATAAAAGGTTGCTTACCTGATTTTATCAGTCCTAACCAATCTGCGTTTATTCATGGGAGAAATATTTATGACAATGTTCTTCTTGCGCAAGAGATTATGAGGAACTATCATCGCAATACTGGTTTCCCTAGATGCGCTCTCAAAGTTGATATTATGAAAGCTTATGATTCTGTGAACTTACAATTTGTGATTGATGTTCTCACAGCCATTCATACTCCTGATCACATTGTGCAATGGATCAAAGCTTGTATTTCTACTGCAAGGTTTTCAGTCTCTGTTAATGGGGCCTTTGAGGGCTTTTTTGAAGGAAAGAGGGGTCTAAGACAAGGAGATCCTCTCTCTCCTTATTTGTTTGTCATGGTTATGGAAGTCTTTTCAAAACTCCTTTTGAATAGTACTTCAGCTGCTGGCTATAAATATCATCACAGATGTGATAAGTTAAAACTGACTCACTTGTGCTTTGCAGATGACCTCCTTATTTTTTCACATGGCAGTGGTGAGGCTGTTGATCTGATTATTTCAGCTTTGCATCAGTTTGAGGTTCTCTCTGGTTTAAGAGCCAATCCTAACAAAAGTCAGATCTTCTTTGCTGCTGTGGAGCCTGCCACCAAGGTTGCCATTTTGAATAGTCTGCATTTCAATGAAGGGATTTTGCCGGTCAAGTATCTTGGGGTTCCCCTTATTACTACCAAGCTCACTGCCAAGGATTGTATTCCTCTTATTGAAAAAATTACAAGCCGTATTCATTGTTGGAGTGCTAGAAAACTCTCTTATGCTGGGAGACTTCAATTGCTTTCTTCAGTGCTTTATGGTATTCAACACTATTGGAGTAGTATCTTTTTATTCCCTAAAAGTATTTATTCTAAGATTGAGCAAATCTTTCGAGCTTTTCTTTGGACAGGCAGTGAGCTCAAGCTTACGGGTTCAAAAATCAAGTGGGCTTCTGTTTGCACTCCTACTAGAGCAGAGGGAGGTCTTGGCCTTCGTAGAATTGAAGATATCAATCTCGCGGGTACAATGAAACACATCTGGAAGCTTTTTACGCAATCTGGCTCTCTTTGGGTTGCATGGGTTAAAATTTATCTTCTTAAGAATAGAAGTTTTTGGTCTATTCCTGTCCCTTCAGATTGCTCGTGGAATTGGAGGAAAATTATGAAGATTAGAGATAAAATTCGTCCTCATATCAAGCATATCATTGGCAATGGCAAGTCTACTTTTATTTGGCATGATTCTTGGCATCCCATTGGGCCTATCTTTCCTCGTTTTGGTTCTCGAGTTCTCTATGATGCTGCCATTCCTTCTAATGCCAAGGTTAGTTCTATCATCCAGGCTAATTCTTGGCATTGGCCTCCTGCTATTACTGTGGAACTCATGGAGCTTCAATCTGGCCTCCATCCCAACATGCGTCCTAACCAAGATAGAGATGATTCCATTCGTTGGGTTCCTGATGCTTCTGGGATTTTCTCTACTGCTTCAGCTTATAATGTTATTCGGTGTAGAGCTTCTACCCAAGACTGGCATACTATTATTTGGTTTTCTAAGGCTGTCCAGAAGCATGCTTTTACTGTACGAGCTCTACACAGTCTAAAAGATCCTAGGAGGCTTTCTAGTATCCGCGGCGCTCTTTAGACTCAATTGGAATCACCATGGACTCGTTGGAGCCTCACAACGCTTCCTACACACCCGTAGGAGCTCTAAACTGTTCAAAAAAAAAAAACCCTAAGAAGAGGCTTTCTAGGGTCCACAGCGCTCCCAACTCAATTATGGTTGCCATAGACTCGTGGGAGTCCACAACGCTTCTTACACAGCTAGTAGGTGCTCTACACATTCCCAAAAAAAAAACTCCTAGGAGGCTCTCTCGACTCCACGACGCTCTCTCGACCCAGTTGGCGTCGCCATAGACCAGTGGGAGCCTCACAACGGCACCTTGACACCCCGTAGGAACTCCATACTGTCCAAAAAATCCTAGGAGGCTCCCTAAAGTCCACGACGCTCTCTAGACACGATTAGGGTTGCCATAGACTCATGGAATCCCCACAACGCATCCTAGACACCCGTTGGAGTACCAATGCAAAAAAAAAAAAAAAAAAAAAGGACATCCGTTGGTGCTCTATTGATTCGAAATAATCATAGGAGGCTTGCTACAATCCCTGTAGCGCTCTCTACATTCAATTAGAGTCGCCATAGACCAGCAGGCGCCTCACAACGCTTCCTGGACCCCATGGGAACGTTATACACTCCAGAAAAAGCCAAGGAGGCTTTCTAGGTTCCAAGGCGCTCTTTGGACACGATTAGAGTCGCCATGCGCTCGTAGGAGCCTCACAACGCGTCTTAGACGCCCGTAGGAGCTGTATGCACACCAAAAAACTCGTAGGACTTTTCCAGAGTCCACGGCGCTCTCTAGACTCATTTAGAGTGGCTATAGACTCTTGGAAGCCTCACAACACAACTGACACACCCTAGAGGAGCTCTATACACTCCAAAAAACTCTTGGGAGGTTTTCTGGAGTCCACGGTGCCTCTAAACTCATTTAGAGTCGCTATACACTTGTGGAGCCTCACAACACATCCTAGACGCACCTACGCACACACTCCAAAAAATCCAAGGAGGCTTTCTAGAGTTCACAGCTCTCTCCAAAAAGATTTAGTGTCACCATGGACAGGTGGGAGCCTCACAACGGTTTCTAAACACCCGTAGGAGCTCTATGCATTCGAAATAATCACAGGTGGCTTTTATATTCCACGGCGCTCTCTAGACTCAATTAGAGTCGCCATGCACTCGTGGGAGCCTCACAACACTTCCTACACAGCTGTTGGAGTCCCATGCACTCCAAAAAAAATGTTAAGAGGCTTTCTGGAGTCCACCGTGCTCCCTAGCTCAACTAGAGTCGCCCTAGACTCGTGGGAGCCTCACAGCGCTTCCTACACACCTGTTGAAGCTCTATACACTCCAAAAAAAAAAAAAAAAAATCCTAGGAGGCCTTCTAGGGTCCACAGACCTCCCTAGACGCAATTAGAGTCGCCATGCACTCGTGCGAGCCTCACAAGACATCCTAGACACCCATAGGAGCTGTATACACTACAACAAATCGTAAGAGGCTTTCTAGAGCCCACGGTGTTCCCTAGACTCATTTAGAGTCGCTATAGACTCGTGGAAGCCTCACAACGCATCGTAGACACCCGTAGGTGCTCTATGCACTCCAAAAAATCCCAGGGGGCTTTCTAGAGTCCATAGTGCTCTCTAGACTCATTTTGAGTAGCTATAGACCCCGTGGAAGCCTCATAACGCAGCCTAAACACCCGTAGGAGCTCCACACACTCCAAAAAATCCAAGGTGGCCTTCTAGAGTCCACGGCGCTCTCTAAAGTCAATTAGAGTCGTGCATAGAGTCGTGAGGGTCTCACAATACTTCCCAGGCACCCGTAGGAGACCTATACACTCCAAAAATCCTAGGAGGCTCTCCAAAGTCCACGGCGCTCTCTAGACCCATTTAGAGTCAGTCACTATAGACTCGTGAGAGCCTCACAACGCTTCCCAGGCACCTGTTGGAGCTCTATACTCTCCAAAAAAATCCTAGAAGGCTATCCAGATTCCCCGACGCTCTCTAAACTCGATTCGGGTTGCCATCGACTGGTGGGAGCCTCACAACCCTTCCTAGACACCCCATTGGAGCTCTACGCATTCGAAATAATCATAGGAGGCTACCTTGGTTCGACGGGGCTCTCAAGACCCACTTAGAGTCACCATGGGCTCGTGGGGGCCTCACAACGCTTCCTGAACACCCGTAGGACCGCTATACACTCCAAAATATCCTAAGACGCTTTCTAGAGTCCACGACCCTTTCAAGAGACAATTAGAGCCGCCATCGACTTGTGAGAGCCTCACAACGCTTCGTAGACTTCTGTAGACTCAACGACACCCTCTAAACCCAACTAGAATCGCCACAGACATCATAACCCTTTTCAGACACCCAATGGAGCGCTAATCATTGAAAATATTCATAGGACGCTTTCTCGATTCCACGGTGCTCTCCAGACTCAATTACAGTCGCCATGGACTCGCGGGAGCCTCACAACGCTTGCTAGACAACTGTACGAGCTCTACACAGTCTAAAAGATCCTAGGAGGCTTTCTAGTATCCGCGGCGCTCTTTAGACTCAATTGGAATCACCATGGACTCGTTGGAGCCTCACAACGCTTCCTACACACCCGTAGGAGCTCTAAACTGTTCAAAAAAAAAAAACCCTAAGAAGAGGCTTTCTAGGGTCCACAGCGCTCCCTTAACTCAATTATGGTTGCCATAGACTCGTGGGAGTCTCACAACGCTTCTTACACAGCTAGTAGGTGCTCTACACATTCCCAAAAAAAAAACTCCTAGGAGGCTCTCTCGACTCCACGACGCTCTCTCGACCCAGTTGGCGTCGCCATAGACCAGTGGGAGCCTCACAACGGCACCTTGACACCCCGTAGGAACTCCATACTGTCCAAAAAATCCTAGGAGGCTCCCTAAAGTCCACGACGCTCTCTAGACACGATTAGGGTTGCCATAGACTCATGGAATCCCCACAACGCATCCTAGACACCCGTTGGAGTACCAATGCAAAAAAAAAAAAAAAAAAAAAGGACATCCGTTGGTGCTCTATTGATTCGAAATAATCATAGGAGGCTTGCTACAATCCCTGTAGCGCTCTCTACATTCAATTAGAGTCGCCATAGACCAGCAGGCGCCTCACAACGCTTCCTGGACCCCATGGGAACGTTATACACTCCAGAAAAAGCCAAGGAGGCTTTCTAGGTTCCAAGGCGCTCTTTGGACACGATTAGAGTCGCCATGCGCTCGTAGGAGCCTCACAACGCGTCTTAGACGCCCGTAGGAGCTGTATGCACACCAAAAAACTCGTAGGAGGCTTTCCAGAGTCCACGGCGCTCTCTAGACTCATTTAGAGTGGCTATAGACTCTTGGAAGCCTCACAACACAACTGACACACCCTAGAGGAGCTCTATACACTCCAAAAACTCTTGGGAGGTTTTCTGGAGTCCACGGTGCTCTCTAAACTCATTTAGAGTCGCTATACACTTGTGGAGCCTCACAACACATCCTAGACGCACCTACGCACACACTCCAAAAAATCCAAGGAGGCTTTCTAGAGTTCACAGCTCTCTCCAAAAAGATTTAGTGTCACCATGGACAGGTGGGAGCCTCACAACGGTTTCTAAACACCCGTAGGAGCTCTATGCATTCGAAATAATCACAGGTGGCTTTTATATTCCACGGCGCTCTCTAGACTCAATTAGAGTCGCCATGCACTCGTGGGAGCCTCACAACACTTCCTACACAGCTGTTGGAGTCCCATGCACTCCAAAAAAATGTTAAGAGGCTTTCTGGAGTCCACCGTGCTCCCTAGCTCAACTAGAGTCGCCCTAGACTCGTGGGAGCCTCACAGCGCTTCCTACACACCTGTTGAAGCTCTATACACTCCAAAAAAAAAAAAAAACCTAGGAGGCCTTCTAGGGTCCACAGACCTCCCTAGACGCAATTAGAGTCGCCATGCACTCGTGCGAGCCTCACAAGACATCCTAGACACCCATAGGAGCTGTATACACTACAACAAATCGTAAGAGGCTTTCTAGAGCCCACGGTGTTCCCTAGACTCATTTAGAGTCGCTATAGACTCGTGGAAGCCTCACAACGCATCGTAGACACCCGTAGGTGCTCTATGCACTCCAAAAAATCCCAGGGGGCTTTCTAGAGTCCATAGTGCTCTCTAGACTCATTTTGAGTAGCTATAGACCCCGTGGAAGCCTCATAACGCAGCCTAAACACCCGTAGGAGCTCCACACACTCCAAAAAATCCAAGGTGGCCTTCTAGAGTCCACGGCGCTCTCTAAAGTCAATTAGAGTCGTGCATAGAGTCGTGAGGGTCTCACAATACTTCCCAGGCACCCGTAGGAGACCTATACACTCCAAAAATCCTAGGAGGCTCTCCAAAGTCCACGGCGCTCTCTAGACCCATTTAGAGTCAGTCACTATAGACTCGTGAGAGCCTCACAACGCTTCCCAGGCACCTGTTGGAGCTCTATACTCTCCAAAAAAATCCTAGAAGGCTATCCAGATTCCCCGACGCTCTCTAAACTCGATTCGGGTTGCCATCGACTGGTGGGAGCCTCACAACCCTTCCTAGACACCCCATTGGAGCTCTACGCATTCGAAATAATCATAGGAGGCTACCTTGGTTCGACGGGGCTCTCAAGACCCACTTAGAGTCACCATGGGCTCGTGGGGGCCTCACAACGCTTCCTGAACACCCGTAGGACCGCTATACACTCCAAATCCTAAGACGCTTTCTAGAGTCCACGACCCTTTCAAGAGACAATTAGAGCCGCCATCGACTTGTGAGAGCCTCACAACGCTTCGTAGACTTCTGTAGACTCAACGACACCCTCTAAACCCAACTAGAATCGCCACAGACATCATAACCCTTTTCAGACACCCAATGGAGCGCTAATCATTGAAATATTCATAGGACGCTTTCTCGATTCCACGGTGCTCTCAGACTCAATTACAGTCGCCATGGACTCGCGGGAGCCTCGCAACGCTTGCTAGACAACTGTACGAGCTCTACACAGTCTAAAAGATCCTAGGAGGCTTTCTAGTATCCGCGGCGCTCTTTAGACTCAATTGGAATCACCATGGACTCGTTGGAGCCTCACAACGCTTCCTACACACCCGTAGAGCTCTAAACTGTTCAAAAAAAAAAAACCCTAAGAAGAGGCTTTCTAGGGTCCACAGCGCTCCCTTAACTCAATTATGGTTGCCATAGACTCGTGGGAGTCTCACAACGCTTCTTACACAGCTAGTAGGTGCTCTACACATTCCCAAAAAAAAAACTCCTAGGAGGCTCTCTCTCGACCCAGTTGGCGTCGCCATAGACCAGTGGGAGCCTCACAACGGCACCTTGACACCCCGTAGGAACTCCATACTGTCCAAAAAATCCTAGGAGGCTCCCTAAAGTCCACGACGCTCTCTAGACACGATTAGGGTTGCCATAGACTCATGGAATCCCCACAACGCATCCTAGACACCCGTTGGAGTACCAATGCAAAAAAAAAAAAAAAAAAAAGGACATCCGTTGGTGCTCTATTGATTCGAAATAATCATAGGAGGCTTGCTACAATCCCTGCGCTCTCTACACAATTAGAGTCGCCATAGACCCAGCGCCTCACAACGCTTCCTGGACCCCATGGAACGTTATACACTCCAGAAAAAGCCAAGGAGGCTTTCTGGTTCCAAGGCGCTCTTTGGACACGATTAGAGTCGCCATGCTCGTAGGAGCCTCACAACGCGTCTTAGACGCCGTAGGAGCTGTATGCACACCAAAAAACTCGTAGGAGGCTTTCCAGAGTCCACGGCGCTCTCTAGACTCATTTAGAGTGGCTATAGACTCTTGGAAGCCTCACAACACAACTGACACACCCTAGAGGCTCTCACTCAAAAACTCTTGTGGTTTTCTGGAGTCCACGGTGCTCTCTAAACTCATTTAGAGTCGCTATACACTTGTGGAAGCCTCACAACACATCCTAGACCACGCACCTACGCACACACTCCAAAAAATCCAAGGAGCTTTCTAGAGTTCACAGCTCTCTCCAAAAATTTAGTGTCACCATGGACAGGGGAGCCTCACAACGGTTCTAAACACCCGTAGGAGCTCTATGCATTCGAAATAATCACAGGTGGCTTCTATATTCCACGGCGCTCTCTAGACTCAATTAGAGTCGCCATGCACTCGTGGGAGCCTCACACACTTCCTACACAGCTGTTGGAGTCCCATGCACTCCAAAAAATGTTAAGAGGCTCCTGAGTCCACCGTGCTCCCTAGCTCAACTAGACGCCCTAGACTCTCGTTGAGCCACTCACAACGCTGCTCGCGTGCCTACACACCTGTTGAGCTCTATACCTTCCAAAAAAAAAAACTAAAATAAAAGCCTAGGCAGCTTCTAGGGTCCACAGACCTCCCTAGACGCAATTAGATCGCCCATGCCCCTCGTGCGAGCCTCACAAGACATCCTAGACCCCATGGAGGAGCTGTATACACTAAATCGTAAGAGGCTTTCTAGAGCCAGGTGTTCCCTAGACTCATTTGAGGTCGCTATAGACTCGTGGAAGCCTCACAACGCATCGTAGACAACCCAGAGTGCTCTATGCACTCCAAAAAATCCCAGGGGCGCTTTTCTAGTCCATAGTGCTCTCTAGACTCATTTGAGTAGCTATAGACCCCGTGGAAGCCTCAATAACGCAGCCTAAACACCCGTAGGAGCTCCACACACTCCAAAAAATCCAAGGTGGCCTTCTAGAGTCCCCGGCGCTCTCTAAAGTCAATTAGAGTCTGCATAGAGTCGTGAGGGTCTCACAATACTTCCCAGGCACCCGTAGGAGACCTATACACTCCAAAAATCCTAGGAAGGCTCCAGTCCACGGCGCTCTCTAGACCCATTTAGAGTCAGTCACTATAGACTCGTGAGAGCCTCACAACGCTTCCCAGGCCCTGTTGGGAGCTCTATACTCTCCAAAAATCCTAGAAGGCTATCCAGATTCCCCGCTCCTCTAAACTCGATTCGGGTCGCCATCGACTGGTGGGAGCCTCACAACCCTTCCTAGACACCCCATTGGAGCTCTACGCATTCGAAATAATCATAGGAGGCTACCTTGGTTCGCGGGGCTCTCAAGACCCCTTAGAGTCACCATGGGATCGTGGGGCCTCACAACGCTTCCTGAACACCCGTAGGAGCGCTATACACTCCAAAATCCTAAGACGCTTTCTAGAGTCCACGACCCTTTCAAGAGACAATTAGAGCCGCCATCGACTTGTGAGATCCTCACAACGCTTCGTAGACTTCTGTCGACTCAACGACACCCTCTAAACCCAACTAGAATCGCCACAGACATCATAACCCTTTTCAGGCTCCCAATGGAGCGCTAATCATTGAAAATATTCATAGGACGCTTCCTCGATTCCACGGTGCTCTCTAGACTCAATTACAGTCGCCATGGACTCGCGGGGGCCTCACAATGCTTGCTAGACAACTGTATGAGCTCTACACAGTCTAAAAGATCCTAGGAGGCTTTCTAGTATCCGCGGCGCTCTTTAGACTCAATTGGAATCACCATGGTCTCGTTGGAGCCTCACAACGCTTCCTACACACCCGGAGGAGCTCTAAACTGTTCAAAAAAAAAAACCCCTAAGAGGCTTTCTAGAGTCCACAGTGCTCCCTATAAACTCAATTATGGTTGCCATAGACTCGTGGGAGTCTCACAACGCTTCTTACACAGCTAGTAGGTGCTCTATACACTCCCGAAAAAAAAAAACCCCTCAGTGGCTCTCTCGACTCCACGACGCTCTCTCGACCCAGTTGGCGTCGCCATAGACCAGTGGGAGCCTAACAACGGCACCTTGACACCTAGTAGGAGCTCCATACTTTCCAAAAAATCCTAGGAGGCTCCCTAAAGTCCACGACGCTCTCTAGACACGATTAGGGTTGCCTTAGACACATGGAATCCCCACAACACATCTTAGACACCCGTTGGAGTACCAACCCAAAAAGAAAAAAAAAGGACATCCGTTGGTGCTCTATTGATTCGAAATAATCATAGGAGGCTTGCTACAGTCCTTGCCGCTCTCTACACTCAATTAGAGTCGCCATAGACCCGCAAGCGCCTCACAACGCTTCCTGGACCCCATAGGATCGTTATACACTCCAAAAAAAGCCAAGGAGCCTTTCTGGGTTCCATGGCGCTCTTTGGACACGATTAGAGTCGCCATGCGCTCATGGGAGCCTCACAACGCGTCTTAGACGCTCGTAGGGGCTGTATCCGCACCAAAAAACTCGTAGGAGGTTTCTAGAGTCCACGGCGCTCTCTAGACTCATTTAGAGTGGCTATAGACTCTTGGAAGCCTCACAACACAACTGACACACCCTAGAGGAGCTCTATACACTCCAGAAAACTCTTGGGAGGTTTTCTGGAGTCCACGATGCTCTCTAAACTCATTTAGAGTCGTTATACACTTGTGGAAGCCTCACAACACATCCTAGACGCACCTACGCACACACTCCAAAAAATCCAAGGAGGCTTTCTAGGCTTCACAGCGCTCTCCAAGCAGATTTAGTGTCACCATGGACAAGTGGGAGCCTCACAACGGTTCCTAAACACCCGTAGGAGCTCTATGCATTCGAAATAATCACAAGTGGCTTTCTAGACTCAATTAGAGTCGCCATGCACTCGTGGGAGCCTCACAACACTTCCTACACAGCTGTTGGAGTCCCATACACTCCAAAAAAATGTTAAGAGGCTTTCTGGAGTCCACCATGCTCCCTAGCTCAACTAGAGTCGCCCTAGACTCGTGGGAGCCTCACAGCGCTTCCTACACACCTGTTGAAGCTCTATACACTCCAAAAAGAAAAAAAAAAAAAAAAAAAAAAAATCCTAGGAGGCCTTCTAGGGTCCACAGACCTCCCTAGACGCAATTAGAGTCGCCATGCACTCGTGCGAGCCTCACAAGACATCCTAGACACCCATAGGAGCTGTATACACTACAAGAAATCGTAAGAGGCTTTCTAGAGCCCACGGTGTTCCCTAGACTCATTTAGAGTCGCTATAGACTCGTGGAAGCCTCACAACGCATCGTGGACACCCGTAGGTGCTCTATGCACTCCAAGAAATCCCAAGGGGCTTTCTAGAGTCCATAGTGCCCTCTAGACTCATTTTGAGTCGCTATAAACCCCGTGGAAGCCTCATAATGCAGCCCAAACACCCGTAGGAGCTCCATACACTCCAAAAAATCCAAGGTGGCCTTCTAGAGTCCACGGCGCTCTCTAAAGTCAATTAGAGTCGTGCATAGAATTGTGAGGGTCTCACAATACTTCCCAGACACCCATAGGAGCCCTATACACTCCAAAAATCCTAGGAGACTCTCTAGTGTCCACGGCGCTCTCTAGACCCATTTAGAGTCAGTCACTATAGACTCATGAGAGCCTCACAATGCTTCCCAGGCACCTGTTGGAGCTCTATACGCTCCAAAAGAATCCTAGGAGGCTATCCAGATTCCCCGATGCTCTCTAAACTCGATTCAGGTCGCCATCGACTGGTGGGAGCCTCACAACTCTTCCTAGACACCCCATTGGAGCTCTACGCATTCGAAATAATCATAGGAGGCTTCCTTGGTTCGACGGGGCTCTCAAGACCCAATTAGAGTCACCATGGGCTCGTGGGGGCCTCACAACGCCTCCTGAACACCCGTAGGAGCGCTATACACTCCAAAACATCCTAAGAGGCTTTCTAGAGTCCACGACCCTTTCAAGAGACAATTAGAGCTGCCATCGACTTGTGGGAGCCTCACAATGCTTCCTAGACTCCTGTAGGTGATCAATACACTCCAAAAAATCCTGGGAGGCTATCTAGACTCAACGACACCCTCTAAAGCCAATTAGAATCGCCACAGAAATCATAACCCTTTTCAGACACCCAATGGAGCGCTAATCATTGAAAATATTCGTAGGACGCTTTCTCGATTCCACGGTGCTCTGTAGACTCAATTACAATCGCCATGGACTCGCGGGAGCCTCACAACGCTTGCTAGACAACTGTACGAGCTCTACACGGTCCAAAAGATCCTAGGAGGCTTTCTAGTATCCGCGGTGCTCTTTAGACTCAATTGGAATCACCATGGACTCGTTGGAGCCTCACAACGCTTCCTAGACACCCGTAGGAGCTCTAAACTGTTCAAAAAAAAAACCCTAAGAGGCTTTGTAGAGTCCACAACGCTCCCGAAACTCAATTAGGGTTTCCATAGACTCGTGGGAGCCTCACAACGATTCTTACACAGCTACGAGGTGCTCTATACACACCAAAAAAAAAAAAAAAAAAAAAAAACTCCTAGGAGGCCCTCTCGACTCCACGACGCTCTCTCGACCGAGTTGGCGTCGCCATAAACCCGTGGGAGCCTCACAACGGTTCCTAAACACCCCTAGGAGCTCTATGCATTCGAAATAATCACAGGTGGCTTTCTATATTCCACGGCGTTCTCTAGACTCAATTAGAGTCGCCATAGACCCGTGGGAGCCTCACAACGGCACCTTGACACCCCGTAGGAGATCCATACTGTCCAAAAAATCCTAGGAGGCTCCCTAAGGTCCACGGCGCTCTCTAGACACGATTAGGGTTGCCATAGACTCCTGGAATCCCCACAACGCATCCTAGACACCCGTTGAAGTACCAATCCAAAAAAAAAAAAAAAAAAGACATCTGTTGGTTCTCTATAGATTCAAAATAATCATAGGAGGCTTTGTACAATCTCTGTCGCTCTCTACACTCAATTAGAGTCGCCATAGACCCGCAGGCGCCTCACAACGCGTCTTGGACCCCATAGGACAGTTATACACTCCAAAAAAATCCAAGGAGGCTTTCTGGGTTCCATGGTGCTCTTTGGAAACGATTAGAGTCGCCATGTGCTCGTGGGTGCCTCACAACGCGTATTAGACACCCGAAGGAGCTGTATGCACACCAAAAAAATCGTAGGAGGCTTCCTAGAGTCCACGGCGCCCTCTAGACTCATTTAGAGTGGCTATAGACTCTTGGAAGCCTCACAACACAACTGACACACCCTAGAGGAGCTCTATACACTCCATAAAACTCTTGGGAGGTTTTTTGGAGTCCACGGTGCTCTCTAAACTCATTTAGAGTCGCTATAGACTTGTGGAAGCCTCACAACACATCCTAGACGCACCTACACACACACTCCAAAAAATCCTAGGAGGCTTTATAGCCTTCACAGCGTTCTCCAAACGGATTTAGAGCCACCATGGACAAGTGGGAGCCTCACAACGGTTCCTAAACACCTGTAGGAGCTCTATGCGTTTGAAATAATCACAGGTGGCTTTCTATATTCCACGGCGCTCTCTAGACTCAATTAGAGTCGCCAGGCACTCGTGGGAGCCTCACAACACTTCCTACACACCTGTTGGAGTCCCATACACTCCAAAAAAATGTTAAGAGGCTTTCTGGAGTCCACTGTGCTCTCTAGCTCAACTAGAGTCGCCCTAAACTAGTGGGAGCCTCACAACGCTTCCAACACACCTGTTGGAGCTCTATACACTCCAAAAAAAAAAAAATCCTAGGAGGCCTTCTGGGGTCCACAGACCTCCCTAGACGCAATTAGAGTCCCCATGCACTCGTGAGAGCCTCACAACACATCCTAGACACCCATAGGAGTTGTATACACTACAAGAAATCGTATGAGGCTTTCTAGAGCCCACGGTGTTCCCTACACTCATTTAGAGTCGCTATAGACTCGTGGAAGCCTCACAACGCATCGTAGACACCCGTAGGTGCTCTATGCACTCCAACAAATCCCAGGGGGCTTTCTAGAGTCCATAGTGCTCTCTAGACTCATTTTGAGTCGCTATAGACCCCGTGGAAGCCTCATAACGCAGCCTAAACACCCGTAGGAGCTCCATACACTCCAAAATTTCCAAGGTGGCCTTCTAGAGTCCATGGCGCTCTCTAAAGTCAATTAGAGTCGTGCATAGAGTTTTGAGGGTCTCACAATACTTCCCAGACACCCGTAGGAGCCCTATACACTCCAAAAATCTTAGGAGGCTCTCTAGAGTCCACGGCGCTCTCTAGACCCACTTAGAGTCAGTCACTATAGACTCGTGAGAGCCTCACAACGCTTCCCAGGCACCTGTTGGAGCTCTATACACTCCAAACAAAATCCTAGGAGGCTATCCAGATTCCCTGACGCTCTCTAAACTCGATTCGGGTCGCCATCGACTGGTGGGAGCCTCACAACCCTTCCTAGACACCCCATTGGAGCTCTACGCATTCGAAATAATCATAGGAGGCTTCCTTGGTTCGACAGGGCTCTCAAGACCCAATTAGAGTCACCATGGGCACGTGGGGCCCTCACAACGCTTCCTGAACACCCGTAGGAGCGCTATACACTCCAAAACATCCTAAGAGGCTTTCTAGAGTCCACGACCCTTTAAAGAGACAATTAGAGCCACCATCGACTTGTGAGAGCCTCACAATGCTTCCTAGACTCCTGTAGGTGATCAATACACTCCAAAAAATCCTAGGAGGCTATCTAGAGTCAACGACACCCTCTAAACCCAATTAGAATCGCCACAAACATCATAACCCTTTTCAGACACCCAATGGAGCGCTAATCATTGAAAATATTCATAGGACGCTTTCTCGATTCCACGGTGCTCTCTAGACTCAATTACAGTCGCCATGGACTCGCGGGAGCCTCATAACGCTTGCTAGACAACTGTACGAGCTCTACACAGTCCAAAAGATCCTAGGAGGCTTTCTAATATCCGCGGCGCTCTTTAGACTCAATCGGAATCACCATGGACTCGTTGGAGCCTTACAACGCTTCCTAGACACCCGTAGGTGCTCTATGCACTCCAAAAAATCCCAGGGGGCTTTCTAGAGTCCGTAGTGCTCTCTAGACTCATTTTGAGTCGCTATAGACCCCGTGGAAGCCTCATAATGCAGCCTAAACACCCGTAGGAGCTCCATACACTCCAAAAAATCCAAGGTGGCCTTCTAGAGTCCATGGCGCTCTCTAAAGTCAATTAGAGTCGTGCATAGAGTTGTGAGGGTCTCACAATACTTCCCAGACACCCGTAGGAGTCCTATACACTCCAAAAATCCTAGGAGGCTCTCTAGAGTCCACGGCGCTCTCTAGACCCACTTAGAGTCAGTCACTATAGACTCGTGAGAGCCTCACAACGCTTCCCAGGCACCTGTTGGAGCTCTATACACTCCAAACAAAATCCTAGGAGGCTATCCAGATTCCCTGACGCTCTCTAAACTCGATTCGGGTCGCCATCGACTGGTGGGAGCCTCACAACCCTTCCTAGACACCCCATTGGAGCTCTACGCATTCGAAATAATCATAGGAGGCTTCCTTGGTTCGACAGGGCTCTCAAGAGAGTCACCATGGGCACGTGGGGCCCTCACAACGCTTCCTGAACACCCGTAGGAGCGCTATACACTCCAAAACATCCTAAGAGGCTTTCTAGAGTCCACGACCCTTTAAAGAGACAATTAGAGCCACCATCGACTTGTGAGAGCCTCACAATGCTTCCTAGACTCCTGTAGGTGATCAATACACTCCAAAAAATCCTAGGAGGCTATCTAGGCTCAATGACACCCTCTAAACCCAATTAGAATCGCCACAGACATCATAACCCTTTTCAGACACCCAATGGAGCGCTAATCATTGAAAATATTCCACGGTGCTCTCTAGACTCAATTACAGTCGCCATGGACTCGTGGGAGCCTCACAACGCTTGCTAGACAATTGTACGAGCTCTACACAGTCCAAAAGATCCTAGGAGGCTTTCTAGTATCCGCGGCGCTCTTTAGACTCAATTGGAATCACCATGGACTCGTTGGAGCCTTACAACGCTTCCTAGACACCCGTAGGAGCTCTAAACTGTTCAAAAAAAAAACCCTAAGAGGCTTTCTAGAGTCCACAGCGCTCCCTAAACTCAATTAGGGAGACTCGTGGGAGTCTCACAACGCTTCTTACACAGCTACTAGGTGCTCTATACACTCCAAAAAAAAAAAAAAAAACTCCTAGGAGGCTCTCTCGACTCCACGACGCTCTCTCAACCCAGTTGGCGTCGCCATAGACCCGTGGGAGCCTTACAACGGCACCTTAACACCCCGTAGGAGCTCCATACTGCCCAAAAAATCCTAGGAGGCTCCCTAAGGTCCACGACGCTCTCTGGACACGATTAGGGTTGCCATAGGCTCGTGGAATCCCCACAACGCATCCTAGACACCCGTTGGAGTACCAATCCAAAAAAAAAAAAAAAAAAAGACATCTGTTGGTGCTCTATAGATTTGAAATAATCATAGGAGGCTTTCTACAATCCCTGCCGCTCTTTACACTCAATTAGAGTCGCCATAGACCCGCAGGCGCCTCACAACGCTTCCTGGACCCCATAGGAGAGTTATACACTCCAAAAAAAGCCAAGGAGGCTTTCTGGGTTACATGGCACTCTTTGGAAACGATTAGAGTCGCCATGCGCTCGTGGGAGCCTCACAACGCGTCTTAGACACCCGTAGGAGCTGTATGCACACCAAAAAAATCGTAGGAGGCTTTCTAGAGTCCACGGTGCCCTCTAGACTCATTTGAAGTGGCTATAGACTCTTGGAAGCCTCACAACACAACTGACACACCCTAGAGGAGCTCTATACACTCCAGAAAACTCTTGGGAGGTTTTCTGGAGTCCACGGTGCTCTCTGAGCTCATTTAGAGTCGTTATAGACTTGTGGAAGCCTCACAACACATCCTAGACGCACCTACGCACACACTCCAAAAAATCCTAGGAGGCTTTCTAAAGTTCACAGCGCTCTCCAAACAGATTTAGAGTCACCATGGACAAGTGGGAGCCTCACAACGGTTCCTAAACACCCGTAGGAGCTCTATGCATTCGAAATGATCACAGATGGCTTTCTATATTCCACGGCGCTCTCTAGACTCAATTAGAGTCGCCAGGCACTCGTGGGAGACTCACAACACTTCCTGTTGGAGTCCTATACACTCCAAAAAAATGTTAAGAGGCTTTCTGGAGTCCACCGTGCTCTCTAGCTCAACTAGAGTCGCCCTAGACTTGTGGGAGCCTCACAACGCTTCCTACACACCTGTTGGAGCTCTATACACTCCAAAAAAAAAAAAAAAAAAAAAAAAAAATCCTAGGAGGCCTTCTAAGGTCCACAGACCTCCCTCCCTAGACGCAATTAGAGTCGCCATGCACTCGTGCGAGCCTCACAACACATCCTAGACACCCATAGGAGTTGTATACACTACAAGAAATCGTAAGAGGCTTTCTAGAGCCCACGGTGTTCCCTAGACTCATTTAGAGTCGCTATAGACTCGTGGAAGCCTCACAACGCATCGTAGACACCCGTAGGTGCTCTATGCACTCCAAAAAATCCCTGGGGGCTTTCTAGAGTCCATAGTGCTCTCTAGACTTATTTTGAGTCGCTATAGACCCCGTAGAAGCCTCATAACGCAGCCTAAACACCCGGAGGAGCTCCATACACTCCAAAAAATCCAAGGTGGCCTTCTAGAGTCCATGGCGCTCTCTAAAGTCAATTAGAGTCGTACATAGAGTTGTGAGGGTCTCACAATACTTCCCAGACACCTGTAGGAGCCCTATACACTCCAAAAATCCTAGGAGGCTCTCTAGAGTCCACGGCGCTCTCTAGACCCATTTAGAGTCAGTCACTATAGACTCGTGAGAGCCTCACAACGCTTCCCAGGCACCTGTTGGAGCTCTATACACTCCAAAAAAATCCTAGGAGGCTATCCAGATTCGCCGACGCTCTCTAAACTCGATTCGGGTCGCCATCGACGGGTGGGAGCCTCACAACCCTTCCTAGACACCCCATTGGAGCTCTACGCATTCGAAATAATCATAGGAGGCTTCCTTGGTTCGACGGGGCTCTCAAGACCCAATTAGAGTCACCATGGGCTCGTGGGGGCCTCACAACGCTTCCTGAACACCCGTAGGAGCGCTATACACTCCAAAACATCCTAAGAGGCTTTCTAGAGTCCACGACCCTTTTAAGAGACAATTAGAGCCGCCATCGACTTGTGAAAGCCTCACAATGCTTCCTAGACTCCTGTAGGTGATCAATACACTCCAAAGACTCGTGAAAGCCTCACCATGGAATCGTAGGAAAGAAAAACAAGATGTCTCTAGAGAGAGAAGCTCTTGATCCTGGTTGATTATTTTTGCTCGTGGGTTTTCTTCTCTTTGATTCCGATTTGGCTCTTGATTTTCCCTTATTTATGGCATCTGTTCCTTTTAATTCCTCTTTGCGTCTTGATTCTTGTACTGTTGGTGCTTTACCAACATTTTCGGTTGCCCCTAGATTCTCCAACATCCAAAAGCTCAGGTGCACCCTTGGATCGTGTTTTGTGGATGATGACAAAGTGATCCCTCCTACCAGTCAACGCCCTTTGCTTGCGTCGATTCCTTCTTTTGCGTGCCCATCTTCTTTTTGTGTCTCTTCTCTTTCGAGTGGGTTAGTTCTATCTTCTACCACTTCAGCATCTTCTTTGGCTGTTGTGGGTCAGTCCGCTTTTCGCTTGGGTGCCTCAGATCTGGATGGCTCTTTGCCAGATCTGGATGGCTCTTCATAAGATCTACATTCCTCGTGTCATGATCTTGCTGCGATCTCCCATAGAGTTGAAGCTCCTGCATCGTTTCCCTATGGTTCCTGTTTATCTCATGTTGGAGATACGTCAGCCTCAGCTGATCCGTCTCCCTCGCTTTCATATGGCTATTCCAGAGCTTCGAGTTTTCCTTCTTCTCGTGCGAGCGAGACTGTGCTCACTAGAAGTGGATCTATAGCTATCACTTCGGATCCGCCATCGCGTTTTGGTGGAAATCCTCCAGTTCATGGTGGTTTATCTAGTTCAGGCATCATATACCCTTCGGGATGTATGTCGGAGGACCTTGGTAATGCAGCGCTTCGCATACAAGCTGAGACTTCTTCCTGCAACATGAAATCTGGCTTTAATCCGACTGTTATCGGTCAAGATTCTCTTATGCATCAGGTAGAATTCCCTAGTCTTCCTCATTCGATGGTTCATCCGAGATCTCCTTCTCAGGCCACTTTTGTGGCAACTCCGACGGCTCCTGCTCTTCCTGCTTTGATCCCTCCCTCTGGTGGCGAACCTCCATTGTCTGGTAAGCCTCGTACCACAAGCGACTGGAAGTCCCTGTTTTCTTCTGCGAAAAGAGCTAGATCGGATTTGAAATTCTTCCCTCCTGTTATGATTAATGGGAAGCTGGCTGTTAAGCCTCCCCCAGAAGTTGCTTTGGCGGGTGCTGAGGTATGGAAGAACTGTTTAGTTGGCTAGTTTCTTGATAGAAGGCCTGCGTATGGTTTTCTTAAATCTACAGTAGATCGCTTATGGGGTATCAAGGAGATGCCTGATGTTATTACTCTGGAGAATGGTGTTTATCTATTCAACTTCTCTAATTTTGATGCGCTTGAATGGGTGCTTGAGACTGGTCCATGGTTTGTAGGTGGAAAGCCTATGTTATTGAGGAAATGGAAACCTAGAATGGAGTTGCTTAAACCCCAGTTGAGGAAAATCCCTTTATGGATAAGATTGTACAATGTTCCTATTGAATATTGGAATAACGATGGTATGAGCTACGTTGCCAGTGTTATTGGCACCCCGCTGTACCTTGATGCCCTTACTGAAGCTGCTACCAGGCTGACATTTGCTCGTATCTGTGTTGAAGTGGAGGCAAGTTCAAGTTTTCCATCCTCCTTCCCCCTCTTTTTAAGTGAAGATGTTTCTATCGATATTGGGGTTGAATACCCATGGAAACCCCTTTGTTGCAAGAGCTGCTGTACTTTTGGGCATTCCACCTCTTATTGCCCTCTGGCACCTAAGAAGATGTGGGTTCCTAAAACTAATGGTAATGTGGCTAATCCCAATCCTCCTAATGAAGTTATTGCTAATAGTATTGTGACGGATATTAACCTCAATTTGAGGGTGGATGTTGCAGCTGTGCATCCTGCTAACGCTGTTGTGGATCTTCCGGAGGTTGCTAGTGTGAATGAGGCTAGTTGTCCAGGGAATTCGTCTTCCCCTGTTTTGGTTCTGGAAGCAAATGCTTCTGATATGAGGTCTCTTAATCATTTTGAAGTGCTTTCTTCTCTTGATCTTGAGCCTAGTAGGTGTCGCCATTTGCTCTACTTCTTCTAGCGGTTTAAGCTGCCAGTCTAATTCAGATATTACTCCAAATATTGTGCATAAAAATCATAGTCCTAAGGGTGAGGAATCTGGAAGCAAAGTGATTAGTAATAAAAAGAAAAAACAGAATAATAAGAAGGCCTACTCCCAGTTCAAGGCCTCTGCTTCTAAATTGAGCTCACCCTTTGATAAAGGGAAGGATACTAGATCATCTCCAACTGTTAGATGATTAATATCGCCTGTTGGAATATCCGTGGATTTAACGATCCACTCAAGCATAGAGAAATGAGGTCTTTTGTTAAGAAGTTGAAGTTGAATATTCTGGGTATTGTGGAAACTAGAGTGAGATATGCTAATTTTGAAAAAGTTGCTGCCTCTGCTCTTCCTCAATGGAAGATTGTGCATAACTATCATGCTTTGACTTTGGGTCGTATATGGGTCTGTTGGGACCCTACTTTGGTTGATCTTTTTGTCATCACCTCTACTGATCAAACCATATTTTGTAAAGTTAAAATTCTTGCTAATTGTTCTAAGTTTTACTGTTCCTGTGTCTATGCCTCAAACTCTCATTTTGACAGGGCTCTTCTGTGGAAACATTTGGTGGATAAAGCTGGCTTGTTCTCTTCCAACCCTTGGGTAATTCTTGGTGACTTCAATACCACCAGATTTTCTAGTGAAAAGTATGGTGGTAATGGCCAAACATCTGTGGATACTACTGAATTTCATAAGTGTTTAACTGAAGCTGACTTGACTAACATGAACTTTATTGGTCCCCTCTTCACTTGGACCAATAAACAAGAGGGGAATAATCTTATTGCTCAGAAGTTAGATAGAGTGTTAGTGAATGAATGTTGGCTTGATATGTATCCTTATTGTGTTACTGAATTTATGGCTCCTGGAATCTCGGATCATTGTCCTATGTTTGTAGCCCTTACTGATCAGCACAGGAATGTCAAGAAGCCTTTTAAGTTTTTCAATTATTGGGCTAATCATTCTGAGTTTCTCAACTGTGTTCAAGACAGCTAGAATTTAAATGTGGAGGGGTCGCCCATGTTTATTCTCTATTCCAAGCTTGAAGCCACTAAAAAGCCCTTAAGCTCTTCAACAAAACCCACTTTGGGGCTATCAGTGACAGAGTGCAGAAAGCTAAGGATGAGTTGTACAAAGCTCAAGTTGACCTTCTCCATAACCCCCACATGGATTCTGCTAGTATCTCTGAAAAAGATTGCTACCATCAGTATGTTAATCTTGCTAAAGCTGAAGAAGCCTTCCTCAAGCAAAAGTCTCGTATTCAGTGGCTCAAGTTGGGGGATCAGAACACTGCTTTATTCCATAGGGCAGTTAAAATCAGGAACTCCACCAACTCCATATCTAAACTGATTTCTGATAATAATGTTGTTCTTAGCTCTCACAAAGATATCAGCAATGAAGCAGTTAGCTATTTCATGAACCTACTTGGTACTAGTTCCAATTTATCCGAGACTCAAATTTCTTTGCAGGACTTACTTGATTGGAGATGGAATGACAACCACTTGACTACTCTTAACAGCCCTGTTACTTTCCAAGAGATCAAGGAAACTTTATTTTCCCTCAAAGACAACAAAGCCCCTGGTCCTGATGGTTTTTCCCCTCTCTTCTTCAAGAAGGCATGGTCCATTGTGGGGAGGGATGTTCTTCATGCAATTATGTCTTTTTTCAGATCTAGTAAATTGCTTGGGGAGGTGAATGCTACCTATCTTGCTCTCATTCCAAAGATTCCAAATGCTTCTAAAATGAGTGATTATAGGCCTATTTCTTGCTGCAATACTATATATAAATGCATCTCTAAGCTTATTGCCAATCATATAAAAGGTTGCTTACCTGATTTTATCAGTCCTAACCAATCTGCATTTATTCATGGGAGAAATATTTATGACAATGTTCTTCTTGCGCAAGAGATTATGAGGAACTATCATCGCAATACTGGTTTCCCTAGATGCGCTCTCAAAGTTGATATTATGAAAGCTTATGATTCTGTGAACTTACAATGTGTGATTGATGTTCTCACAGCCATTCATACTCCTGATCACATTGTGCAATGGATCAAAGCTTGTATTTCTACTGCAAGGTTTTCAGTCTCTGTTAATGGGGCCTTTGAGGGCTTTTTTGAAGGAAAGAGGGGTCTAAGACAAGGAGATCCTCTCTCTCCTTATTTGTTTGTCATGGTTATGGAAGTCTTTTCAAAACTCCTTTTGAATAGTACTTCAGCTGCTGGCTATAAATATCATCACAGATGTGATAAGTTAAAACTGACTCACTTGTGCTTTGCAGATGACCTCCTTATTTTTTCACATGGCAGTGGTGAGGCTGTTGATCTGATTATTTCAACTTTGCATCAGTTTGAGCTTCTCTCTGGTTTAAGAGCCAATCCTAACAAAAGTCAGATCTTCTTTGCTGCTGTGGAACCTGCCACCAAGGTTGCCATTTTGAATAGTCTGCATTTCAATGAAGGGATTTTGCCGGTCAAGTATCTTGGGGTTCCCCTTATTACTACCAAGCTCACTGCCAAGGATTGTATTCCTCTTATTGAAAAAATTACAAGCCGTATTCATTGTTGGAGTGCTAGAAAACTCTCTTATGCTGGGAGACTTCAATTGCTTTCTTCAGTGCTTTATGGTATTCAACACTATTGGAGTAGTATCTTTTTATTCCCTAAAAGTATTTATTCCAAGATTGAGCAAATCTTTCGAGCTTTTCTTTAGACAGGCAATGAGCTCAAGCTTACGGGTTCAAAAATCAAGTGGGCTTCTGTTTGCACTCCTACTAGAGCAGAGGGAGGTCTTGGCCTTCGTAGAATTGAAGATATCAATCTCGCGGGTACAATGAAACACATCTGGAAGCTTTTTACGCAATCTGGCTCTCTTTGGGTTGCATGGGTTAAAATTTATCTTCTTAAGAATAGAAGTTTTTGGTCTATTCCTGTCCCTTCAGATTGCTCGTGGAATTGGAGGAAAATTATGAAGATTAGAGATAAAATTCGTCCTCATATCAAGCATATCATTGGCAATGGCAAGTCTACTTTTATTTGGCATGATTCTTGGCATCCCATTGGGCCTATCTTTCCTCGTTTTGGTTCTCGAGTTCTCTATGATGCTGCCATTCCTTCTAATGCCAAGGTTAGTTCTATCATCCAGGCTAATTCTTGGCATTGGCCTCCTGCTATTACTGTGGAACTCATGGAGCTTCAATCTGGCCTCCATCCCAACATGCGTCCTAACCAAGATAGAGATGATTCCATTCGTTGGGTTCCTGATGCTTCTGGGATTTTCTCTACTGCTTCAGCTTATAATGTTATTCGGTGTAGAGCTTCTACCCAAGACTGGCATACTATTATTTGGTTTTCTAAGGCTGTCCAGAAGCACGCTTTTATTGCCTGGTTAACTATCCAAGCTAGACTTTCTACTTTAGATAAATTAAACGCCTGGGGTATTACTTCTAATTCTATCTGTGTTCTTTGTGGCCAAGCCTTGGAAAGCCGTGACCATATTTTTTTCTCCTGCCAGACAACTTCTCTTATCTGGGGAAGAATTCTGTCTCTTTGTTTTATATATCGCACCCCTCGGTTTTGGGCTAATGAATTTATGTGGGCTTTACACTCTCTCAAGGGCAAATCTTTTTGTTCAATTATCAAGAAGCTCGGTTAGGCAGCCACCATCTACAATGTTTGGCGTGAAAGGAATGCTCATCTTCACGAGAATTGCTACAACACCCCTGCACAAGTTATTAAAAACATTGTTGATGATGTCAGATTCCGAGTAGCTAGCTTTAAAGGAATTAAGGACAATGATAGGCATAGGCAATTTTGTACTAATTGGGGCATTTCTTTTGATATCCTTAAAGTGTAATTTGTTTTGTTCAGCTTTTACACAATCTATTAAGCTTCTCATGTTGGTTAGCTTCAAAGAGTGTGTTTGAGGTCTATTTCTGGCCGTTTGGCTCTTGGCCCTTGGGCTCGTATATCTTTCTTCTTCTTAATACATCTTACTTACCAAAAAAAAGAAAAAAAAAATCGTAGGAGGCTTTCTACAGTCCACGGCGCCCTCTAGACTCATTTAGAGTGGCTATAGACTCTTGGAAGCCTCACAACACAACTGACACACCCTAGAGGAGCTCTATACACTCCAGAAAACTCTTGGGAGGTTTTCTGAAGTCCACGGTGCTCTCTAAACTCATTTAGAGTCGCTATAGACTTGTGGAAGCCTCACAACACATCCTAGACGCACCTACGCACACACTCCAAAAAATCCTAGGAGGCTTTCTAGAGTTCACGGCGCTCTCCAAACAGATTTAGAGTCACCATGGACAAGTGGGAGCCTCACAACGATTCCTAAACACCCGTAGGAGCTCTATGCATTCGAAATAATCACAGGTGGCTTTCTATATTCCGCGGCGCTCTCTAGACTCATTAGAGTCGCCAGACACTCGTGGGAGCCTCACAACACTTCCTACACACCTGTTGGAGTCCCATACACTCCAAAAAAATGTTAAGAGGCTTTCTGGAGTCCACCGTGCTCTCTAGCTCAACTAGAGTCGCCCTACACTCGTGGGAGCCTCACAACGCTTCCTACACACCAGTTGGAGCTCTATACACTCCCAAAAAAAAAAAAAAAAAAAAAAAAAAATCCTAGGAGGCCTTCTAGGGTCCACAGACCTCCCTAGACGCAATTAGAGTCGCCATGCACTTGTGCAAGCCTCACAACACATCCTAGACACCCATAGGAACTGTATACACTACAAGAAATCGTAAGAGGCTTTCTAGAGCCCACGGTGTTCCCTAGACTCATTTAGAGTCACTATAGACTCGTGGAAGCCTCACAACGCATCGGAGACACCCGTAGGTGCTCTATGCACTCCAAAAAATCCTAGGGGGCTTTCTAGAGTCCGTAGTGCTCTCTAGACTCATTTTGAGTCGCTATAGACCCCGTGGAAGCCTCATAACGCAGCCTAAACACCCGTAGGAGCTCCATACACTCCAAAAAATCCAAGGTGGCCTTCTGGAGTCCATGGCGCTCTCTAAAGTCAATTAGAGTCGTGCATAGAGTTTTGAGGGTCTCACAATACTTCCCAGACACCCGTAGGAGCCCTATACACTCCAAAAATCCTAGGAGGCTCTCTAGAGTCCACGGCGCTCTCTAGACCCATTTAGAGTCAGTCACTATAGACTCATGAGAGCCTCACAACGCTTCCCAGGCACCTGTTGGAGCTCTATACACTCCAAAAAAATCCTAGGAGGCTATCCAGATTCCTTGATGCTCTCTAAACTCGATTCGGGTCGCCATCGACTGGTGGGAGCCTCACAACCCTTCCTAGACACCCCATTGGAGCTCTACGCATTCGAAATAATCATAGGAGGCTTCCCTGGTTCGACGGGGCTCTCAAGACCCAATTAGAGTCACCATGGGCTCGTGGAGGCCTCACAACGCTTCCTGAACACCCGTAGGAGCGCTATACACTCCAAAACATCCTAAGAGGCTTTCTAGAGTCCACGACCCTTTCAAGAGACAATTAGAGTCGCCATCGACTTGTGAGAGCCTCACAACGCTTCCTAGACTCCTGTAGGTGATCAATACACTCCAAAAAAATCCTAGGAGGCTATCTAGACTCAACGACACCCTCTAAACCCAATTAGAATCGCCACAGACATCATAACCCTTTTTAGACACCCAATGGAGCTCTAATCATTGAAAATATTCATAGGACGCTTTCTCGATTCCACGGTGCTCTCTAGACTCAATTACAGTCGCCATGGACTCGCGGGAGCCTCACAACGCTTGCTAGACAACTGTACGAGCTCCACACAGTCCAAAAGATCCTAGGAGGCTTTCTAGTATCCGCGGCGCTCTTTAGACTCAATTGGAATCACCATGGACTCGTTGGAGCCTCACAACGCTTCCCAGACACCCGTAGGGGCTCTAAACTGTTCAAAAAAAAAACCCTAAGAGGCTTTCTAGAGTCCACAGCGCTCCCTAAACTCAATTAGGGTTGCCATAGACTCGTGGGAGTCTCACAACACTTCTTACACAGCTAATAGGTGCTCTATACACTCCAAAAAAAAAAAAAAAAACTCCTAGGAGGCTCCCTAAAGTCCACGACGCTCTCTAGACACGATTAGGGTTACCATAGACTCGTGGAATCCCCACAACGCATCCTAGACACCCGTTGCAAAACCAATCCAAAAAAAAAAGACATCCGTTGGTGCTCTATAGATTCGAAATAATCATAGGACGCTTTCTACAATCCCTGCTGCTCTCTACACTCAATTAGAGTCGCCATAGACCCGCAGGCGCCTCACAACGCTTCTTGGACCCCCATAGGAGCGTTATACACTCCAAAAAAAAGCCAAGGAAGATGTAAACGAGCCAGCATGTCTCTAGTGAGAGAAGCTCTCGGTTTTGGATGAATCCCTGTGTTCTTCGTTTTTTCTTTTGACTGATTCTCATTTATTGTTCATTATGTCTGCTCCTACCTCTTTGGATCCTGCTTTATCTTCTTCTACATCCTCTTTGTTACGGTCTGATTCCTTTGATTCTGTTCCCCCTTTGGTAAACCTTCCCGTTTTCCCTTTATCTTCCATCCCTGAAGACCTCCAGCTTTGGGAAGCTTCTCGGGGTTTTGCTACTGATGACTCTGTTCTCCTTCAGCGTACGGCGTCTATTGAGAGACACGGAGATCCATCTCCACAGATCTCTGTGCTCCTTAAGCATACGGCATCTGGTGAGAGTCGTGGAGGTTCTTCTTCTCAGATCTGTGGGTCTGGCGTTGTGTCGACGAGTATTGGTGCCTCTAGCAATAGTTCCATCTCTGTTCTATCTGGTGAGGCTGCTATGATTTCTTCTAATTTGGTGGAGAAATCTGACCATGCTCGTGTTACGGGTTCTTCTTTGTTATCGGAGGTGAGTCATGTCCGGCCTTTGTTATACTCTCAGATCGCAGATCCTGTTCTTCCGAGAAGCATCCTTAAAAACCCAACTGTTGTTGTGGAGGATCCGCTTGGTTCTAATACCACGAGCTCTGTTCGTAGTGCTCCCCTCAGTGTAGGCATTTGCTATCCTTCAGGCCAAACTTCCCTGGATATACAGAAGGAGGCTCTTCGCCGGCAGGAAGAGATCTCAGGGAGGTCTTCGGTGAGTTATCTTAATGGTATGGATGAGATCCTTACTTCCCCTTTGTTGAATAAGATTAGCCCTTTTTATTCTTCCACGAATTCGCAATCTAGTGCTCTTGGATCAGTGGATCGTGATTTCCCTGTTTTAACTTCGATCGCTGGTACCTTATCGGCTGATGGGTCCTCTGCTGCTACCTGTATTCTTAGTCCGGTGATTGGAGCTTCCTCTGAATCTAACCAGTCTCTACAAGCTACTGTTGTGAAGGATTGGAAATCACTTTTCAGTACTTCAAAGAAGGAAAAATCTAAGCTTAAGTATTATGAACCTTTAAGAGTTGATGGCAAGCTGGTTGTGAAACCTCCCCCTGAGGTTGCGAAGCTGGGCTATGATCGGTGGAAAAATTGCCTAGTAGGGCAATTTATTGACAAGAAACCTGCTTACTCCTTCCTTAAAGCTGCTGTTGATCGTCTGTGGGGTAGAAAGGAAATGCCAGAGATTCTTACTACAGACAGTGGATTGTATATGTTCAAGTTTACAAATCCTACGGCTATTGAATGGATCCTTGATGCTGGTCCTTGGTTTATAGGTGGTAAGCTTCTTATTCTGAGGAGATGGGCTCCAAAAATGGAAATGATTAAAACCCATTTGAAAACTATACCCATTTGGGTGAAGTTGTTCAATGTCCCTGCGGAATACTGGACAGACGAGGGTATGAGTTATGTTGTGAGTGGCCTGGGTAGGCCTCTGTTCCTTGATGATCTTACGGAGTCTTGCTCTAGGCTTTCTTTTGCACGAGCTTGTGTTGAAGTCTCTGTGGATTCTGATTTTCCATCCACCTACAATCTGGATATGGGAGGTGGTGTCAACAATGTTATTGGTGTGGAGTACCCGTGGAAACCTCAAGTGTGCAAGTCATGTAATGTTTTTGGGCACACTACTTCTCATTGCACTGTCAAAACCACTAAAGTTTGGATTCCTAAGACTACGGAGTCAGCTTCTATACCCCCTATCCCCTCTATTCCTCCTACTGACTCTCTGGCATCTGGTAATGGTGAATCTATTATACCACCTACTGTTATGGCACCGTTGGTAACTTCTTCTATTTCCCCTTGTATTCTGGACAATACTAGTGTTCCTTTGGAGCCAATTGTTGAAAGGAACCAGTTCCAGTTGCTTGTTTCTCCTACAGAAGATGAGGTTGAACCTTTCACTAGTCCTGTGATGGTTTCTACTGGATCTGAATATGAAAGTTCTCCTGAGAATGTGTTTAAAAATAAAGATCTTCGAGTGGATGAAGTGGAGAAAAGAACTAAGAACAACTAGAAGAAGAAGAATAAAAGCAATAAAAAAGCTAGTCCTCAACAGAAAGCTCAGCAGCAGAAAGATAAGGCCTCCCCTAGGAAAGGCAAGATGGTAACATCCTCCTCATCTAGTTATGGTTAAGTTTGCCTATTGGAATATTAGGGGTTTGAATGACCCCTTGAAGCATAAAGAAGTTAGAAAGTTTGTCAGTGATAATCATCTCAATTTTTGTGGTATTGTTGAGACTCGTGTTAGATTTACCAATTTTGATAAAGTTTCAAATGCTGTTTTCCCCAATTGGAAAGTTATTCATAACTATCACTCCTCTACTCTTGGTCGTATCTGGATTGGGTGGAATCCAGCTGATGTTGATGTGCAAATTATTAGTTCTGTTGACCAGATAATTCATTGTAAAGTGCTCAGTGTTATAGATGGTAAGGAGTTTTTCTGTTCTATTGTCTACGCTTCCAACTCTGTTAATGATAGAGATCTCCTTTGGAGTTTGTTGAAAGCTAAAGCTAACATGTTTAGCTCTCTGCCTTGGGTAGTTCTTGGTGACTTCAATACTGTCAGATTTTATGATGAGAAGTATGGTGGGAATAGGAATCAATCTGCTGCCATTGATGAGTTTCATAACTGTTTGCTGGAAGCTGATTTGATTGACATGGCTTTTTTTGGTCCTCTATTTACATGGACTAATAAAAGAGTGGGTGATCAGCTCATTGCGAGGAAACTTGACAGGGTTCTTATCAATGATAAGTGGCTGGATGTTTTTCCTGATGTTGTTGCTGATTTCTTACCTCCTAGAGTTTCAAATCACTGCCCTATGATTGTTTCTCTTTCTACCCAAGCTAAGAAACTAAGAAGGCCCTTCAAGTTCTTCAATTTCTGCGCTGAACATCCTGATTTTCTTACTTTGGTTCAGAACTGCTGGGATAAGAGAGTGGATGGTACTCCTATGCTGATTTTATGTTCTAAACTCAAAGCGATTAAGAAGTTCTTAGGGATTTTAACAACACTCACTTCAAGGGTATCAGTGATAGAGTTTCTGCTACTAAAAGTGAGCTTGATTGTGCTCAATTAAATCTCCTTCACAATCCCCATGTTGTTAGTCTTGGTGTTGTCGAGAAGGACTGTTCTAAGAAGTATACTGATCTAGCTTTAGCCGAGGAAGCCCTGTTCAAACAAAAATCTCGTATTCAGTGGCTCAAGTTGGGAGATCAAAACACTGCGTTCTTTCACAGAGTAGTAAAGGTCAGGAACTCTGGTAATTCCATTTCTAAGTTGTATAATGAAGCTAATCAAATTCTTACCAGTCACTCTGACATTAGCTATGAAGCTGTTACATATTTCAAACAGATTCTTGGGTCCCCCCCTCCCTACTCTTTCAACAGGTTGAGTTCCCTGGGTAATATTCTGGACTGGAGATGGAATGAGGATCAACTTAATATCCTTAATTCCCCTGTTACTAGCCAAGAGATCAGGGATACTATTTTCTCTTTTAACAACAATAAAGCTCCTGGGCCTGATGGTTTTAATGCTCTTTTCTTTAAGAAAGCTTGGCATATTGTTGGTAGGGATGTGACAGCAGCTATTTCTTCTTTCTTTAACAATAGTAGGCTGCTCAAAGAAGTGAATTCTACTTGTATTGCTTTAGTGCCTAAAGTCCCAAATGCGTCTAAGATGAAGGACTTTAGACCAATCTCTTGTTGCAATCTTATCTACAAGTGTATTTCAAAAATTGTTGCTAGCAGGCTTAAACCATGTTTACCAGAATGCATTAGTCCCAACCAATCAGCGTTCATTCAGGGTCGTAACATCTCTGACAATGTTTTGTTGGCCCAAGAACTTCTCAGGAACTACCATAGAAATAATGGTGCGCCTAGGTGTGCAATTAAAGTGGATTTGATGAAAGCTTATGACTCGGTTAGCTTGGAATTCATTTTGGATATTCTCTCCTCTATCAACACCCCCCCTCATTTCATTAAATGGGTCAGAGCTTGCATTACTACTCCCAGATTTTCTATTTCTATTAATGGGTCTCTGGAGGGTTATTTTGAAGGTAAAAGGGGATTAAGGCAAGGGGACCCTTTATCCCCTTACCTGTTTGTTTTGGCTATGGAAGTCCTTTCAAAACTCCTATCTGGCATTACCACTCTTCCGAGCTATAAATTCCACTACAGGTGTGATAAGCTTCGTCTCAATCACCTATGCTTTGCTGATGATATTCTCATTTTTGCTTATGGGGATACTACAGCTATTGATCAGATTATGGATGTTCTGGGTAAATTTGAGGAGTTATCTGGGCTTAGAATTAATGATAGCAAAAGCCTTATTTTTTGTGCTGGTATTGCTGAAGATGTCAAAGGTTCTATGATTAACAGGCTTAATTTTTCAGAAGGTACTCTCCCAGTTAAATATCTTGGTGTCCCTCTTATTACCTCCCAACTTACTAGCACTGATTGCATTCCATTGATTGAGAAGATTACTAGTAGAGTTAAAAGCTGGAGTGCAAGAAGACTTTCTTATGCTGGTAGACTCCAATTATTAGCTTCTGTCTTATATGGAATTCAGCACTATTGGAGTGGAATTTTCATATTCCCTAAGAAAGTTTCCAATCAGATTGAACAACTTTTTAGGAGGTTTCTTTGGACTGGGAGTGATCTCAAGCACACAGGTGCAAAAGTTAGTTGGGCTACTGTTTGTTCTCCTAAAGCTGAAGGCGGGGTGGGTCTTAGAAGAATTCAAGATATTAATATAGCGGCTGCTATGAAACATATTTGGGCCTTGTTCACCCGTTCTGGATCCTTATGGGTTGCATGGGTTCAATGTTATCTCCTCAAGGAGAAAAGTTTCTGGTCTGTTCCTATTCCCACTGAAAGCTCTTGGGTTTGGAGAAAGCTCCTGAAGATTCAGAATCTCATTAGCCCCCTTATAAGAAAGGTAATTAGTGATGGTTTTGGCACTTTTTTATGGCACGATAACTGGCACCCTGCTGGTCCTATTCTTCTTAGATATGGTAATCGTGTTATGTATGATGCTGCCATTCCAATGTGGGCAAAAGTTAACTCTATCATCTTCCAAAATTCTTGGAATTGGCCTCCTACAGTTACGTTTGAGTTGATTGAACTCCAGGAAGCGCTCTCAATTGACCAGATTTTTCCCAATTCTGGTAGGAAAGATAAGGTGTGGTGGGTCCCTTCTTCCGATGGTGTTTTTTCCACTGCCTCAGCTTGGGATTCTGTTAGAACTAGAAACCCGGAGGTTACTTGGCATAATTTGATATGGTTTTCTAAAGCCATCAAGAAGCATTCTTTTATTGCGTGGCTTGCTATCTTAGACCGTATGCCCACCTTAGAAAAATTGGAATTATGGGGTTTGATATCTAATGCTGATTGCGTGTTTTGTAGACAGCAAAAGGAGTCACGTGATCACCTGTTTTTTACTTGTCCTAAGACTGCAGCCATATGGGGGAAAATCTTGAGTCTTTGCTGTTTAAGACATACTCCGAGGAAGTGGTTGAATGAACTTTATTGGTCTATTCATAGTACCAAAGGAAAGTCTTTTTTAGCAATCATCAAGAAGTTAGCCTGGGCTGCCACTATCTATAATATATGGCATGAAAGGAATTTACGTATCCATGATAACCACTACAGGATGGAAGACCAAGTTGTTCAAAGTATTATTAATGATGTGAGATACAAAGTTGCTAGTTTCAGAAAAGTTGTTGATAATGATAGGCATAGAACTTATTGTTCCAATTGGGGTATTCATTGTGGGATTTTTGGTGTGTAATTGGGTTTTTTGTTGGTTTACCGTTTGGTTTACACATATTCATAAGCTATACTAGTGTAGCTTAGGTTTATGTATTTACTTACACGGGTTGTCTAGTTTGGTCTAGATTGTTGGGCCTCGGCCACCCTATTTTTACTTTCTTTTCTTCTATACAACACTTACTTACCCAAAAAAAAAAAAAAAAAAAAAAAGCCAAGGAGGCTTTCTGGGTTCCATGGCGCTCTTTGGAAACGATTAGGGTCGCCATGCGCTCGTGGGAGCCTCACAACGCGTCTTAAACACCTGTTGGAGCTCTATACACTCCAAAAATCCTAGGAGGCTTTCTAGAGTCCATAGTGCTCTCTAGACTCTTTTTTAGTCGCTATAGACCCCGTGGAAGCCTCGTAATGCAGCCTAAACACCCGTAGGAGCTCCATACACTCCAAAAAATCCAAGGTGGCCTTCTAGAGTCCATGGCGCTCTCTAAAGTCAATTAGAGTCGTGCATAGAGTTGTGAGGGTCTCACAATACTTCCCAAACACCCGTACGAGCCCTATACACTCCAAAAATCCTAGGAAACTTTCTAGAGTCCATAGTGCTCTCTAGACTCATTTTGAGTCGCTATAGACCCCGTGGAAGCCTCATAACGCAGCCTAAACACCTGTAGGAGCTCCATACACTCCAAAAAATCCAAGGTGGCCTTCTAGAGTCCATGGCGCTCTCTAAAGTCAATTAGAGTCGTGCATAGAGTTGTGAGGGTCTCACAATACTTCCCAGACACCCGTATGAGCCCTATACACTCCAAAAATCCTAGGAAGCTTTCTAGAGTCCATAGTGCTCTCTAGACTCATTTTGAGTCGCTATAGACCCCATGGAAGCCACGTAACGCAGCCTAAACACCCGTAGGAGCTCCACACACTCCAAAAAATCCAAGGTGGTCTTCTAGAGTCCATGGCGCTCTCTAAAGTCAATTAGAGTCATGCATAGAGTTGTGAGGGTCTCACAATACTTCCCAAACACCAGTAGGAGCCCTATACACTCCAAAAATCCTAGGAGGCTCTCTAGAGTCCACGACGCTCTCTAGACCCATTTAGAGTCAGTCACTATAGACTCGTGAGAACCTCAAAAAGCTTCCCAGGCACCTGTTGGAGCTCTATACACTCCAAACAAATCCTAGGAGGCTATCCAGATTCCCCGACGCTCTCTAAACTCGATTCGGGTCGCCATCAACTGGTGGGAGCCTCACAACCCTTCCTAGACACCCCATTGGAGCTCTACGCATTCAAAATAATCATAGGAGGCTTCCTTGGTTCAACGGGGCTCTCAAGACCCAATTGGAGTCACCACGGGCTCGTGGGGGCCTCACAACGCTTCCTGAACACCCGTAGGAGCGCTATACACTCCAAAACATCCTAAGAGGCTTTCTAGAGTCCACGACCCTTTCAAGAGACAATTAGAGCCACCATCGACTTGTGAGAGCCTCACAACGCTTCCTAGACTCCTGTAGGTGATCAATACACTCCAAAAAATCCTAGGAGGCTATCTAGACTCAACGACACCCTCTAAACCCAATTACAATCGCTACAGACATCATAACCCTTTTCAGACACCCAATGGAGCGCTAATTATTGAAAATATTCATAGGACGCTTTCTCAATTCCACGGTGCTCTCTAGACTCAATTACAGTCGCCATGGACTCGCGGGAGCCTCACAACGCTTCCTAGACAACTATACGAGCTCTACACCGTTCAATAAAGATCCTAGGAGGCTTTCTAGTATCCACGGCGCTCTTTAGACTCAATTGGAATCAACTTGGACTCGTTGCAGCCTCACAATGCTTCCTAGACACTCGTAGGAGCTCTAAACTGTTCAAAAAAAAAAAAAACCTAAGAGGCTTTCTAGAGTCCACAGCGTTCCCTAAACTCAATTAGGGTTGCCATAGACTCGTGGAATCCCCACAACGCATCCTAGAAACCCGTTGCAGTACCAATCCAAAAAAAAAACCAAAAACACGTCCGTTGGTGCTCTATAGATTCGAAATAATCATAAGAGGCTTTCTACAATCCCTAGCGCTCTCTATACTAAATTAGAGTCGCCATAGACCCGCAGGCGCCTCACAACGCTTCCTGGACCCCCATAGGAGCGTTATACACTTCGAAAAATAGCCAAGGAGGCTTTCTGGGTTCCATGGCGCTCTTTGGACACGATTAGAGTCACCATGTGCTTGTGGGAGCCTCACAACGCGTCTCAGACACCAGTAGGAGCTGCATACACACCAAAAAAATCGTAGGAGGCTTTCTAGAGTCCACGGCGCTCTCTAGACTCACTTAGAGTGGCTATAGACTCTTGGAAGCCTCAGAACACAACTGACACACCCTAGAGGAGCTCTATACACTCCAGAAAACACTTGGGAGGTTTTCTGGAGTCCACGGTGCTCTCTAAACTCATTTAGAGTCGCTATAGACTTGTGGAAGCCTCACAACACATCCTAGACGCACCTACGCACACACTCCAGAAAATCCTAGGAGGCTTTCTAGAGTTCACGGCGCGCTCCAAATAGATTTAGAGTCACCATGGACAAGTGGGAGCCTCACAACGGTTCCTAAACACCCGTAGGAGCTCTATGCATTCGAAATAATCACAGGTGGCTTTCTATATTCCACAGCGCTCTCTAGACTCAATTAGAGTCACCATGCACTCGTGAGAGCCTCACAACACTTCCTACATACCTGTTGGAGTCCCATACACTCCAAAAAAATGTTAAGAGGATTTTTGGAGTCCACTGTGCTCTCTAGCTCAACTAGAGTCGCCCTAGACTTGTGGGAGCCTCACAACGCTTCCTACACACCTGTTGGAGCTCTATACACTCCAAAAAAAAAAAAAAAAAAAAAATCATAGGAGGCCTTTTAGGGTCCACAGACCTCCCTAGACGCAATTAGAGTCGCTATGCACTCGTGCGAGCCTCACAACACATCCTAGACACCCATAGGAGGTTTATACACTACAAGAAATCGTAAGAGGCTTTCTAGTGCCCACGGTGTTCCCTAGACTCATTTAAAGTCACTATAGACTCGTGGAAGCCTCACAACGCATCGTAGACACCCGTAGGTGCTCTATGCAGTCCAAAAAATCCCAGGGGGCCTTCTAGAGTCCATAGTGCTCTCTAGACTCATTTTGAGTCGCTATAGACCCCGTGGAAGCCTCATAACGCAGCCTAAACACTTGTAGGAGCTCCATACACTCCAAAAAATCCAAGGTGGCCTTCTAGAGTCCATGGCGCTCTCTAAAGTCAATTAGAGTCGTGCATAGAGTTGTGAGGGTCTCACAATACTTCCCAGACACCCGTAGGAGCCCTATACACTCCAAAAATCCAAGGAGGCTTTCCAGAGTCCATAGTGCTCTCTAGACTCATTTTGAGTCGCTATAGACCCCATGGAAGCCTCGTAACGCAGCCTAAACACCCGTAGGAGCTTCATACACTCCAAAAAATCCAAGGTGGCCATCTAGAGTCCATGGCGCTGTCTAAAGTCAATTAGAGTCGTGCATAGAGTTGTGAAGGTCTCACAATACTTCCCAGACACCCGTAGGAGCCCTATACACTCCAAAAATCCTAGGAGGCTCTCTAGAGTCCACGGCGCTCTCTAGACCCATTTAGAGTCGGTCACTATAGACTCGTGAGAGCCTCACAACTCTTCCCAGGCACCTGGTGGAGCTCTATACACTCCAAACAAGTCCTAGGAGGCTATCTAGATTCCCTGACGCTCTGTAAACTCGATTCGGGTCGCCATTGATTGGTGGGAGCCTCACAAGCCTTCCTAGACACCCCATTGGAGCTCTACGCATTCGAAATAGTCATAGGAGGCTTCCTTGGTTCGACGGGGCTCTTAAGACCAATTAGAGTCACCATGGGCTCTTAGGGGCCTCACAACGCTTCCTAAACACCCGTAAGAGTGCTATACACTCCAAAACATCCTAAGAGGCTTTCTAGAGTCCACGACCCTTTCAAGAGACAATTAGAGCCGCCATCGACTTGTGAGAGCCTCACAACGCTTCCTAGACTCCTGTAAGTGATCAATACACTCCAAAAAAATCCTAGGAGGCTATCTAGACTCAACGACACCTTCTAAACCCAATTACAATCGCCACAGACATCATAACCCTTTTTTAGACACCCAATGGAGCGCTAATCATTGAAAATATTCATAGGACGCTTTCTCGATTCCACGGTGCTCTCTAGACTCAATTACAGTTGCCATGGACTCGCAGAAGCCTCACAACGCTTCCTGGACAACTATACGAGCTCTACACCGTCCAAAAAAGATCCTAGGAGGCTTTCTAGTATCCACGGCGCTCTTTAGACTCAGTTGGAATCAGCTTGGACTCGTTGGAGCCTCACAATGCTTCCTAGACACCCGTAGGAGCTCTAAACTGTTCAAAAAAAAAAAAAAAAAACCCTAAGAGGCTTTCTAGAGTCCACAGCGCTCCCTAAACTCAATTAGGGTTGCCATAGACTCGTGGAATCCCCACAACGCATCCTAGAAACCCGTTGCAGTACCAATCCAAAAAAAAAACCAAAAACACGTCCGTTGGTGCTCTATAGATTCGAAATAATCATAGGAGGCTTTCTACAATCCCTAGCGCTCTCTATACTGAATTAGAGTCGCCATAGACCCGTAGGCGCCTCACAACGCTTCCTGGACCCCCATAGGAGCGTTATACACTCCGAAAAATAGCCAAGGAGGCTTTCTGGGTTCCATGGCGCTCTTTGGACACGATTAGAGTCACCATGTGCTTGTGGGAGCCTCACAACGCGTCTCAGACACCAATAGGAGCTGCATACACACAAAAAAAATCGTAGGAGGCTTTCTAAAGTCCACGGCGCTCTCTAGACTCACTTAGAGTGGCTATAGACTCTTGGAAGTCTCACAACACAACTGACACACCCTAGAGGAGCTCTATACACTTCAGAAAACCCTTAGGAGGTTTTATGGGGTCCACGGTGCTCTCTAAACTCATTTAGAGTCGCCATAGACTTGTGGAAGCCTCACAACACATCCTAGACGCACCTACGCACACACTCCAAAAAATCCTAGGAGGATTTCTAGAGTTCACAGCGCGCTCCAAACAGATTTAGAGTCACCATGGACAAGTGGGAGCCTCACAACGGTTCCTAAACACCCGTAGGAGCTCTACGCAATCGAAATAATCACAGGTGGCTTTCTATATTCCACGGCACTCTCGAGACTCAATTAAAGCCGCCATGCACTCGTGGGAGCCTCACAACACTTCCTACACACCTGTTGGAGTCCCATACACTCCAAAAAAATGTTAGGAGGCTTTCTGGAGTCCACTGTGCTCTCTAGCTCAACTAGAGTCGCCCTAGACTTGTGGGAGCCTCACAACGCTCCCTACACACTTGTTGGAGCTCTATACACTCCAAAAAAAAAATCTTAGGAGGCCTTTTAGGGTCCACAGACCTCCCTAGACGCAATTAGAGTCGCTATGCACTCGTGCGAGCCTCACAACACATCCTAGACACCCATAGGAGCTTTATACACTACAAGAAATCGTAAGAGGGTTTCTAGAGCCCACGGTGTTCCCTAGACTCATTTAGAGTCGCTATAGACTCGTGGAAGCCTCACAACGCATCGTAGACACCCGTAGGTACTCTATGCACTCCAAAAAACCCCAGGGGGCTTTCTAGAGTCCATAGTGCTCTCTAGACTCATTTTGAGTCGCTATAGACCCCGTGGAAGCCTCATAACGCAGCCTAAACACCTGTAGGAGCTCCATACACTCCAAAAAATCTAAGGAGGCCTTCTAGAGTCCATGGCGCTCTCTAAAGTCAATTAGAGTCGTGCACAGAGTTGTGAGGGTCTCACAATACTTCCCAGACACCCGTAGGAGCCCTATACACTCCAAAAATCCTAGGAGGCTTTCTGGAGTCCATAGTGCTCTCTAGACTCTTGTTTAGTCGCTATAGACCCCGTGGAAGCCTCGTAACGCAGCCTAAACACCCGTAGGAGCTCCATACACTCCAAAAAATCCAAGGTGGCCTTCTAGAGTCCATGGCGCTCTCTAAAGTCAATTAGAGTCGTGCATAGAGTTGTAAGGGTCTCACAATACTTCCCAAACACCCGTACGAGCCCTATACACTCCAAAAATCTTAGGAAACTTTCTAGAGTCCATAGTGCTCTCTAGACTCATTTTGAGTCGCTATAGACCCCGTGGAAGCCTCATAACGCAGCCTAAACACCTGTAGGAGCTCCATACACTCCAAAAAATCCAAGGTGGCCTTCTAGACTCCATGGCGCTCTCTAAAGTCAATTAGAGTCGTGCATAGAGTTGTGAGGGTCTCACAATACTTCCCAGACACCCGTACGAGCCCTATACACTCCAAAAATCCTAGGAAGCTTTCTAGAGTCCATAGTGCTCTCTAGACTCATTTTGAGTCGCTATAGACCCCATGGAAGCCACGTAACGCAGCCTAAACACCCGTAGGAGCTCCATACACTCCAAAAAATCCAAGGTGGTCTTCTAGAGTCCATGGCGCTCTCTAAAGTCAATTAGAGTCGTGCACAGAGTTGTGAGGGTCTCACAATACTTCCCAGACACCCGTAGGAGCCCTATACACTCCAAAAATCCTAGGAGGCTTTCTGGAGTCCATAGTGCTCTCTAGACTCTTGTTTAGTCGCTATAGACCCCGTGGAAGCCTCGTAACGCAGCCTAAACACCCGTAGGAGCTCCATACACTCCAAAAAATCCAAGGTGGCCTTCTAGAGTCCATGGCGCTCTCTAAAGTCAATTAGAGTCGTGCATAGAGTTGTAAGGGTCTCACAATACTTCCCAAACACCCGTACGAGCCCTATACACTCCAAAAATCTTAGGAAACTTTCTAGAGTCCATAGTGCTCTCTAGACTCATTTTGAGTCGCTATAGACCCCGTGGAAGCCTCATAACGCAGCCTAAACACCTGTAGGAGCTCCATACACTCCAAAAAATCCAAGGTGGCCTTCTAGACTCCATGGCGCTCTCTAAAGTCAATTAGAGTCGTGCATAGAGTTGTGAGGGTCTCACAATACTTCCCAGACACCCGTACGAGCCCTATACACTCCAAAAATCCTAGGAAGCTTTCTAGAGTCCATAGTGCTCTCTAGACTCATTTTGAGTCGCTATAGACCCCATGGAAGCCACGTAACGCAGCCTAAACACCCGTAGGAGCTCCATACACTCCAAAAAATCCAAGGTGGTCTTCTAGAGTCCATGGCGCTCTCTAAAGTCAATTAGAGTCATGCATAGAGTTGTGAGGGTCTCACAATACTTCCCAAGCACCAGTAGGAGCCCTATACACTCCAAAAATCCTAGGAGGCTCTCTAGAGTCCACGGCGCTCTCTAGACCCATTTAGAGTCAGTCACTATAGACTCGTGAGAACCTCAAAAAGCTTCCCAGGCACCTGTTGGAGCTCTATACACTCCAAACAAATCCTAGGAGGCTATCCAGATTCCCCGACGCTCTCTAAACTCGATTCGGGTCGCCATCAACTGGTGGGAGCCTCACAACCCTTCCTAGACACCCCATTGGAGCTCTACGCATTCAAAATAATCATAGGAGGCTTCCTTGGTTCAACGGGGCTCTCAAGACCCAATTGGAGTCACCACAGGCTCGTGGGGGCCTCACAACGCTTCCCGAACACCCGTAGGAGCGCTATACACTCCAAAACATCCTAAGAGGCTTTCTAGAGTCCACGACCCTTTCAAGAGACAACAATTAGAGCCACCATCGACTTGTGAGAGCCTCAGAACGCTTCCTAGACTCCTGTAGGTGATCAATACACTCCAAAAAAATCCTAGGAGGCTATCTAGACTCAACGACACCCTCTAAACCCAATTACAATCGCTACAGACATCATAACCCTTTTCAGACACCCAATGGAGCGCTAATCATTGAAAATATTCATAGGACGCTTTCTCAATTCCACGGTGCTCTCTAGACTCAATTACAGTCGCCATGGACTCGCGGGAGCCTCACAACGCTTCCTAGACAACTATACGAGCTCTACACCGTTCAATAAAGATCCTAGGAGGCTTTCTAGTATCCACGGCGCTCTTTAGACTCAATTGGAATCAACTTGGACTCGTTGCAGCCTCACAATGCTTCCTAGACACTCGTAGGAGCTCTAAACTGTTCAAAAAAAAAAAAAAACCTAAGAGGCTTTCTAGAGTCCACAGCGCTCCCTAAACTCAATTAGGGTTGCCATAGACTCGTGGAATCCCCACAACGCATCCTAGAAACCCGTTGCAGTACCAATCCAAAAAAAAAACCAAAAACATGTCCGTTGGTGCTCTATAGATTCGAAATAATCATAGGAGGCTTTCTACAATCCCTGGCGCTCTCTATACTGAATTAGAGTCGCCATAGACCCGCAGGCGCCTCACAACGCTTCCTGGACCCCCATAGGAGCGTTATACACTCCGAAAAATAGCCAAGGAGGCTTTCTGGGTTCCATGGCGCTCTTTGGACACGATTAGAGTCACCATGTGCTTGTGGGAGCCTCACAACGCGTCTCAGACACCAATAGGAGCTGCATACACACAAAAAAAATCGTAGGAGGCTTTCTAAAGTCCACGGCGCTCTCTAGACTCACTTAGAGTGGCTATAGACTCTTGGAAGTCTCACAACACAACTGACACACCCTAGAGGAGCTCTATACACTTCAGAAAACCCTTAGGAGGTTTTATGGGGTCCACGGTGCTCTCTAAACTCATTTAGAGTCGCCATAGACTTGTGGAAGCCTCACAACACATCCTAGACGCACCTACGCACACACTCCAAAAAATCCTAGGAGGATTTCTAGAGTTCACAGCGCGCTCCAAACAGATTTAGAGTCACCATGGACAAGTGGGAGCCTCACAACGGTTCCTAAACACCCGTAGGAGCTCTACGCAATCGAAATAATCACAGGTGGCTTTCTATATTCCACGGCACTCTCGAGACTCAATTAAAGCCGCCATGCACTCGTGGAGCCTCACAACACTTCCTACACACCTGTTGGAGTCCCATACACTCCAAAAAAATGTTAGGAGGCTTTCTGGAGTCCACTGTGCTCTCTAGCTCAACTAGAGTCGCCCTAGACTTGTGGGAGCCTCACAACGCTCCCTACACACCTGTTGGAGCTCTATACACTCCAAAAAAAAAAATCTTAGGAGGCCTTTTAGGGTCCACAGACCTCCCTAGACGCAATAGAGTCGCTATGCACTCGTGCAGAGCCTCACAACACATCTTAGACACCCATAGGAGCTTTATACACTACAAGAAATCGTAAGAGGGTTTCTAGAGCCCACGGTGTTCCCTAGACTCATTTAGAGTCG
>JBBPBK010000304.1:0-126065 GCA_039720395.1 Liquidambar formosana
AAAAAAAAACATGCTTCTTTTTACTGTCAAATATTATAATTTTATGAAATATTGTATTAGATCATGTCAAATAGTAAAAGTTTATACTTTTACGATTGGACTGTGAGTAAAATTTTATAGTTTTACAAAAAAGTAATAAAACTTTATATTTTTAATTTTTTTAATAATTACCTAAACAATATGGATCTTGTTTTAAAGATGTCGACGAGTAGGTTCCAAAAATATATATATATTTTTTTAAAACAGATGTGTATATTGCAAGTTATAATTTTTAAAAAATTGGACACTAAAAAACCAAGTTAATACAATTACACAGGGTGCTCTTAATTAAAAAAAAATGAGTGTCCTTAGTAGGTAGTAATAATAAGGGTAAACTAGGGATTTTTTTAAAAATAAGTGACCAATTGATAAAAAAGTTTCACCTCATTGACTAATTGAGTTAGAAAAACTCTTATTTGACTTTTACTAATATTTTACCTAATTTTGAACTAATTGCCAATTTCCCCTATTTTTTTGATTAGTTAATCTTGATTTCCTATTGAGGTGTCCTCAGAAAAATAGTTTAATCCATTGTGTTTTGTTGGCGTTCTAAATGAGCCTTTATTATTATTATTATTATTATTATCATCATCATCATCATCATAATATATACAAACATACAACTTTGATCAGGTGTGGGACATCTCGACTATCTCGCACGATCACGACCATCTGTAGGTGATGCGTGCATGTTATCCACGAATGTGATTATATGAGATATTTTAGGATATCCCGCACTTGAACAACCCTCTCTCTCTCTCTGTCTCTCTCTCTCTATATATATACACACACGAGATATCGCTCACGCAACGCGTGGAATAGATTTAGATAACATGACCGATTGATATGGATAAACTCAGTTGATTGGTATTTTTTATTTTTATTTTATTTTATTTATTACCTTAATTAATTAAGGCATGGTGATCATAAACAGCCAAGACATTAATTATGATCACTGATGTTCTTTCCTTATTTGATTTTCTATTCTCTTACTTTAATTAATTAATTAATTTTTTCTTTGATTTTATTTCCTTATTTAGTTAAGGCATGGTTAAGAGTTGAGCCATGTGGCAGGCTCTTTGTAGGTGAGAATAGAGGCTTGAGAGACATGCTATGTAGCACACTATCTTTTATATAATAGTATAGATATAAATATATTAGATGATGATCAGTTGAGCATGTGTTGATATAACTTATATATAGGTATAAAATCTGAGGGGAAATGATCGAGTGTGGAACCTCTGGGATAGATCTCAAGGTTGGGAGTCATGTGTGACTTTCATGTGCATGTACGTATTTGTCACGCATAACTACCAGTTGTGCAATCTCGTCTGAACCGTTTGAGACGATCTGCACCTAATCATTTTCTAGCATTTAAAATGTTGCATCTTTAATGATTCTACTTTGTAGCATGTACGATTAAAATTTACAAATATTTGCAGTTTCTGGCTCCAATCTGTCCAGCAGTTGCAACTGCAAAAAGCAAAATGAACATATTCAATTCCTGTGATTTCAAACCATGCGTTATATCTTTTTCGTTATGAGGTGCTTTGGGGGCTTGTTTGGTCTCGTCCAAATGAGATTTAAACCATTATTGTGTCTTTTACCTTAGTATAGGAGGCATAAATTCATAAACTTGAATGCGTGTATTTTTAAAAATTGAAAGCCATAGGATGAATTCCAGAAATTCAAGAAATGCCTTTATTTTGAATTTTTAGTTTCATTTGTGATGTTGATTGTCATTCTTTTCCATTCAATATCATGAATTTGTCTTCAATACTAAATAAAATACCTGACAATTATTTTATTTTTATTTAGACGTCCAAACGAGTTCTAAATGTTTTATTTGATTTTAGAATCAAAATATTGTAGCAGCTAGTTTTCCTCAGTGATTCAGCATTGAACCTCCTTCCTCCAAATAGCATGCTATCCCAAAGAAAATGAACTATGTTGCAATTGTCATGGTGCTCGTCAAATACAAAAGACTTACTTCATTTTCTAAAAATGATTAGTTTATGGTAATGTAATATACTTCTTTTTTCGATCCCGTTGTTAGAGTAGAATTCTATAAAATTAAGAGTCTGTTTGGGTGTCTAAATAAAAACTAAACAATTTTCATGTATTTTACATGGTTTCAAGAGAATGGTGGTCATCATCACAAATGAAAGTGAAAATTCAAAATAGTGGCATTTTATAAATTTCTAAATATTAATCCTATAACATCAACCATAGTAATAATTCCAGCTTTTCTAAGTAGTCTCCTTTAAAGTGTGGGTTTCAACCTTCTATATTATATAAATATACTATAATTGTTTAATTTCAACTTGGACGACCAAACTACCCCTAAAAGAAGAACCTTGATTTAAAAATTTAAGAATTTTTCTTAGATGTCAAGCTAATTTGGTTCAGTGGTACCTAAATCTAAATGAAAAGCACACTTGAATAGAAGTAATTTGGTTCATTTACAAATTACACTTGGTGCAAGACTTTTTACTCATACACCCATCCATATCGATCTTTTTGTGGAAATAATATTTCACTAGTCTAACCTTAGATTAGATATTCTCTTCACACCACGTCATGCATGCCAAATTTTAAGTCAAATAAAAAATTACGAGCCATGTCATCCATAAAGGGATCCAATAGATGTGTGCTAAAGGCGACCATTTTTGCTCATTCAACTGGACATAAAAACCATTTTTGGCCATGTCAAGCTAGCCAAACATTCTTCTATAGAGGGATTGCCTGAAGTATTACTTGTTGATGGGGGGGCCTTTTCCAGATAAGAGGGGAACTTTTGTTACAATAGAACCGCAAATGATATGTATTATTCAGTAATTGAACTCTAACTTCCTTTGTAAAAGGAAGATATTAAAATGAACTTCCATGGAATAATTTCACAGTATTCATTTAATTGTCTTGATCATGGGGTATTTTGCGTTCTATATAAGTAATGAAATGTGGAAAAATAATTAAATTTCACTTACCTCAACACCACAATCTATTCAATTCACAATAAATAGTAATCAATCGCGTTCAGTGTTCTGTTCATGTTTGTCCCCTCATTCGTCTTGGGCTTGTATGTGGTAGCATTCTCGACACTCTTCTTGGTTAAAAGAAGCGAGCTTTTACAGTATTGTTTTCATTTCGATCGTAATAGGATTTATGGAGCAAAGAAAGGGAGGTGGGAAGACACTCTTCTGGCAAAGACTGGAGCACAGGGCAATTTCTGATGAAAAGCTCTTCAAGAGAGGTGAGTTTTTGAAAACCCCTCTTGCCCAGGTGTCTCAGATTTGGGAAATTGTCGATACAAAGATAGGTAAGAGTGGAGGGCAGTAGCCACTCCTCCAGAACTGACTCCACTTCTTCACATCCGCTGATTGTAAAAGACTCAAGAGAAGCCAGCGTTTGTAAACCCGACTCCATTCGGCAATTGAGCTTGTCGCAATTGCTGATGTCAAGTGATTTGAGGTTGGAGGGCAAACCCCCTTGGGGAAACGATTCTACTTCTGGGCATCCATTTATATCCAAACTCTGAAGAGATGGAAGGAGGGCGTGCATCCTATCGGGCAGCGATTTGAGATTCTTGCAAGTGGAGACATGGAAAAATGTGAGGTTGGGGGTGGGCAATCCTCCATCGGGAAAAGATACAATTTTAGGGCACAAATAGATTCGTAAGTAACGGAGAGACGTGACAACCTCCTGGAGTCCCTCTGGCATCCGAAAGAATTCCAGATTCACACAATCCGAGATATTAACACGTTCAAGCTTTGGGAACAAGCCTAATGGAAAGGATTTGAGTGAGTCACAACTGCTTTCTACCGACAAATATCTGAGGGATGCGTAGGAGTTGTGCGTCGTCTCCTCGGGTGGAAGGAGCTCCAATTCCCTACATTCCCCAATCGAAAGGTCTTTCAATGTAGTGAGCAGACGACCATCCTTAGGGAAAGACTTGAGAGAAGGACAATCTGAAATCCACAAATGATGAAGACAAGTATTCTCCAAACATGCAACCCCGGTTAGCTTCGGACATTCTATTATATAAAGCGCTCTCAAGCAAGGGAATTCTCCACCTTCATCTCCCGAACAAAGCCACTCCACCAATTCCGGCATCTTCCGGAATTGTAAATTTTCCAACGATCCAAATGGTTTAATTGTAAAAGAACCACTCCCGTAGAACTCAGGACCAATCCTCTCCACTCCATCTAACCCTATGATAGAGAGTTTTTTGAGACACGGTAGCTGCCCAAGTGGCGGCAAGGAGAAGCAATATTTACAATTCTCAAGGCAGAGGTATACCATATTACAAAATGAATGATGTCCTAACCAGCCTGGGAATCTTGTGCCCCCGTAGTGTTCGATTGTGAGCTCTCTTAAGTTTGCATGAGGCTGTAACTTGTCAAGTACATCTCTTTCCTTTTCTGTATTTTCAGTAGTAGAGCTCCATTCCAAGAATAACTCGTCAAGGCATTCCTTATCCTTCATATTGGCTTCTATAGCGTCCCCGGCATGGACCACGTTTTGCAATCCTTTAATGTGAAGTGCTCCTCTAAGATGCCGAAACTCCCTTAGCTCGGTAATCGTAGACCCATTTTGTTTGCCCACCATAAAAATACTCAATGTTTGGAGACTTCTTAATCTGCCCATATGCCTTGGCATTTCTTTTAACCTGGTATTACCAACACGGAGATGGCGCAAATTGGTTAATCTTGCCAAGTTGGTTGGCAACTCAACGAGAGAATTACAACGCAACAACAACAATGTTTGCAAGTTGAACAAAGTGCTTACAGAATCAGGTAACCTCCTAATTGCAGTCAAAGAGAGGTCCAGATAACGTAGATGCTTCAAACTGCTAATTGATTCGGGTAATTCACTAATTTCAAGGTTGTAGAGAGATAACACCCGTAAAGAACTCTGTGTCGACAAGAGATAATTTGAAACTTTAGAACCGCATAAAAGCATATAGGGCTGTTGCAATGATAAGAAAGTGCGTAAACACTTAGCATCATAGAAGGTGTCAGCACGTGATCTATTATAGTATGACAAATGGCGGGTCTTTTCAGGAATTTCATGTGAATGGTCAACTTCGAACATGAAACAAAATTCTCCGGATACAAATTTGGCTAAATCATTTACAAGGTCATGCATAACGAAACATGATTTGTCGCCACCTGATCGTTGAAAAAATGACATCGATATCATATCATTGATGTATTCGTCTCCTATATCTTTTGGTCTTTCATTTTTATAAGGGCACTGCAAAAAATCTTCCGCCATCCATAACAAGACTAGCTTCTCTTTTTCGAACTCGTAATCTTTTGGGAAAATCGAACAATAAGCAAAGCAGCGCTTTAGGTGTGGAGGGAGATAATGGTAGCTCAATCTTAGGGCTGGAAGAATGTTACATTCATCATCTGGCAAATCCCATATATCACTCTTCAATATTTTACTCCACTCCTTGACATCTAGTCTAGAGCACAAGAGACCCCCGAGTGCTTTTGCAGCCAACGGCAACCCTTTACACTTCTTGATGATTTCTCTACCAATTGTTTCTAACTTTGGATGCAAACTAGAGTTTCCATTGCCAAATGCATGATTTGAAAATAGCAACCAACAATCTTCACTAGTAATTCCTTCAAACGATGAGTATGAGCACTACCCATAATTGATGCAACATTTTCATTACGTGTCGTGACAATGATCTTACTCCCTTTAGCCCCAGATATTAAAGGCCTTCGTAAGACATCCCAATCCATATAATTCTTGTTCCAAACATCATCTAAAATGAGTAAAAATTTCTTCCCATTTAATCTCTCTTTTAGCTTAACTTGAATGTCATTTAGATCCGTCATATCACAAGTCGACGAAATGACCGCCTGATAAATTGTTTTTGTAACCCGCAAAACATCAAATTCTTCTGAAACACAAACCCATGCTTTGAATTCAAACTGTTTCGTCACTTCCGCATCATTGTACACGAGTTGAGCAAGGGTGGTCTTGCCGAGCCCACCCATTCCCACAATACTAATCACACGTATCTTATCTTCACTTGTATCATCCGATAGCAACCATTTAATTATCTCCTCTTTGTCATTTCCCCTAGCATATACATTCGATTCTTCCACTAAAGAAGTTGTTGGTAATCTTTTGAACGGCTTCCCTCCCACAACTATAGTCAAACCAAGGACATCTTTTTGTTCTGCAATATATTCTAATCGGCCGAGGATCTCCTCGGTTTTTAAACTGAACCCTTCATCAAATTGATTGAGAGAAGTACTAGGGACGAAGTTGTGTACCTGATCTGTACTTGGACGAAATTCAGCTTCCATCTTGCACCTCAAAGCCTCGGTAGCAATCTCATCCAATAGGTCCTCCGCATCGTAGACTGCATCTTTAAGCTCGTCAAGCCATGCCTTCACTGCTGGGTTAGTTATTTGTTTCTCCTCTGCGTCATTGAGCACCGCATAAACCGCCAACAGTTTTATCTTCAACTTCTTCAGTGGTGCATCGCTGAGTTTCCGTCCCCGTATGAAGTCCATGACTGGGCGAGAAGCAATCCTGTCAAAGAGCACTTGAAGTGTAGCAGAGAGAACTGCTCCTCCCACCATAGCGCCGGCCATGCTTACCTCTTTGCAAGGAAGGAATTGAAGAAAAACAATGGCAAGTGAATGCAAAGAATGGGAAGTGAAAGCAAAAAATTGTGCTAGAAAGTATATGAAGACCAGTATGAAAGCCTTATTTCAAGAATGGGAAAGTGGAAGGTGGAATGCAGCGTGTGGTGTTGGAAAACTGTGAATGCTTTATTGTACTAATGGCCACACATTACCCAGCAATGATATTATGCCTTCACAAAGAGGGTGGTGGAGACTTCTCCTACAGTATCAGCAATTTGCATATTCATAAGATGATAAGCCATAGTCAACACGTCTCTCCGTATAGATACTCCTTCCATTCCTAATTGATTCGTCTCCTTTTAAAAAATACGTTTTTTTCAGAAAGAAAAATGCTACTTCACCCATTTTTTGCTATTCACCTTTATCACCCACCTTGTCTCAAAAGTATATAGGTAAAAGTAATCATGTGGGGCCCAACATGGAATAAGGAGAAGCTGCCACATATGGATGGATCAGAGAATGTGGGTGAAATAGCATAGTCCTTTTAGAAAATGCCAAGAAATGCTTTCACATCTATATATATGTTTTGATATTCTAATTTTGTTCTCAAGTGTACAAAACATTAAACAAAGAAAGAATACCCTTTTAAGGGTACTTTAGAAAATTAAATAAAAAAAAATCATTGACTTTTGGAATGTGACAATACTTTTGAAAGGTCCCAAAAAGAAAAGGAGGCTAATAATTTAGGAACGGTTAAGAAAAAGAATCTTATCAAACAATATGAAATCAAAACTAACCCGACTTATCCTAATTAAGTTTTCAGGTTTGCCAAACAACCCCTTACGGCCACTTACTTCCTCACTATTCAAGAGGGGACAATTTATAGAAGTACAGTATAGTCTATTCAGTTCATCAAAACAATTTAAGTTTTGGATCTAGATCTACCATATGTTAGGGTCAGCTTGATTAGATGATTTCAATTCCTCGATCTCTTTATACGGATTCCATGGACCCTTATAGTAAAACTATGCCCCTCCAAAACTCCTAATAGTTTTCATACTAGTCACCAAGTCTTCAACATTTTAATCTCTAATATTCTTAAGGTGGACACACTTCAATTTTAAATACATTGACAATGTTTTTTATGTCTTCCTAGAACAACAATATTTTATGCAACGATCAAGATGACATATATCCCATTTATACGAAAATTATTTTAATAATGTTTTGGGAAAACTATTTTTAACAATCACCATATCACTAAGTGTGAAGTTTATAACTTAAAAGCCTAGGCTTATAAGTAGAAGGCCCAAATAGGTATATGAGGACATGTTAAACTCGATATTTAATCGATGTGGGATGTGAGACTTCTCAACACTACCCCTCACTTGCAGGCCTAACAAGATTCAAATGGCATGTCACGTGGACAATAAAAACGGGCTCATGAGCGAAACTGGTCCAGGAAGGACGTGCTTTGATACCATGATAAGTTTCCAATCTACAAGCCTAAGCTTATAAGTGGAAGACCCAAATAGGTATATGAAGACATATTTAACTCAATGTTTAATCAATGCAAGATGTGGGACTTCCTAACAATAAGCTTTAAGCAAGAGTTTCTCAAAACACGTATCCTTCCACATGTGGTCTCTCAGTAGAGTTCGGATTAGCTGCTGTAGTGCACTTTTACAGCAGCTTGCTATAGAAGTTTCAAGACGACAAGAACAAAAATCACTCTCTTTAATGTATTGCCCCAGCAAAAACAACAACTATCAAAAAAGAAAAAATCTTTTTCGTTTATGTTTGGATAAGAAATTTCTAGGGGAATTTTATATTTAAAATAGAATTTGTCAAATTCTTAAAACTAAATTTTTTGCTTGGTTAAATCAACTCGGAATTTCTAAAATTTTCATTAAAACTTTAATTTGGGATTTGAGAAGGTCAAATTGTGTTTAAAACAAAAACAAAAAAAAAAAAAAAGAAAAAAAAAAAAAGAAAGAGTTACAAAATTCCATTTAAATATTCAAACCTTTAAAAAATTAAACCAAACAAGAAATTAGTGCATCGCACAAACGGCTAGTGGAATGCAGCATGTCGTGTTGGAAAAGTGTGGATGGCATTATTGTACTCTAATGGCCACTGTATGTTTCACTATTTGGCTAACTTGAAAATCTGGTTAGTTGAAAATAAGTCTAACCAATTTTGATTTCACACTGTTTGATTAGTCTCTTCATCTTGCTAAATAATTCAACTTTATTTGTTCTAAAAACAAGGCATAAACATATATAGTTTTTTTCAAACCTACTGTGAGTTAGTTTATTTAAAAACCAACTAATAGTTATAGAGTAAATCTAGTCTAATCCAGTTTTTAAAGTTCCCAAATAGGGCCTTAGAAGAGAGTGGTGGAGACTTCTCATATGAAGCAATTTTCATGAAAATAGTTTACTATCAATATCATTTTGAACAACTTTATAGAATAAAGTCTTTCCAAAATCAATCGTTTAAGTGATAACGGCCAAAAAGTTCACTTAAACGACATATTTTGAATAAACTCTCTTCTACAAATTTGTTCAAAATGATGTTTTCTAGTAGAAAGTATATCAAATTTTTATGAAAACCATATAAATTATTTTATAAAACCTTGAGCGGGGTGCAATTAAATAAAGTTGAGGGGTGGCCATAGCTGCCCTCTTTGCATATTCATAAGATGCTAAATCACCTAACATTTTGCCCCCATTTGCTTGAATAAATGACGCGGTAGCCATTGCATTTGTCCACTACGAATAGTTTTTTATTTAAAGAAATTTTGATTGGTTAACTCTTCAACTGTCATTTGAGCAAACTATTTGGACAATATAGTATTCAAAAATACCCTTGACCGATCTTATAACTCATTCACTAATAGGGTGTAAAACTCACACTCATGTAAGACCCACACCCTTCTTTATTTTTCTTTAGTTTTTTAGTTGCGATTGAAACTCACACCCTATATATTAGTGTATTGCATGGGCTACCATATCGATCAATGAATAAGTTGGGTAAAATAGCAGTGGCCTACAGCATTAATCTTTGCTGAGAGACCCCATGTGAGAGGATTGGTCTTTTAAGAAGCTCTTGCTTTGGGATTAAAGCCTATTAATATGGTGATTGTTCAAAATAGTTTTCCCAAAACACCCGTTGTATAAATGGGATATATGTCATCTTAATCTCTGCATAAAATATTGTTGTTCTGGAAGGATATATGTAAAAGACATTGTGATTGTATTTAAAATTAAAGTGTGTCCACATTAGGAATATTAGAGATTAAAATGTTGAAGACTTGGAGACTAATAATAATAGAATTAGTAGTTTTGAAGGAGGGGCCGAGGGGGGGCATAGTTTTACTACAAGGGTCCATGGTATCATACCCCATATAAAGAGATCGAGGAAGTGAAATTATCTAATCAAGCTAGCTGAATACAATGGCCCTAACATACGGTAGCTCTATTATTTTTATTAGGATCCTTAATCAACTCTATAGGCTATACTCTGCTTTTATAAATCATCCCCTCTTGAAAACTCTTTGGAACAGTAGAAACCAGTGAATATGTCAAGATGAATTCAAACATGAGATAACACAATAATCCATAATTACCAAATCACAGGCGGCTAATATGCAAAAATGCCAGCCTGGACAAACTTAGCAGTTCATCGTTTGGAGATAACCCCAACATAGATTAAAACACAGGCCAACTGCGTTTTCTACCATCAGGGCCGATTCCAGAAGTCTCCAAGGAAATGTCGACGCTGAGCAGAATGGGCAACGCTGACGCACAGATGGACTTTTACAGCAGGGGAGGCATCAGAACCAACTGCTCCCGACGTCAGCTTTGAATTCTGTCGATGCCAATGCAATTGGTACCTGGAAGGTGAAGATTGTTTGTGACCAATTTGTTTTTGGAGTGTAAGGGTATACAAAACAGTTGGCATCTCTTTGCAGAATCTGCTTGTAAAACCAGTTTCATACCACAAGACAACTCCATAGCACCAAATTGCTTTAAATCTCAAATCCGTATCAGCAGGGCCATCAAATTTTGGTTCCAACCTCAATACTTGCATTGAAATCCACTTCATCAGGCTTCATTGTTCCCAGGTCAGAGGTCTGATGTCAAAAATAAATAAGCAAATATCTAAAATAGAAAGACAGTTCAAAGACACACTTTCATAGCATAAAAAATCTCACTAGCCTCCCAGGGATAGGAAGAAATGACTCAATAGAAAGAAAAATAAACGTTGTGCCACGTATTAAATTTCAAGGATTTGTTGTGTTGGCTTAATCATATCCGGGTCATAACCACATCACATATCTGTGTCTACTTCTTAGGTCTTAGAGACCCCTACCGTTGTTTTATATTCATTGCATAGTTCATGGGCTGATCAGGTTCAAGCAGTGTCATTAAACCCGGACCGGACCAGCTGGTCAAACCAGTGAACCAAATGCCAGATGCTAGACTAGTCCGGTTTCTTAATTGAATCAGAATTGTAAGTGAATCGGTAAAAACCGGCTAAACCGGATGGTTTTTAAATGAAGAACCAAAAAGACCATTAAGCCATGTTATTCCCGTTTAATTTTGTTTTGTTTTGGGTGCATTTTGGTCTTTTTGGCCTTTTATCATGCTTAATTTTTAAAATCAAGCTCCTAGCATGACTCTAAAAATCCAGACTATATGAATAAATTTGAGACAGGCATGATTCAGTACGGGATCCAAATTGAAGTCGATTTAAATTATAGCAAAAACAAATGAGGCAACTTTCAAGAAACTCAGCCATCTTTTGCCAAAAAATCGTGGAAGCTTTTCAGCAAGTTTGGTTCTTTTAATAGTGTCTTAATATTGTAGGAAATCAACATTTGATCCAAATGTTTGGAAATTGGAACAGTGGAGCATATTGAAAAAAAATGAAACACCGATTTTTGGCCAAATTCAGCCATTCAGCCAAAAATTAGATAGTTCAGAATAACGGTATAAAAGTTCATTAATCAGGAATTAGGGCTCCAGATTTTGATTCAAATCCTCCTTAACATTGCAGCCTTCACAGAAGTCGGAGGAACAAAGTGAACCATTAATCCTTACTTTTTTTTATTTAAAAGAGATAGAAAGCCCACTACATATATGTAAATACCGGAAGGGACCTGAAAAAGATTCTGTAAAGTGATGCCTTCACTCCATCCGCATTTCCTGCCTACAAAAAAATTCAAAAAGGTGCTTTATTCCTTGGGTATTGCCAAGCCAAGCCATCCAGACCATTGAATACCAATGCTAGCCCAGCTGTCAATGGGTTAGATTTGGACCGAATCAAGGTATATATATCCGAATTCAATCCGATAAAAAAATAACTTCAATCCGATCCGATCTAATAATTTGACGGACTTATAAAATACAAATCCATATCCGAATTTGTTATTCGCAAATGCTCGATCCGAAAATCCGATCCAATCTGATAATCTTAGAAAGTGTATAACTAACAAAAAATTGGCATGAATTTTAGGAAAAAAATTGAACTTTATTAAAAAATTTATAATCATAAGAAATATATTTTAAATTTGAGAATAAATTTTAACATTTTTACTATATGATGTTCATAAGAACCATAAATTATGTGGTAATTTAATAATTAATAAAATATATCATCTCATATAGTATTCAATTTATCGGATTGGACTTTTATCTAATCGTATTAGGCAATATCCATATTTGATTTATTAACTAACAGATTATTGAATTCGGATTATTAACTTATTATCGGATCACAATTCTCTTACCATATCCTAATTTTTTTAAATCAAATTCGGATCAAAATCCGATCCATTCACAGGTCCACCCAGCATGCTTTATCATATATTGGTATTAACTTAAATGCACCATAGTTTCCTATAAATTTCTTAAGTAGGCCCCATATGGAGAATTGCTACAATGCATGTGATTGCTACACAAAATACAAGAGAATTTGAGGTCACAACGTTAAATTTCTTCAATTTACTCAAAAGTGGCTTCCTCCTAATTTTAGATGCCACAATCCTAGCCAAAGGCTTAAATATAACATGATTGATGGACGTATTCCATTTAAGGGAGCAATAGACTATAATAAAAGAACCAATAACAGGTATTATTGGGAACCAAAGACCGTCTTCCCTTAGCAAAAAGGTGCTCAAATTCCCTACATTCCCCTATACGAAGTGTTTTCAATGTAGTGAACAATTTTGTAATCACAGAAACTTAGAAGTCCGCTTTACAAATATGTTTTCGCGGATTTGGCCTTAAGTCCATCAAGATGGACTTATTTATCAATTAGTAAAGTAATACTTCACGTAACTCATTTGGTCCCTTTGGTACGTTACATTTTTGACAAAAATACCCTTATGTCTACTTCGCATCGGTTCTAAAGACTCACAAAGCCAAATCTCACCATCCAACTCAACCAACGACCACCACCAACATCATCCGTCATCGGCGACTACCTCAACAAGTGAACGCACCAGCCGTTCTTCGACCCTGGCCAATCTGAGATGAAAAATGAGATCTGACTGAAGCAACAAGGGTAGATCGGAGATGTAATAGGACATCAAGAGGACATCTTTTTCAACAAGACAAACAGTGTAGTGTCGATCTCCACATGCCACCGCGTGAGATGTCATCCTAATGTGCCATTGTAGATGCTAGCCAGGACCGTAGTGGTGTGGAGCTAGACGGCACCGTTAATAGTTTTATCTTAGATTTATGGGGTTTGATGAAAGAAAGATGGGTACGTAAGCATTGGGTTTTGAATTGGAAAATAGGTTGGGTGGAGGTAAGGAGGAAACACGGGCAAAGGTAGGAAAAAAGGTTTAGAAGATGGTTCTTTGTGAAGGTTGCATGTGGAAATCAGGTCTGGGGGTTGGATTGTGATCTTATGGGTGGTGGGTTTGGGTATAATTGTTCAGGGAAACGTCTTTACCAAGGTGGAGAGAAAGGTCGGTGAACATTCATTAAGGGGGGGTTTTAAATTTTCCTTTCTTTTAAAAAGGTTAGGTTAATACTTAATACTTAATACTTCAGAACTTCTATTAGTTTTAGGAATAACAAATTGTAGCTCCCTTTATCACTATTTTTCAAAACAATAAAAAGTAAGAAATTCATATAAAACTCTTTTTAAATGAATTATCCCCAGTTTACTTGTTGAATGAAGTTTTCTATTGGTTAAAAAAAAACATGTTTCTTTTTACTGTCAAATATTATAATTTTATGAAAAATTGTATTAGACCATGTCAAATAGTAAAAGTTTATATACTTTTATGATTGGACTGTGAGTAAAATTTTATAGTTTTACAAAAACAGTAATAACACTTTATATTTTTAATTTTTTTAATAATTACCTAAACAATATGGATCTTGTTTTGAAGATGTCGACGAGTAGGTTCCAAAAATATAATTTTTTTTTTTAAACAGATGTGTATATTGCAAGTTATAATTTTTAAAAAATTAGAACACTAAAAAACTAAGTTAGTACAGTTACACAAGATATTCTTAATAAAAAAAATGAGTGTCCTTAGTAGTTAGTAATAATAAGAGTAAACCAGGGATTTTATAAAAATAAGTGACCAATTGATAAAAAAGTTTCACCTCATTGACTAATTGAGTTAGAAAAACTCTTATTTGACTTTTACTGATATTTTACCTAATTTTGAACTAATTGCCAATTTCCCCTATTTTTTTCATTAGTTAATCTTGATTTCCTATTGAGGTGTCCTCTGAAAAATAGTTTAATCCATTGTGTTTTGTTGGCGTTCTAGATGAGCCTTTATTATTATTATTATCATCATCATCATCATCATCATAATATATACAAACATACAACTTTGAGCAGGTGTGGGACATCTCGGCTATCTCACACGATCACAACCATCTGTAGGTGATGCGTGCATGTTATCCACGAATGTGATCATATGAGATATTTCAGGATATCCCGCACTTGAACAGTCCTCTCTCTCTCTCTCTGTCTCCCTCTCTCTATATATATACACACACGAACTATAGCTCACGCAATGCGTGGAATAGATTTAGATAACTTGACCGATTGATATAGATAAACTCAGTTGATTGGTATTTTTTTTATTTTATTTTATTTTATTTATTACCTTAATTAATTAAGGCATGGTGATCATAAACAGCCAAGACATTAGTTATGATCACTGATGTTCTTTCCTTATTTGATTATCTATTCTCTTACTTTAATTAATTAATTAATTTTTTCTTTGATTTTATTTCCTTATTTAGTTAAGGCATGGTTAAGAGTTGAGCCACGTGCCAAACTCTTAGTAGGTGAGAATAGAGGCTTCAGAGACATGCTATGTGGCACACTATCTTTTATATAATAATATAGATATAAATATATTAGATGATAATCAATTGAGCACGTGTTGATATAACTTATATATAGGTATAAAATCTAAGGGGAAATGTTGGCCCCAAGGTTATATAGCCAAGGGCATATCTGAGATTTTGATGATAACAAAGGATCGATGTTAGTACTAAGAATTTATTTGTCAAATAATAATCAAAGCCAGGTACTCGAGCATATGGATCCAAATAAAGCACAAAGGCATATCCATACCATGGAACTCAAAGCACACATGTTTATGATATCAAGGACAATCAAGCGTGAAAGCATACGAGCATAGAAAGTATGCAAAAGACCTACAAACACTCAAGACCAAGCTGGCATCGTCAATGAAGATACTTAAATAGCTATGAGTGAAGTTTTAGGTTCTTCATGTACTTGATTGCTCAAATGATCGCTTCATTGACCTAGATGGACCTTAGGATCCTTGGGTAAACTTAATTCATCACTTAAACAAGGCCTTAGTTGGTACAAATGAACTTGATTGGTTTAAACTTATATAATAAACATTATAAGTTCATTTCTGCCCAAATCAGGCGACTCATTCTTGAGTCAGTCGACTCATTTGAGCAAAAGAGGTCCCCTGCTCCTGCCTTGTGATTCTACTTAAATCAGTCCACTGAATTCCCAATTCAGTCAACTGATTTAGCAAATCAATGGACTGAATTGAGTATTCAGTCAATTGATTTTACGATCTCAGTACTCCAACGGCTAGTTTTTGAAAGGTTGTTGAGGCATTAAATGCCACCAAACGGCTCTTTCCCGGCATTTATTGCACCAAACGGTCATAATATGCCTATTGCCTATATAAACAATGATTCAACACTACAACAAAATAGGTCATCCACGGCATGCAAAAAACGCCGTAAATGACTTTTTACGGCATGCGGGCAAACGCCGTCTAGGGCGACGCCGTGGAAGACTGGGTGTTATACACGGCGTGCGGAAAACGCCGTAATTGAGTCAGCTATGCAATTCACCTCCCTAGGCTCATGATGAACTACAATTGACTTACACAGCTTAAGCATGGAAGAAATCTCATTAAGGATGAATCTGTGTTTCCAGATGCTGACAAAGCTGTTAACCCAAGACACAGCTACTGAAGAATCCGATAGATCACACCTTAAATAACAGAGCCGGTGCTTCCTTATAGCCAAGAAAATTGGTATCATTTTTTCTCAATCAAGCATTTCGCAATGACAAAGAATAGAACACCCCAAATAGAGTAAACTAAATCAAAAACCTAGAATCCTAACAAAATTGAACACCATTTTAGGGAGACGAAAAACAAAACTGATGTTTCATCTCCAAAACTCGATAAATGCACAAACACAGAAAAATAATTTCACACGTAGGGGACAAAGGGCTAATATCAAGTGTAAATTTTGGGAATAGGTTCGTCATTGTGAGAAAAAACCCAAATCAAAAGAAAGAGAAAGAAAAAAACTGAAGAAAAGAACAGAGACCCTCCGAATCAATTCATTTCTTCTTTTCTCTACCCTTCGAATCAATTCATCCCCACTTCATCCCCTTCAAATCAAATCATCGCCCCACCCATTCATCCCCATTTCTACCGAACACAAGCCCTATGTTGGACTTTCAGAGAGAGACAGCGATGGAGAGAGAGAGATAGAGAACGTACCGTGAAGAATGAGCATACAAACACCAAGCCTCTTCACCCTGAGAAAGAGCCGCACCAAGAACACAGAAAAATAATTTCAGACGTAGAGGGCAAAGGGCTAATATCAAGTGTAAATTTTGGGAATAGGTTCGTCATTGCGAGAAAAAACCGAAATCGAAAGAAAGAGAAAGAAAAAAACTTAAGAAGAGAAGACAGACCCTTCGAATCAATCCATTTCTTCTTTTCTCTACCCTTCGAATCAATTCATCCCCACTTCATCCACTTCAAATCAAATCAAATCATCGCCCTACCCATTCATCCCCATTTCTACCGAACAAAAGCCCTATGTTGGATTCAGAGAGAGACAGCGATAGAGAGAGACAGCGATGGAGAGAGAGAGAGAGAAAGAGAGATAGAGAGTGTACCGTGAAGAATGAGCATCCAAAGACCAAGCCTCTTCACCCTGAGAAAGAGCCGCACCAAGCCATAGCTTCTTCTTCTTCAATCAGGAAGAGCGGAAGGAAAAGAACCAAAAAGCCCCAAGCCCTAGCCTTTTCACACGATGAAATGGGAAAGGAACTAAGCCAAAAAACCAAAAAAACAAAAAAAACAAAAACAGATGAAAGGGAAAAGTACAATAGGAAATAAAAGCCCGCTGAAATTTCCCGGTTGTTTTTTTGTTGCAAGCGCCTTTAATAAAGCCGTAAAACATAAGCGTGCACGCCGTGAAAATGGACCATATTAATGGCGTGCGGAAACCAGCCGTAAGAACGATTATTAATGGCATGCTAAATGTGCACGCCGTTAATAAGGTCATCCTCCCACTTATTCACGGCATTCATTTTTTGCCCGTCGTAAATGTGCACATTAACGGCATGCATTATATGCACGCCGTTAATGTGACGCCGTGAATAACACAGTTTCTTGTAGTGCAAATGCATTTATAAGAACCAATACAAGAGAATTCATTGTTTTCATTCTTCTAGCCCTAAATTCATTAAGAGCATTCATTGAACAATCAATTAGAAGAGAGCTGAGCTTTAATCTCTGTGTTATTCACTCTTTAAGAGAGTTTTCTTTGTACACAAATCTCATATCTACAAACTTGTAATCAAGGGTTGGTGATAACCCCATTCTTTACACTTGAGAAAGTGTGGCTGAACAAGTGTTGGTTGAAAGCACTTAATTTGTAAAGGTTTGCTGCTCCACCTTGAAGGAGAGTGATAGTGGATTGGTGAATCCTCAAGCGAGCTCTTGAGGTGAGGACGTAGGCGGGAAGGCTGAACCTTGTTAAATCTCGTGTTTGCATTCTCTTTCTCTTATTCTCTTTATTATTTATTATTGAGATATCTCTATTTGTAATAATCTGATTTTAGTTTGCTATTATATTTTTTAATTGGCCAATAACCCTATTCACCCCCCTCTAGGGTTGTTTACTTGGGACAACAATTGGTATTAGAGCCCAACCTCTAGCATTTGACATATTTGTCTTGCGAGGAACGATATGGCCAACTATAGTGGTAACGGATTCACCGAAGGGCAATCGTCCAATAGACCACCACTTTTCAATGGAGATGCGTCTCTATATAATTTCTGGAAAATTAGAATGCAAATTTTTATTCAATCCACTAGCTATGAGCTATGGAATATCACTTCTAAGGGTCCTTTGATCCCTACTAAAGTGGTAGATGGAGTTACACTTCCTAAAGTACCACAAGAATACACCACAGCTGATCATAAGTCCCTTGAACTTAATTCTAAAGCCATTGGCTTACTATATTGTGCTTTAAGCAATGATGAATTTAGCAAAATCTCTAGGTGCACTAGTGCCAAAGAGATATGGGATACATTAGAAGTCACCTATGAAGGGACATCTCAAGTAAAAGAAGCAAAAATCAATATGCTTGTTTGTGAATATGAAATGTTCAAAATGAAAAAGGATGAATCTATTAGAGACATGTTTGCTAGATTCAATGCTATCATTAATCTTTTAAGTTCTCTTGAAAAAATCTACACTAACTCCGAATTGGTGAGAAAAATTCTTAGGAGCTTGCCTAAGCAATGGGATGTCCTCGCCACTACTCTACTTCAATCAAAGGAGCTATCCTCAATGACCTTGAGTGATCTTAACGGCAACCTAGTCACACAAGAACTCGCATTCAAAGCTCGTGAAATTAATGAAAGGAAAACATCCAAGAGCATGGCTCTCAAAGCCTCACAAGATGAAGAAGAACCACCAAGTGAAGAGTATGAGAATGAAGAAGATGAAGACATGGCTTTTATATCTCACAAGCTCAAAAAGTTCTTCTCTAGAAAAAATCAAGGAAGGAGATTCAATAAGGGTGACTCCTCTAAAAGAACTCCAAATAGAGGAGAGAACTCAAATAGAGAACCACAAGTGTGTTTTGAATGCAAGAAGCCCGGACATATCAAGATAAATTGTCCTCAACTCAACAACAACTACAACAAGACGAGTCACAACAACAACAATTTCAAGGACAATAGAAAATTCAACAAGAAGGCTTTCACCGTCACTTGGGATAATGAAGCAAATAGTAATAAAGAAGATAAGGAGATTTCTTGTAATCAAGAAGTGGCAAACTTTTGTCTCATGGCAAAAGAAGATGAGGTAATCGAACCTAATTCTATTGATTATCCTATAGAAGAACCTCCCACTTATGAAGAATTACAAGATGCACTTGAAGACACTTTTCTTAAATTAAAAAGATTTTCTCACAAGAACAATGTTTTGAAAAAGAACATCTCATCTCTTCAAGAAGAACTAAATGCTTTGAAAAATGAAAATTTAGAGTTGAAAAGCAAGATAGACTCACCCCCTACCATCTCTCAATCTAGTCTTGAAAGTGAAAATATTTCATTGAAAGAAAAGATTAAAGACTTGACTAATACCTTGGCCAAGTTTACCAATGGAAGGGATAACTTGGATAAGATATTAACTAGTCAAAGATGGTGCTTTGATAAGGCCAGAATTGGTTACCAAGAAAATGTTAAACAAAAATCTTATATTAACTTCTTTCCTAAGCCTAAAGTCTCTAGCACACCTAAAATCTCATGCACTTATTGTAAGAAGGAGGGACATAACATCTATACTTGCAACATGAGAAAAAGACCTAAAAGTTTCACTAAGAGGGTGTGGGTAGTTAAGCGAACCTCGCCTCCTATGGCTAACCTCTATGGACCCAAGAAAGTATGGGTACCAAAGAAAGTTACTTGAACTTGTGTAGGTATGCTTGAAGTCATCAAGCAATGAGAAATGGTTTCTTGATAGTGGTTGCTCAAGGCATATGACGGATGATAGATCAAAGTTCGTCTCTTTGAAGCCTAAGGACAGCGGCTACGTGACATTTGGAGACAATGCCAAGGGTAAGATAATTGGCATTAGTAAGGTTAGTAAGAATTCCTCACTTTGTGTTGAAAATGTTTTATTAGTTGATGGTTTAAAGCATAATCTTCTTAGCATTAGTCAATTATGTGATAAAGGTTATAGAGTTACTTTTAAATCCAATAAATGCATAATTGAGGATGAATATAAAACCCTATTTGTTATATATAGGACTGGTAACATCTATGCTATTGAGTTTGAAGAAATCGCATTACAAAATGTACATTGCTTCTCTGCTTTAAATGAAAATCATTGGTTATGGCATAGAAGACTTGGACATGCTAGCATGGATTTAATTTCAAAACTTTCTAGGCATAAACTTGTAAGAGGTTTACCAAAAGCAAAGTTTTCAAAAGATGGAGTTTGTAGTACATGCCAATTTGGAAAACAAACCAAGTCTTCTTTCAAAACAAAATCTCATATTTCAACTACTAGACTTTTGCAACTTATTCATATGGACTTATTTGGACCTATTACTATTGCAAGTCTTGGAGGGAAGCATTATGGATTTCTGATTGTTGATGACTACTCTAGATATACATGGGTGTTTTTCCTTGCACATAAAGATGAGACTCATGCTACATTTATTGCATATTGTAGAAGAGACCAAAATGAGAAAGGCTATACCATTACATATGTTAGGAGTGATAGGGGGAGTGAATTTGTCAATAAGGATATTGAACAATATTGTGATGAAAATGGCTTTGGTCACAATTTTTCCGCTCCTAGAACTCCTCAACAAAATGGTGTGGTTGAAAGAAAGAATAGAACACTTGAAGAAATGTCTAGAACCATGCTTAATGAACACTCTTTACCTCAATACTTTTGGGCCGAGGCCGTTAACACCACATGCTATGTTATGAATAGAGTGCTATTAAGATCTAAACTTGGTAAAACTCCCTATGAATTATGGAATGATAAGAAGCCTAACATAGGTTACTTTAAAGTTTTTGGTTGTAAATGCTTTATATTAAATGATAGAGATAAACTTTCCAAATTTGATTCTAAATCCGATGAAGGTGTGTTTCTTGGCTATTCCATAAAGAGTAAAGTATATAGGGTGTTTAACAAGAGAACTTTAACCGTTCAAGAATCAATGCATGTTGTATTTGATGAAACTAAACCTCTTACACCCAAGAGATATGTGGATGATGATGATGATGTAGGTACAAGCTTGCAAGAACAAGTTAAAACCTTGAGCCTAAATGATAAAGAAGATCTACTAGACAAAGGCAAAGAAAAGGAAGAAGATGAAGTCATTGAAGACAAGAAACCGGAAGAAGAAGTTGAAGTTGAAAATGCTCCACTCCATCCGGATGTCACTAAGACTTGGAAATTTGTGAGGAATCATCCTAAAGATCAAATCTTAGGTGAACCCTCACGTGAGGTAAGAACTCGCTCTTCCATGAGAAATTTATGTGATCATCTTGCTTTCCTATCTCAAATTGAACCTAAAAACATTAATGAAGCTGAAAATGATGAATCATGGGTCCTTGCTATGCAAGAAGAAATCAATCAATTTGAAAAGAATAAGGTTTGGACCTTGGTACCTAAACCATATGACCATGGAGTAATTGGAACTAAATGGGTATTTAGAAACAAAAAGGATGAATCCAGAGTTGTTACTAGAAACAAGGCTCGATTTATAGCCCAAAGTTATAATCAACAAGAAGGCATAGATTATGATGAAACCTATGCTCCGGTAGCTAGACTAGAAGCCATAAGGATGTTACTTGCATATGCATGTCATAAAGATTTCAAATTGTTTCAAATGGATGTTAAGAATGCATTTTTAAATAGTTTCATAGAAGAGGAAGTTTATGTTGAACAACCTCCCTGTTTTGAAAGTCATGAATTTCCAAATCATGTTTTTAAACTAAGAAAAGCTTTATATGGTTTGAAACAAGCTCCTAGAGCTTGGTATGAAAGACTTAGTGGATTTTTACTCAAAAATGGTTTTAAGAGAGGAAAACTTGACACCACACTTTTCATTAAAACCATTGATAATGATATGCTTTTAGTTCAAATCTACGTTGATGATATCATTTTTGGATCCACTAATGAGAATCTTTGCAAAGAATTTTCTAAGATTATGCAGGAAGAATTTGAGATGAGCATGATGGGAGAATTAACATTCTTCCTTGGACTTCAAATCAAACAAACAAAGGAAGGAACTTTCATCAATCAATCCAAATATGTCAAAGATCTACTCAAAAAGTACGGATTAGAAGATGATAGAGAGTTTTCTACTCCAATGAGCACTTCCATCAAAATTGACAAGGATGAAAAGGGTAAAAATGTTGATCAAAAGAAATATAGAGGTATGATTGGAAGTTTACTTTATTTAACCGCAAGTAGACCCGATATCATGTTTAGTGTTTGTTTATGTGCTAGATTTCAATCATGTCCTAAAGAATCTCACTTGATTGCCGTTAAGCGTATTTTTAAATACTTAAGTGGCTCAATTAACCTTGGATTATGGTTTCCTAAGTATACCTATTTTGATATGCATAGTTATTCCGATGCGGACCTTGCCGGTGGAAAAGATGACCGTAAGAGCACTAGTGGGACTTGCCATTTCCTAGAATATTCACTAGTCTCTTGGTTTAGTAAGAAACAAACATCGGTTGCACTCTCAACCACCGAAGCCGAGTACATTGCGGCCGGTAGTTGTTGTGCACAAGTGTTGTACATGAAACAACAACTTGAGGACTATGGACTTCACTTTGATCACATTCCCATTAAATGTGACAATACTAGTGCAATAAATTTGACCAAGAACCCCATACAACACTCACGGACTAAGCACATTGAGATAAGACATCATTTTATTCGTGATCATGTCCAAAGAGGTGATATTGAGATTGATTTCATAGGTACTAACCATCAATTGGCCGATATCCTTACTAAACCTCTTCAAGAAGACCGTTTTAACTTCATAAAAGAGAACTTGGCATGTGTTTAATGCATGATGTAGTGAATTGATGCATATCTTTGTTTTTCTACTCTTGTCTTGATGTATTTCTATGTTGTGCATTGCATTTCACTCACACACTCAAAAGATTTTGGTTGAAATTGATTTACCTAGTGATTCACTTGACTGAAAAGTCAAATCAGTCGACTGAATGGGCAATTCAGTCGACTGAATTGACTATTCAGTCCACTGAATCAGGCCCTGCTCTTGATTGCACTCATTGGGCAAATCAGTCGACTGATGTGCCAAATCAGTCAACTGAAATGGCAAATGAGTCGACTGAAATGGACTTTCAGTCCACTGATTTAGGCAGTAGCCTATGCAACCATTCACAGGACAATTCAGTTGACTGAAAGAGCAATTCAGTCAACTGAATCTGCGATTTTATATATATAACTCGCGGCTTTTCATTTCAAAACACACCCATTCCAGCGACGATTTCACTTCTCTCCCTCTCTAACCTCCCAAACCCTCACAACAATGGCTCCCAAGACGAAGAATCCAGCCAAACGCCCTCACACCGGTGAAGGTTCATCACGAAACTTACGACCTAGGGTTCCAAACCCTCCATCACCGTCGGTGCAACCACCCGTTGAGCAACAAACCACAGAAGAGGAAGGCGGAGAGTTTGTTTCTCTCGATGCACAGTGAAAGTTTGATGAGGACTTCAGTCGCCGCACCGCCGTGTTCGGTAAATATGCCCCTTTGGATTTCTTTGTAGAGCATTTTGTTCTTATTGCGAATTATTTCCGTCTTTTGGGTTGAGATTCATTCATTTTTCTGAAAAAACCCATGTATACATATCTTGTGCGTATTTTCTACACCAATCTTGACTATATTAACAATCATATCCTTTGGTCTCAAGTTGGTGGTAAAATCATCTCTATCGATCAAAACCTTCTTGCACAGATCTTTCATATCCCTCGTAGTCAACAACAAATCTTCGTGACCAACGAGTGGACTCACTTTCAAGGGTATGATCCTATCCTAGCCCTTAATCAGATCTGTGGCCGCAATGATATTGTTAACCGCTTTAAACCCAAAGCCAAAGAACTAACTCTCAATGCTCGTTTAATTCATCACATGATTACGTACAACATCCTTCTACGGGGTGGCGGACGTGACCATGTCTCATATTTTGATATCTTTCTTATCTGGTGCATCATGAATACCATTCCCATTGATTTGCCTTTTATCATTTCCAATCACATTGTCGATTGCCAAAAGAAGAAAGTGGCTAGTCTCCCCTATGGCTTCACCTTGACTCGTATTTTTGAACATTTCCAAATCCCTCTTGATGAGGAAGCCGTAGTCGCCATTTCTCACACTAACACCTACTCCGATATGACTCTTAAACAAATGCACTACAAGTTTACCTCTAGGGGTTGGGTACCGAAAGATGATCCGGATGAGGCGACCGATGAGGAAGAAGATGCTGATGATCCTATTCCTCCTGGTAGAGAAGAGCAGTAGCCACATGAGGAGCCTGGTGAGCATGGCATGGATGTTGAGCCTCCACAGCCTCCTCCTGAGTTCGAACCTCCTCCCTTTGAGCCTCCACAGCAACCCACTATCCCTCATGCCGACGTTCAGACCATTTTGACAGCTATACAGGGTTTGCAGGTCTCCATGGATGGCATTGGCACTCGTCTCTTAGCTCTTAAGAACCATCAAACCCAAATCGAGAATGACATGGACACCTTGAAGCACTATGGTGATATCTTTACGACTCAGGTGGACCAGCGTCTTGCCAGGACAGAGACTGACATACGCACTGTGCGTAACTCATTGACAGCCATTGAGCGATATGCCCATCGCAATGCACCACCACCTCCACCACCACCTCCTGCCCCTGCAGATCCGGACGCACCTGGTCTTCCCGAGCATATTGACTTGGACCCCTAGCTTTTTGTCTGATGACGAAAGGGGGAGATATATTTTGATTGATGTATCTTGAACATCTAACTTATTTTGGACACACAGTTGACTTAACACATTTTTAGTTTACCATAGTTTATCTATAATTGTTAACTCATAACTTTTTGGATATGCATTTGAACTACCTCCACAGTTGATTATATTCAGTTCATTTACTTTACAATGCTTTGTGCTCATTGCTTATTACTTGTATTTCATCTATGCATAATGTAAGGGGGAGCTTGCTCCGTATAATCATGTGTTTTATATCCTTACCTGCCTTATACATTAATAGTTTGTCATCATAAAAAAGGGGGAGATTGTTGGCCCCAAGGTTATATAACCAAGGGCATATCCGAGATTTTGATGATAACAAAGGATCGATGTTAGTACTAATGGTTTATTTGTCAAATAATAATCAAAGCCAGGTACTCGAGCATATGGATCCAAATAAAGCACAAAGGCATATCCATACCATGTAACTCAAAGCACACATGTTTATGATATCAAGGATAATCAAGCGTGAAAACATACGAGCATAGAAAGTATGCAAAAGACCTAAAAACACTCAAGACCAAGCTAGCATCGTCAATAAAGATACTTAAATAACTACGAGTGAGGTTTTAGGTTCTTCATGTACTTGATTGCTCAAATGACCGCTTCATTGACCTAGATGGACCTTAGGATCCTTGGGTAAACTTAATTCATCACTTGAACAAGGCCTTAGTTGGTACAAATGAACTTGATTGGTTTAAACTTATATAATAAACATTATAAGTTCATTTCTGCCCAAATCAGTCGACTCATTCTTGAGTCAGTCAACTCATTTGAGCAGAAGAGGTCCCCTGCTCCTACCTTGTGATTCTGCTTAAATCAGTCCACTGAATTCCCAATTCAGTCGATTGATTTAGCAAATCAGTGGACTGAATTGAGTATTCAGTCGATTGATTTTGCGATCTCAGTACTCCAACGGCTAATTTTTGAAAGGTTGTTGAGGCATTAAATGCCACCAAACAGCTCTTTCCTGGCATTTATTGCACTAAACGGTCATAATATGCCTATTGCCTATATAAACAATGATTCAAATGCATTTATAAGAACCAATACAAGAGAATTCATTGTTTTCATTCTTCTAACCATAAATTCATTAAGAGCATTCATTGAGCAATCAATTAGAAGAGAGCTGAGCTTTAATCTCTGTGTTATTCACTCTTTAAGAGAGTTTTCTTTGTATACAAATCTCATATCTACAAACTTGTAATCAAGGGTTGGTGATAACCCCATTCTTTGCACTTGAGAAAGTGTGGCTGAACAAGTGTTGGTTGAAAGCACTTGATTTGTAAAGGTTTGTTGCTCCACCTTGAAGGAGAGTGATAGTGGATTGGTGAATCCTCAAGCGAGCTCTTGAGGCGAGGACGTAGGCGGGAAGTCTGAACCTCGTTAAATCTCGTGTTTGCATTCTCTTTCTCTTATTCTCTTTACTATTTATTATTGAGATATCTCTATTTGCAATAATCTGATTTTAGTTTGCTATTATATTTTTTAATTGGCCAATAACCCTATTCACCCCCCCTCTAGGGTTGTTTACTTGGGACAACAGGAAATAATCGAGTGTGGAACCTCTGGGATAGATCTCAAGGTTGGGAGTCATGTGTGACTTTCATGCGCATGTACGTATTTGTCACGCATAACTACCAGTTGTGCAATCTTGTCTGAACTGTTTGAGACGATCTGTACCTAATCATTTTCTAGCATTTAAAATGCTGCATCTTAAATGATTCTATTTTGTAGCATGTACAATTAAAATTTACAAATATTTGTAGTTTCTGGCTCCAATCTGTCCAACAGTTGCAACTACAAAAAGCAAAATGAACATATTCAATTCCTATGATTTCTAACCATGCGTTATTTCTTTTTCGTTATGAGGTGCTTTGGGGGCTTGTTTGGTCTCGTCCAAGTGAGATTTAAACCATTATTGTGTCTTTTACCTTAGTATAGGAGGCATAAATTCATAAACTTGAATGTGTGTATTTTTAAAAATTGAAGGCCATAGGATGAATTCCAGAAATTCAAGAAATGCCTTTATTTTGAATTTTTAGTTTCATTTGTGATGTTGATTGTCATTCTTTTCCATTCAATATCATGAATTTGTCTTCAATACTAAATAAAATACCTAACAATTATTTTATTTTTATTTAGACGTCCAAACGAGTTCTAAATGTTTTATTTGATTTTAGAATCAAAATATTGTAGCAGCTAGTTTTCCTCAGTGATTCAGCATTGAACCTCCTTCCCCCAAATAGCATGCTATCCCAAAGAAAATGAACTATGTTGCAATTGTCATGGTGCTCGTCAAATACAAAAAGACTTACTTCATTTTCTAAAAATGATTAGTTTATGGTAATGTAATATACTTCTTTTTTCGATCCCATTGTTAGAGTAGAATTCTATAAAATTAAGAGCCTGTTTGGGTGTCTAAATAAAAACTAAACAATTTTCACGTACTTTACATGGTATAGAAGCTAGAGATCCATCGTTATGCGTGGAAATATTCAAAAGAATGGTGGTCATCATCACAAATGAACGTGAAAATTCAAAATAGTGGTATTTTATAAATTTCTAAATATTAATCCTATAACATCAACCATAGTAATAATTCCAGCTTTTCTAAGTAGTCTCCTTTAAAGTGTGGGTTTCAGCCTTCTATATTTTATAAATATACTATAATTGTTTAATTTCAACTTGGACGACCAAACTACCCCTAAAAGAAGAACCTTGATTTTAAAATTAAAGAATTTTTCTAAAATGTCAAGCTAATTTGGTTCATTGGTACCTAAATCTAAATGAAAAGCACACCTGAATAGAAGTAACTTTGGTTCATTTACAAATTACACTTGGTGCAAGACTTTTTACTCATACATCCATCCATATCGATCTTTTTGTGGAAATAATATTTCACCAGTCTAACCTTGGATTAGATATTCTCTTCACACCACATCATGCATGCCAAATTTTAAGTCAAATAAAAAATTACGAGCCATGTCATCCATAAAGGGATCCAATAGAAGTGTGCTAAAGGCGGACCATTTTTGCTCATTCAACTAGACATAAAAACCATTTTTGGTCATGTCAAGCTAGCCAAATATTCTTCTATAGAGGGATTGCCTGAAGTATTACTTGTTGACGGGGGGGCCTTTTCCAGATAAGAGGGGAACTTTTGTTACAATAGAACCGCAAATGATATGTATTATTCAGTAATTGAACTCTAACTTGCTTTGTAAAAGGAAGATATTAAAATGAACTTCCATGGAATAATTTCACAGTATTCATTTAATTGTCTTGATCATGGGGTATTTTGCGTTCTATATAAGTAATGAAATGTGGAAAAATAATTAAATTTCACTTACCTCAACACCACAATCTATTCAATTCACAATAAATAGTAATCAATCGCGTTCAGTACTCTGTTCATGTTTGTCCCCTCATAAGTAGCATTCAAAGAAGTGAACTTTTACAGTATTGTTTTCATTTCGATCGTAATAGGATTTATGGCTACATTTGTAACCAGGTCCTCAAACTTTCTTACTAGACTTCAAGGGGAGGCCAAAAAAATTATATTTAAAAAAAAAAAAAAAAGGAGGAAGAAGAAGAAGAAGAAGAAGAAGAAGAAAATAAGAAGACAGATTGAAAGAAAGTGTAAAGGATACATATCCATGAGTAGAACCCCATGACATACTTATGATTCAAGAAGTTTTTGAGATTTAGAAGGCTCGTTCGTTTTCTTAAGTAGAAAAATATGCATGACACATACAAAGAACCACTAGAAGAAGCATGATACATAAAATTTTGAAACAAAATTAAAAGAGAAACTATTAATTCTTCCAATTGGTTAAAGTAAAACAACATCGAGATGAGCTGATCTAAAAAAATCGGCCAAACAAAGGAGTTTTCCATCAACACACAAAACAAACCAATGGCTTCACGAAGGCACCTTATGCAATGTGAGCAGTCTTGGGCCATTCTTCCCTTTTTTTCTCTGTGGCATCATGGTTTTGGCAAAAGGACATTCCTTGATAATCAATAAACAGAGGGATGCGGGCAGCCCCAATAACCAGAGCTCTGGTGAGCTTGCCATCTTTAGCTTTTCTGGAGAGGTGAGGTGTTGAAGCTCCTTGTTACCTAGAGATTTCAGATTTTGAAGTCACACCAATATCCACACATGATGAATTGTCCAAAAAGGGAAACTTTCCAAACCCCACTCGATTTGGGGTGTGAAATTGTCGCAAAGGTCAATGAAGAGTGTATTTAGGTTTGAAGGGAAAGTCCCCTTTCGATAACAACACAAGATCTTTGAGATTTAACCACATACAAATGACTCATGAGATGTATAGAATGACAGTGTTGCAATTGTTGACACAAGTCTTACCCATGATGATTGACACTGGAACTTGCAAATCTGCAAAAGAATGCAAAAGGAATAAACCATTGACAATAAAATGGAGGTCCCTGGTATGTATCAAGAAACACAAATCAATTATACAAACCTATTGAACGGCAGAGCACCCCCGCTTTGTACGGACCTTTTAAGTAATTGCAGGTGGAGACCTGAGAAAGCTTTCACACTGGCTTTGGTTATGCAAGGAACAGAAAAAATAGAAATAAACATATAGAAGAATTCAAAAAAAAGGTGGGGCTAAACATATTGGTCAAATTACTGATTAGGTGGTCAGAGTGTAGAACAAGTACCTGACTGCGAACTTGAGTAATTGCTGCTAGCCATTGTTTAAGTAAAAACCAGAAAAAGGTTGGAGTCATCTAGACTTCATAATATCACTTGGTCATCAATCTTGGTGCAGCAGATGTGCAAAATCTTTTTCCAACATTCCCCTTTCTTCCTTTGGCACTGCTCTTTCACCAAAGGACATTTTTTTATGCTAAGAAAAAAAGGGAGCTGGGCAGCCCTTGCTCTGGCATGGACTGGAGCATATGGGAACCATAGATTTTAAATTGCTCAAGAGGGATGACATTTTGAGGCTCATTTCCATCCTGGGGGTTTCATGTGTGGGAGTGACCAAATCGAAAGGGAGGTAAAAGGGGAGGGCCACAACAATTCCTCCAGAAAGAACTCCAAATCATTAAATCCTTCAATATGGAAACATTTAAGGGAGGTGAGTTTCTGCAAACTCCATTCTGCTGGACACCAACAGAGCATTACTACAGTTAAAATAGAAGCATATATATATATTGGAAGCACATGCAAAACATGTAAGATAAAATACAGCAAACCAGCGTATGTAGGACATTATATAAAAGTTTATCAAATGAATGTCAAGAAATGAAATATCCAATGTATCCAGAAATCCAACTGCCTGCTTTGTGATAATATCTAATGTATCCAAAAAGTTAGGACTTCAACTTCGGAAACTTCTCAGTCCTAGAGAAGGATGACTCAAGGAAAACTAAACTTAGTTGATGCTTTTAGAGATGGCCCAAGGAAAATGAATCTGAACTCAAATTTCAGTCGGACACCATCAATATGTCTACCATGATGTATTATCAAAGCTCAAAGTAAAAGAAATTAAGAGAACAACAAAAGATTTGATGCATTTGCATAGTTGTCATGGCATAGTACACCCAATTTGTAGCTCGGAAAGTTCAGCATCTACCCCAATAACACTGGTAAGAGTCCAACAAGTATCAATACATATAAAATTATAGATCATGTGAGAGGTACAACGCAATTGAAAGTTTTAATCAGAAATTAGACCATGCATGTTGGCAGGTATTCCTCCAACACCAAATGCAAGAAACGGACACTTCAAAATGCAAGTATCTTCAGGAATCTTGAGGTTTTACAAGTTCTTGGAAACAGATTAAATATTTGAGAGTCCATGGATGGGAAAACAGGAGGCTGGCCTGGCAGGCGACAGTCACTATATTACATGACTGAAAATAGAAGAGAAATTACAATAGTTGCTGTGTCAGGGAGAATGGTGCACTGGGCTTCACCATTGATCCCGTGCAAAGAGCACTGAGCCGAGCATTGTCTCGTAGAGTAGTCAATATGCAATCCACTCACTTAGTAACACATCAACACTATGGAGTTGAATTTCTACAGGTTTATAAAGCTCTTCAACCATACCTTGCACCACTTTTATGACCGCTGGTTATTACTTTATTTTGATCTTCGACTCCACAAAAGGCCGTTGTCTTCTGCAATCTGCAGTTTAACCGAAAAACCCAAAAAAAAAAAAAAAGTGGGTCGAGTTGGGAGGGACTATTAGAGGAAACAGAGAACAAAAGTAAACTGAAAAGATTTACCTGAGTTGCCACTGCAGCCATCTTGACATCTTGTCGCTGACTTCAACTGCTATTACCCTTGAAGCACCTGCTTGCTTGGGCTGCAAACAGACTAACGAAAACAAGAATCAAGAATATGACATTTAATATATAATGGTAAATAATAAACATTTTGAACAAAATACAAACTACAAAGGAGCAACAGATGGCTCATTTTATATGCAAAATGCATGGAGATTAGCTATTCATTTTATTTAACCATTGAAAAATAAAAAAGGATCGAGTAAATTAGGTCATGCAAATGCTCCTAATGAATGGTTCACCATCAGTAATGGGAATACTAAAACATTAAGTAGTGATAAGAAAACGTCACGTGTTTCCAACCCTCTCATAAGGGAGCAGGCAAGTTGCAAGCAACAAAAAACGTTTATACAGCTTAAAACCTTTAGTACATGATCAAGCAAATAGCCAACTGGATGCCTACTTATTTTACACAAACTAGAAGGTAATTGGTCTTTTAAAAATTAGAAAACAATACTCACCATCATAGGATTGTAGGAAAACATTTCCCAAGTATATAAATTTAGTACAAGAATAATAATTTAGTTTTACTGTAGTGCATATAAGAGCTGTAAAAAATAAAATCCTTCAAATATAGAACAGATTAGTGCAATGAAATGCGATATGTGATCTATTTTCATTTAGATCATAAGATATCTTGATTATTTTACATTGACCATAAGATATCTAGATTTATCACCATTTTGAAACGATACAACTCTTCAATGCAAAAGAATTACTAGAAATTGGTTCTTATGCTGGCTTTATAAAACTTTAAGAAAGGTGAGTTTTTGAAAACCCCTCTTGTCCAGGGCCAATCTAAAGTTCCATAACATAGTTTCTAGAAAGATTTTACTGATCATACAGTAGTTTCTAGAGAAGTTCGGAACCCACCTCATGAGATCAGTCAATAGATGATAACTTTGGGTATGTGAGCAATCTTGGGCCAATCTTCTCCTTGGGGTATGTGAGCAAACTTGGGCCAATCTTCTCCATTCCCCCTTTGGTACCGTTGTTTCAACAAAGGACAATTCCAGATTTCAAGCGAAGAAAGGGAGGTGGGAAGGCCCTCTTCTGGCAAAGACTGGAGCTCAGGGCAATTATTGATGTAAAGCTCTTTAAGAGAGGTGAGTTTTTGAAAACCCCTCTTGTCCAGGTGTCTCAGATTTGGGAAATTGTAGATACGAAGAGTGGCAAGAGTGGAGGGCAGCAGCCACTCCTCCGGAAATGACTCCACTTCTTCACATCCGTAGATTACAAAAATCTCAAGAGAAGCCAGCGTTTGTAAACCCCACTCCATTCGGCGGGCCGTGAGCTTGTTGCAATTGCCGATGGCAAGTGATTTGAGGTTGGAGGGCAAACCCCCTTGGGGAAACGACTCAACTTCTGGGCATCCATTTATACCCAAATCCTGAAGAGATGGGAGGAGGGCGTGCATCCTATCGGGCAGTGATTTGAGATTCTTGCAAGTGGAGACATGGAAAGATGAGAGGTTGGAGGTGGGCAATCCTCCATCGGGAAAAGATACAATTTTAGGGCACAAATAGATTTGTAAGTGACGGAGAGACGTGACAACCGAGATATTAACACGTTCAAGCTTTGGGAACAAACCTAATGGAAAGCATTTGAGTGAGTCACAACTGCTTACTACCGACAATTCTTCGAGGGATGCGTAGGAGTTGTGCGTCGTCTCCTCGGGTGGAAGGAGCTCCAATTCCCTACATTTCTCAATACGAAGAGTTTTCAATGTAGTGAGCAGACGACCATCCTTAGGGAAAGACTTGAGAGAAGGACAATCTGAAATCTCCAATTGATGAAGACAAGTATTCTCCAAACAAGCAAGCCCGGTTAGCTTCGGACATTCTTGTATATAAACCTCTCTCAAGCAAGGGAATTCTCCACCTTCATCTCCCGAACAAAGCCACTCCACCAATTCCGGCATCCTCTGGAATTTGAAAATTTCCAACGATGCAAATGGTTTAATTGTAAAAGAACCACTCCGGTAGAACTCAGGACCAATTGTCTCCACTCCATCCAACCCTATGATTTTGAGTTTTTTGAGATGCGGTAGTTGCCCAAGTGGTGGCAAGGAGATGCAATATTTACAATCCTCAAGGCGGAGGTATACCATATTACAAAATGAATGATGTCCTAACCAACCTGGGAATCTTGTGCCCCCGTAGGGTGTGTTTGGTTCGGGGAATGGGAATGTGATTACAGGGAATGACCCATTACTTGGAAATGGGAATGTGAGGGAATGATACCCATCCCCACGTTTGGTTCATGGTAATGGAAAGTGTGATTCCCACATAATATTCCCATTACCACGTTTGGTTGGGTAGGAATGTGATTCCCAAATATAGTAAATTCCCACAATACCCTTTACTTTACCAAAATCAAATTTCGAAATCTACCAAACACCATTTCCCCCCATTACTTTAACGTTGCCGCACGTCGTCCACCCAAACCTCACGAAGAGATCGAAAACCATAAACCAAGCTTCTTCCTACTGGTACAATCTTCAAGAACAGATCTACACGAATGGATCGAGTAGAGTATCTTGAAGAACATGCATACATGAACGAGGTGTGTTGACGCTGGAATTTGATATCGGAGGGAATCTTGTCGAACAGATCCACAACCGAACCTGGGCGAAATAATTGTTATAGACGAAGATCGACTCCCGTTCTGTAGAAGCGTCCATTCTTTCCTTGATCTCCTTCGATTTATTGTGTTGGAGGTACGAATCTGACTTACTGCTTTTAATTTCTTATTGCCCTAAAAAATTTGATTCGAAAACATGCGTAAACCCTTTAACTTTGGACGATCATCATTCTATATGATAATTCATAAATAGACACTGTATTTGAGGGAAAAAGAAAACACCAACCATACCTGTCAGTGATAATGTTGTATCATTTTACGAAGACACTGTATTTTGTGGAGTTTTTATATTTTTCTCTTTTCTATTGTTGTCAAAGTTGAGGTGTATTATCATCAGCATTGCCTCTTGGTGGATGGAAAAAGTGCTTTTTCATTCTTTTAGTCGTGTAACTTTTATATGTTGCGAAGGTTAAGGAAAAAAACCTGATAAATAAATACATAAAAAAGGTTAGGGAAAAATAGGCTACTAATTTTCGGCTTCTATTAACATAAAACCCTTTCCTTTTCTTGAAAATAAAATGGTCATCAAAGATTGGTTTGAATGACCTTATAAGAGTACGTTGGTGTTATATATGCAATTGATTGTACGACACGCCATGATATGGATAACAAACTTGATAGTAATTTATTTGCATAACGTAAGACTTCTACCAATTTATTATTGATTTTATGAAAATTGTGTTTTTCATTTCTCTCTTGAATGTGATAATCCCGCATTCAGTTAACATTATACACTTTCATATGTTGCTAAAAATTGTTTGAAGGTGATTAGCTGAAGTAATTTCAGTCATGAACAACCAACCCCCACCCAACTGCTTGAGAGCAACCCCTATGTTGTGTGATTGTGGACGTCGAGTTATCTTGAAGATATCACACAAGAGATATAGTAAATATTGCCTTTTTTATTCATGCCCCGGTTACATGGTGAGTAATATGGAACTTTGAAAATATGTTATATTATGTTCGTGTAAGAAATGTAATTAACATTAGTTAGGAACATTTTCAGGAAAAGAATGGGCGTGCTTATAATTTCTTCGCTTGGTGTGGGCCTATAGAAGAAAGCGTGCAGAACTCCAATGAGGAGGCATCGATGATAGTCGAATCGAATGTGGAGCAAGATGGGAGATATAATTACATTCTACCTACGTCCACGGAGTGGAGGATAATTGTTCGAGTGTTAATAATCTTGGCGATTATGTATTGGGTTTTAAATGTTCTATGACAATTTGTAATTTAACATTTTGGATATAATCGATGTGGTCCATTAATTAAGGATATTTGTAACTCTATTGTTTTGTAATATTTATAAGCCTTTTTGCTAATAGACATTGAATGTGGTAATGGAAATATCAGATGCACTTGGCTTTAAATTGTGTGATGGAGGTTCGAATCTGTTTGTGTATGGGATTTGCGACTGCACAACCTTGAAAATGTATACCTATGTTTGTTTTCTTAAAATGGACCTTGCATTTGCTTCTTCAAATGGACATGCTTCTATGTAAAAAAACATGGTTCGACCAAACTGGGGGTGCGCCGACCATAAATAACATGCTTCTGTGTAAAAAAAATAGCCAACTATACGGACTTTTAGGTGGCTATATTGCAAGGCAGTGGGTGTGTCATGTTAAAAAAAAAAATTTAGCCAACTACACCACTTTTAGTTGGCTATATTGCATGGCAGTGGGATATGTCATGTGGGAAAAAGAAAATAGCCAACTATACCCACTTTTAGTTGGCTAATTTGCAAGGCAGTGGGTATGTAATGTAAAAAAAAAAACATGTATAGCCAACTACACCCACTTTTAGTTGGCTACATTGCATGGCAGTGCGTTATATCGTGTCGGAAAAAAATAGCCAACTATACTCACTTTTAGTTGGCTAATTTGCAAGGCAGTGGGTATGTTATGTGAAAAAACAAAATATTATAGCCAACTTCACCCACTTTTAGTTGGCTATATTGCATGGCAGTGGGTTATCTCATGTTGGAAAAAAAAATAGCCAACTATACCCACTTGTAGTTGGCTATTTTGTATACCAGATGGTGTTCTCATATGACAGACAAACAATTATAGCCAACTACACTCGTTTTTAGTTGGCCATATTGCATGACAGTTCTCATATCACAGTATCTTTCCTCCCTAACCTTAATTCAACCAAGCCTTAATCCAAAAAATAAAATAAAAAAACTTCACGACTCAACTCCAACCTCCAAAATCAAATACCAACACCCACACCACATCCTCAACCACCTCTGCTCTAATCCCCAGCCTGTCCTAGCCTCAATTTCTTTGTAGGAGTTCCTCGCTTTGAGACTATGTCAGCTATACCCAATCAGACAAGGTGGGTTCTACAATACTTGGCTTGAAGAGGTTTTCCACATGTCTTTCAATTTTCATCAACAATTGCTCAAGAAAGGTACGGATTTAAAGCCTGAAAACCTCAGGCCATGCGCTTAATTCTTACAGTACATTTAAAAAGATGAAAGCAATGCTTAATCTAACCTTTCTAATTACTAGGAAACCATACTAGACAGATGATAGAATCTGATACAGAGCATAACATAAAATACTAAAAATCCTAGCATAACCATAGAGGTTTCATATATGAAACAATGGGCTTCCTTTCGCCCAAAATGCCTGCCATGGATATTGTACATGTTTTTTCTTGCAAATCATCTCAGACATTTGCAAAAGAAAAAAAAATCACACCACATAAGACTATTAATATATTTATTTCAAGTTACTTATATGTAATTAAAATGAAAACACATATGACATAATTTAGGGTATGCACTATAAACAACAGAAAAGTAAAGGTCCCAATTCCATTGATATCTGCGGTGGTGGCCGAATTCTTATAAGACAATAGGTTCACTAACACCCTGCTAAGGTTCTACTCATTATGCATAGAGCACCAAATTAGATAATCTCTGTACCCCTTGGTAATTGCCACTCAAATGAATGCAACAGTGAAGCCAGTTCATACATCATCATCCTCTTCCCAACCCCTGCCCAAACATTCACAAAAACCTTGGAACCCTTGGGCACAGAGTAACCACCTACTGTGCATGATACCTTTGGACATTGGCGGATTAAGAGAGGTAACGCTGGGTGTAATCGCAATGTCTCCTTCACAACAGCATCCAAATAATGCAAATTGGGCAGATTAGACTCGTCAACAATGTTGTTCATCCCTACCACATTTGCTAATTCTTCTTTGGCTTTTTTCATCACCCCTGGATGCCGGATCATCTCTGCCATCACCCACTCCACTACGGTCGATGCCGTGTCAGTCCCACCCACCACAAAATCCTGGTATCAATAATCAATAGCAGAGTTTTAAACTTTTGTGAACTTCCATACCACTTCTAAACCAACTAAAATTCATATTGTCACCAAGTATAATTATTGTCACCAACTAAAATTCATATTCTATTATTAGGCTCTGTCCAAACAACCTAGAAGATGGCGTGACGAACAATATTCCACACTCTTAACGAATTCACAACAGCTATAATATCCTTCGACATAACCCACTGCATATCGAATAAGTGCAAACAATGCATGAATAAGTGCAAACAATGCATCCATACCTGGTATGTGACATCACAATGAATCAACAATTGTTCCACTATCTCCCTCTTCACTTTGCATAACTCACACCTGTTACCTAAATGATAACCTCTTATCTGGAGGTTATCCAAAGTGAGACATTTCCCCCAACATGCTAAGCAGGTGAAAAAGCAGAATTTGGAAGGAACATAAGCCACCCAAATCTTAGAGGTTGGGAACCTATCTCCTTCTCTCACCAACAACGAACGATAAAAAGATTTCACAGTACAAGTACACCCTCACTAACACCCTGCATACTAAAAACACCACACATCCCAAAACCGAACTGTATTACCCTCTCCAATCTTAAAATACACTCCTTTCTCGAAATCCACCCAACCTTTGCTAATATATTTCCACACACCCACCCCATAATTACCCCTAACTTCTCTAGCTTTCCAATTTCCATCAATTACCCCAAACTTCCACCCCACACCCTTCCTCCATATAGCTTCTTTTTCGATAGCAAATCTCCACAAACACTTACCCAACAAAGCTTTGCTTTAAGCAATAAGTAGCTTTGGATGTTTCTTCTTGACAATGATTCTTTGTGTCAACCACCTTGTGGCCATGTCCCCCCATGACACTCATGGTTGTGTCCATACCTCAAATCAACCTTTTTTCCCTGTTTTGTTGAACTAAAAGGTATTATATTAAAAAAACAAGACGGTATACACAATGCATATATGGTGCTATTCACCACTGCTTTATCCAAAAAAAATAACTGCTCCGATGATAATTTAAATTATTATAAACTTGAAAAAGCTATTACCGAGGTTGTCTTGATGGCGTATGTTGGTTTCTTCCTTGAGCAGCTGAGATTTTCCAGGCATTTTGACTGTCCAATGAAACCATGATGGCACATTAACAATAAAAATCAACACTTCCATAACAAAATATTAAACACCAAGGTTTTTTTTTCCCCATTGATGATGTGTATTAATAAAAAAGACGGGTTTTAACCCTCGTCCATAAGACATATACAAGAGCGAAACAAAAGCTCACAAATTACAAACTAATATCAAAAATCATGTTGGTAACCGCAACCAACCCCAACTCCCTATTAAAAATAGGGGACTCAATAATAGGTGAAATAAACTCACAAATTAATATAAATCCCAATGCCTCTCAAGTTCCCAAATATAAAAAAAAGTCTGCTTTCACCATTGCCAATGATAAAACCCAACATTGTACAATCCATGCAGGCAAACAAGCACTGGATTGCTTATGTAACTCAAGCTTGTTTCTATCAAGGTATTAATGAATCTCGAGAGAAAAGTGGCTCATGAGAAACTGAGAGTAGTAAGTGTAGAATTTTATTGAGAAATGATATTAGGCAGTATCAAAGTGAACATGCAGAGGATATAAAAGAAACCAAATCACACACACACACACATAGAGGGCATAAAACCTCACCCTATAAAAATTAGCTAGACCAACAAAAAAGTAGCTGCCTATGGATAACAGCTTCCATGTCAGTTACAACTTACAAGTTGTGACATTCCCACTACACATGAGGTTCTACCTAATCACAGATAAAAATAAACATTTACTGCATATCATTGCATATCTCTATACATGAAGTAATCATATTCAGATATAACTTCTCAAGTTATTACCTATATGTCTACTAAGAATTAGGCCTAAATAGACATACACAGCCCTGATGTAAATTATAAGAAGATAACACAAGCTTTCCTTAATAACAGATACCATTGTCATAGTCGGCAAAAATATATCAATTTTTTCAATTTTTTGTTAGCACATACGCAAGCCAGACATAAGCCCAAATTTATCAAGTATTTTTTCAATTATTGCATATCTCTATAAACAATCCTTTCCTTAACAATAAAAACAGACATAAGCCCAAAACAATGTTCACCCACCTTTAAGTATATAAAGGTCGGGACAAAGTTTTTTAAAAATAAAATATAACTCTATTTTCTTTCCATTATTTCTTTCATATAACACTGAAAACCAAATAACCATAACATACTATATATTAGTACATAAAAATAATAGCAACAGAATGTGAAGTAGGAGCACCAACACCGAATAACAATACAAATGTATAACTTATAAAAATGTGTACTCATTTAATTTAAAGATGTCTTCTCCATACATATAAGAAGTCATACTATGCAACTACCCAAAAAATAACTAACACCAGCACATACAATGCTTCTATCTTCCCAAGCTCCCATGTATCCAAAAAATCCAAAAACACATGTACATGTTCAAAACATACTAAACTACATAATGGTCAACTACATCATATAGGAGCAGTAGAAGGACCAGCATCATCATCCCATGTTTCAAATGCTTGACTCATCACCCGAGCAACATTGTAAACCTCCCCTCCATAAAAGTTCATGAGATGCACATCTTCTGCCACAGTATCCAAATTCATCGCCATACCCATCACCCGATTCTCTACACTCAACACCCGACCATTCATACTCGACACTCGATCCTCCAACACTCCCAACCGACCATTAACATCAGCTAACCCTTTCTCAACTACCTTTCCAACACTTGCTATAGCATCCATAAGTGCTTGAAATCCGGGTGCATGTTGGTGCTCAGTTGATGAATGAATTGGGAGACCATGGGATGGAGTCCGTGCTTCATCAGTGATTTGAGCAGCTACTGAATGGTCTATAGGTGGGGCTGTTTGTGTAGCAGTTGGTGGATCGTTCGGTTCATCTTCAATGCCGGCTACCACCCATTCATTGTTGGCGTCCAACGCAAAACCCATACGTTTCAATGTGGCCGCGGTATATATATCCGTTGGCCTTGGAACGATCACATCTTCCTCATGGTCAAGTGGCACATTGAAATGCTCAAATATTGATGTGAGCATCATCCCATATGGTAGCACTCCCTTCCTTTCCGCGCAATACGACATGTGGTGTATAATGAGCCATGCAAGATCAATTCTCTTGCCATGCATTATGCACCACATAATAAAAACATCAAAATAACCCACATGTCCCATACTGCCTACGCGCGGGAGTATACAATAAGAGATGATGTTATGCAGTATTCGTGCCTCCACATTCAACTCACAGTACTTAGGTGGCTTCCTTGTACTTATGTTATTTGACAAGCACATCTCTCGAATTGCATTCTCCTTGGCAAATTCAGGAAAATCAGGCCAATTATGGGTGTGGAATGCTTGGAAAGTATCAAACTGGGGTACCCCAAGAAGATGGTTCAATGTGGTGCAATTTAAAGAAATATGTATACCGTTTACGTATGATGTGACTTCCTTAGTGTTGTCATTGAAATTCAAGTGCGCATAAAAACAACGTACCAATCGAGGGTACATGACATTATGTCGGTTGAGAAAATCAAACCACCCAATGCCGCGAAACAATGTCCCGATCCTAAACCCATTGTTGGTGAAGAAATTGAAGTCAATACATCTCCCAAATTGAATGCTTCGATCTTTGAAGAACAAATTATACCTGCGCCGCATTTCATCATTGAAGAACAAATCCGCATCACTCGAATTCTGCACAGATGTGGGTTTGCTCTTCTTCTGTTTTGAACCCGGTGGTTGTGGTTGACTGCGTTTCTCTTGTGCATCTCCTTCAACCCTTGGTTGTTTCCCTTTATCTTTCTTGCTTCTACTCCCCGACGCGGCGTCCATCGAAACTTGAAGTAATTTCTCACTTCGTCTAGTCATAGGGGCGATGGGGGTTGTGGTACAACCTGCTATGGATGGGTACGAAAGGGGGATTGATGTGTTGATGGGGATGGTGATGGGGAGATGAGGCTGATAAGAAGTGTGGCGGGGTGAGGGGGAGGGAGGCGACGGTAGGGGGAAGTGAGGGAGGGAGGTGACAGTAGGTAGAAGTGGGGGAGAGAGCCAACGGTTGGGGGAAGTGGGAGAGGGAGTCGACGGGATGGGGAACTGGGAGAGGGAGGCGACGGTATGGGGAAGTGGGGGATGGAGGCGACGATAGGGGGAATGGGGAAAGGAGGCGACGGTAGGGGGAACGATGGGTGTGAAGGATGGGGGATGAAAGTGGGGTTTGTGGGATGGGGAATATGTAGAGGTTGTATGTTTATAACAAGTTGGGTTATGTGTAAATAAGTTGTTGCAGAACCCGCGAAATACCAAATTAAAAAATTCCTATTTAACGTGTGACCCAAATCTTTTATAAATGCTTCTTTAATGTGATCTGGGTATTTAATCGACTATTTTATAGTTATAGTTGACTAATTTTTATGTTTTCGGATTTTATATTCCAACCGAGTTGCCTAATTTTCTTTTTTTTTACATGATATAACCCACTGCCACGCAAAATAGCCAACTACAAGTGAGAATAGTTGGCTATTTATTTTTTTCCCCATATAAAACCCACTGGTAGTCAAAATAGCCAACTACAAATGTGTATAGTTGGCTATATTTTTTTTTCCCATCTTATAACCTACTGGCAGGCAAAATAGCCAACTACAAATGTGTATAGTTGGCTATATTTGTTTTTCCCATCTTATAACCTACTGGCAGGCAAAATAGCCAACTAAATATGTGTATAGTTGGCTAAAATTTTTTTTCCCATCATAAAACCCACTGGCAGGTAAAATAGCCAACTATGAATGTGTATAGTTGGCTATATTTTTTTTCCCTATTATATAACCCACTGGCATGCAAAATAGCCAACTAAAAATGTGTGTAGTTGGCTAAAAATTTTTTCCCCATTATTTAACCTACTGGCAGGCAAAATAGCCAACTAAATATGTGTATAGTTGGGTAAATTTTTTTTCCCCATCATATAACCCACTGGCAGGCAAAATAGCCAACTACAAATGTGTATAGTTGGCTAAAAATTTTTTCCCCATTATATAACCCACTGGGAGGCAAAATAGCCAACTAAATATGTGTATAGTTGGCTAAATTTTTTTTTCCCACATTATATAACCCACTGCCACGCCAAATAGCAAACTTAATGTGGGAATAGTTGCCTAAATTTTTTTTCCCACGTCCAATAACCCACTGGGAGGCAAAATAGCCAACTAAAAAATTGTATAGTTGGCTATATTTCATTTTCCACATGCTATAGCCCACTGACCCGGAAAATAGGCAACTACAAGTGGGTATAGTTGGGTATTTTTTTTCCCCACCATATAAACCACCCACTGCCAAGCAAAATAGCCAAGTAAATAGGAAAGCTATATTTTCTAAAAAATTTTTAGAAACACATCATATAACCCACTACTGTGGAAAATAGCCAAGTAATAGTGGGTGTAGGTGGCTAAATTTTTTTCCTTTTCACCTCATATAATCCATTGCCATGCAATAATGGTCATTAGAAGGTGTTAGTCGCTATTTCAACACCTGCCATTATACAACTCTCAGCCCTACAAATATAGCCACTTAGAATTGAGTGTAGTTGAGTGTAAATTTGTACAAGTACCAACATATCCAAAATACATAAACTCCAACATATCCGATAAATATACAAAACATATCCAACTACCCATAACTTATGTAGTTGGCTAGTTGAGTGTTAAATCTGTAGAAGTTCCAAGATATCCAAAACACATATCGGACAGACATATCCAAGAAATATAGAAAACATATCCAAATTGGTGATTGCCTTTTGTAGTTGGCTACTTGAGTCTAAAGCTATAGAACTTCCTATATATCTAGAAGACATGTCCAATAAATATACAAAAAATATTACATGTTTAATTGCAAACATGACAAAAAATTCCATCAACTACCTCCACAAAATGAAGCTTCAGAAGTAATACCACAAAATAATTCAATTAGTCGGGTTACGTCCTCTAAGCAGCTCAGACACCATTTCCTTCCGCTTAGCATCAGGTAGAGACAAGAACACATTGGACATATATAAGTCCTTACTAATGTCTTTTCCAACCTTAAGTACGTCCAGCAAACTCAATCCTTCAATTTTCTGAACCTCCTCAGAAATCTGTTTGGTCAGAATACTCTCCTCGCTAATGGCATTGCCTATCTTCTCAAGATAGACCATGGTTCCGTCAATTAGCGTCTTCATAGATGTTGACACATCCATCATTGTACGTGTCCACACATCGCTGCTCTTACGCTTTCCTAGCGACATCCCCGACTGTGATGGTTGGGGTTGAGTACTAGACACCTCAATGCCCTCAAGACCATCTTCAAACTGAGTAGTCCCATTGAAATCATTAGCAGCACCTGCCTCTATTGCCTCCTCCTCTGCAGCCGGGGTTGTAGCGCCCAAACCATTTGCGCGGTCCTTCCCAAAAATCTCTATCAATGTGTCATAATGAGGGAAAGGCTTACGAAATAAACCTTTTGCAGCAGGATGAGTCTACATATGTTACATATTATCAATTAGGATGTAATTAAATAAATTTATAAACCTATAAATGTACACACACATAGAGCATTACCTTGACCCATGTATCGTACACTATCTTTTCAGCTTCTACCATCTTGTCTACGTCATTCCATGAGAATCCACTACCCGATTGGAACATATCAGCAATTGCCATTGCTTGTTTCTTTAGAGTCTTGACCCGAGATTCAATGTGGGGACAAGCTCTAAGACCAGCAGCCGGAATTTTTGTGGCCAACATCTTTTCAAGTTGAACCAAGTAACCGGATTTGAAGCCGGTATCACACTTCCACGTACCCATTGTGTAGAGTTCATACAAACTCTCTACTAATTTTGCATCCTCACTGGGTGTCCACTGATGCTTTCCAACGCGAGGTGCTGTACTGGCTGTAGAATCCTTATCCACACTTGTAGTTGCCATCCTATATATATGTGCAATACGAAATAGAGCATATGCATTGCGATTATTATATAGTCACATAATAAATGAAACAACTAAACATCATGCCTAGAATATGCAGTCTAATAACATGCATACCTGATGTAAAATCATATAAAATTTGCACATACTAAAATTCTCAATTACATAACACCAATTAATAAATGAGTTATAGTACACATAAGTTCACATCCAACCCTAAAAAGGATAATTGTCCAATAACAAATAAAATAAAAAACAACTCGGTTACAAGTCTAAGTTATGCATTTCTTGATGCTCGCCACTGATTGAACATTTCAGTCGCCATTGTATCCCTCCACGTTTGCCATTGGTCCGATGCATCAACGTATTCAAGTGGCTCCCCTTGCGGGTGAATAAAATTTTCAGTAAAAAGGAGCTCTCTGAATGGGTCTGTCGGCATCTCTCTGGTGATATGGTTGTGTAAGAGAACACAAGCAAGAATGATCCGGTTATGGGTTTGCACAGGATAAAACGAAGGACTCCTTAGAATAGCCCACCTCCGCTTAAGAAGCCCAAAGCATCTTTCTATAACATTCCTAGCACTTGAATGTTTCATGTTGAAAAACTCTTGGGGAGTGGTAGGTTGGTAACCGGTCCTCCAATCATTCAAGTGATACCGCTGCCCTCTATATGGGGCAAGAAATCCCTCTCCATTGGGATATCCAGCATCAACAAGATAATAAAAACCTAATAACCAAAAAAAAAAAAAAAAAGTCTATTAGGATTTTTATAGAGTAAGTTATGAACTTCATTGTTTATATTCCAAAATCGAATATAACGTACCACGAGGGACCTTAAGACCATGTCTTCTACTAACAGCATCTCGTAGTACCCGAGAATCAGCTGCAGAACCTTCCCAACCTGGTAGAACAAAAGTGAATTGCATGTCTTGGGAGCATACTCCCAACACATTTGTTGCAATATCATTTTTTCTTGTTCGGTACCGAGGTTTGTCAACCTCAGGCACATTTATTCTAATGTAGGTCCCATCTAAAGCTCCCAAACAGTTCTACAATAGAAGGGTCAAAAAAATGTCGAATAAAAAACCAAGTAAATTAACAATTACTACCAAGGTTAATAGTAATTAACATATATTGTATTGTTCAAATAGGCTTGTTTAAATGAAATTATTTCTTTAAAATAGGGGAATTTTAGTGTTTCTTCTATATATACCTTAAACCATTTCCACTTTGGATCGGTGGAGGTCTCTGTGACAGCTTCTGGTTGTTTGAGCAAATGACTTTGCAACCGGATAACTCCCTTCAAAACTTCATTGAAATGTCTACTTATTGTCTCACCGGAACGCATGAATCTATTAATTATCACTCTATTCTTCACATGGTGAGCAAGAATGTGGACAAACAATGCAGTTATCTCCTCCACTGTTACGTGTCTAGTGTCTTTTAACTTCCCTATGGTGCGAAGCATACCGCACAACTTAAAAAATGTATACCTATTCATACGTAGTTGACTTATGCACGTTGTGTCATTGTGAAATATGATATTATGAAGGTTCAACATCCGAGAGTCATGTGTAAAGTAAGATTTGGACTTCAATATATGGTCTTCGTAATGTTTACCAAGGAGTAAGTATAACCACACATGGAATAAGGAAATAACATTCAGTAGGGAGCGAATACTTTCCAGGATAGACCTAATTTCTTTCTTCTTCGACACCATCAGTCTAGCCATATCTGTATATCAATCACTGAGACACGCGGTGGATAAACACGGTGTCACTACATAATCCTTAGTAAAAGTATATATCTTTGAAAGTATATATATTTGAACCCAATCGATACAATCATTTAATAACCGTATCATATAAGTAATTACATGGCACTGAATATACCATATCTGTTTGCATTAGATGTGTACAAGGGCTAAATACATAATACAGAAGGTGGCATAAACCAAAATGAAAAATCCCTCCCCAAAATTTGCCATAAGCACGACAAACAGCAAAACAAAACACGTCAATGATAGTAAGAATATTGTCTAATTCAATCAAATATATCACATGAATTTAATTTGTAGAGTTTCATTTTAGGGGTTTTTCATTGGGTTATATGAATTCATATATGTGATAATTATCTGGTTGTTAGTTGGCTTCTTTCCTTTTTAATTTTTAATGTTTTCCCCAACAAAATTTAGAATGGAAACTACTTTTTATTCATTACGTTGAGATTTGATTATATATTTGGAACTAATTGTCTAGTACTATATGTTGCTTTAGATAATTGAGATAGTCAATTTGTTTAAAATACATATCTTTAATTATTTGCTCGCTCTTTACTTCTCATAAATTTTCATTGTAATTGCAGATGCATATTCTACCACCGTGAACTCATTAGACATAAAAATAATTCAATTAATTTTTTCTATATATATGTATTGTTCATTTTAACCTTCAATCGTTTCATTGTAATTGTTCATTTTTCTATATATATGTATTTATTTATTATTATTTTTGCGTAACCTTAATATTTTGGGTAAACGTTGTGCTCAAAATTATCCCTTTAAAAGTAATTTTCATAATTTTAATGTTTGAGAGGGGTGATACTTCAATATTTTTAGATTTTTAGCTAATCAAAAAGGCCTTGGTGCTTAGGAGTTGAGCTATCTATCATGTTGAATTATTTATTCTGAATTTTTCACTTAAAATAGTATTGGATTCATACATGAATTCTCTTATATTTCGTTATTCTTATTTTTCCCTAGATAACCAAACACAAGCTAACTTACTATATTTTTTTTACCTTTTTTTTTTCGTTACATTTTTTTCCCCTTCTTTTTGCGTTCCCTTGAAATTTCCGCGAACCAAATAGAGCCTTAATGAATAATTCCATTGAGGTTTTCAAATTCATATTGTAACACCCTGAACTAATTTGAGGGTAAACAATAATACACTCATTTTAGTTTTTTGTCACTATGGTAATGTAAATATCTTCTATAAAATAATTCAATGGAACCTTATATCACAAGTATTGTGTATTTCTAACAATTGTAAGTTTTAACAACATGCCTTTAACCTAAAATTCATGGAAGTAAAAGTCAAAGAAACTATAAAATAACAACTATTAAAATTACTCAGTAATCAGGAGTGTTAAAAACATCAATGGTACATGGCTTATTTGTAAATATAAAAATCAAATGAACATGCGAAAATGACAAATGTAGCATCTAGCAAATGAAAAATAACTACCCACATATCATGACTGCCATAAGTAGTTGTTAATATTTCTAACTTCAAACCAATTGAAATTCTAGCATTATGCAACTATACACCTTCAGTTTTGGAACCAAAAGGCAAAGCAATAAAACTACAAAAAAAAATAACAATGTCATATTCCTCATGGTGTTGAGACAATATTTGTAACTTCAAACCAATTGAAATTCTAGCATTATGTAACTATACACCTTCAGTTTTGGAACCAAAAGGCAAAGCAATAAAACTACATAAAAAATAACAATGTCATATTGTAAGCTTCATAAATCAATAGGTAAGGAAAAAAAAAATTTACAAAATAACAAGAATGAGTCACATTACCTACGGCTGTTGAAAAAATACATAAATTCCGAATTTAAATCTTCTCAATGGAGTTTGTAACACATCTTGGACGATTTTAGGGTGTAAAATTATATATATTAGCAATCGTCATGCCATCTCATGCACAAAACAGTACTTTTAGGGTTTTCAATAGTTCATTTAAACAAATTAAAAAAGGGCCACGACCTATAACAGTTAACAAATCAACCTTAAATAAAAAATAACAATGTCATATCGTACGCTTCATAAATCAATAGGTAAAGAAAAAAAAAATTAAAAAATAACAAGAATGAGTTACATTACCTACGGCTGTTGAAAAAATACAGAAATTCCGAATTTAAATCTTCTCAATGGAGTTTGTAACACATCTTGGACGATTTTAGGGTGTAAAATTATATATATTAGCAATCGTCATGCCATCTCATGCACAAAACAGTACTTTTAGGGTTTTCAATAGTTCATTTAAACAAATTAAAAAAGGGTCACGACCTATAACAGTTAACAAATCAACCTTAAATAAAAAATAACAATGTCATATCGTACGCTTCATAAATCAATAGGTAAAGAAAAAAAAAATTAAAAAATAACAAGAATGTGTCACATTACCTACGGCTGTTGACAAAATACAGAAATTCCAAATTTAAATATCATCACTGGAGTTTGTAACACATCTTGGACGATTTTAGGGTATAAAATTATATATATTACCAATTGTACTTATTAGGGTTTGTAACACATCGTGCACAAAACAGTACTTATTAGGGTTTTCAAAAATTCATTTAAACAAATAAAAATAGTTCCATGACCTATAAACAGTTAACAAACCAAACTTAACAAGGGTGATTTCCCTAAACAGATCTTACCCGGATCTTGACGAATCACGGCTAAAGGGTGATGACGAACAAAGTTGTGAGCGACCACGGTGTAGACGTGCGAGAATGTGAGAAGATGAACGTGCGACGGAAGCGGTTGCTGCGAAATCAGGTGAGAAGATGAAAAGGCGACGCTGTGGCGGCTGCGTGTGCGTTGTGAGAAAAAGTGAGCTAGGGTTTGGGATGTGATAATAGTGAGGGAAGGGACATGACTGGAATAAGAACTTATTCATTGAAGAAGGCAAGGGCACGCTTGGAATTTCTAAATATTGTAAAACACATTCCCAGGAGACGGGAATCAAACCCTCGTTTCGATCGGGAATCAGTTTTGGCTTTCGTTGGGAATGTGAGGGGTAGCGGGAATGATATTTCCCTGGGAATGTGCACCTGCCAAACGGGGGAAAGGGGAATGAAACCCCTTTCCTGGGAATCATACCCCCGAACCAAACGGTGCCGTAGTGTTTGATTGTGAGCTCTCTTAAGTTTGCATGAGGCTTTAACTTGTCAAGCACATCTCTTTCATTTTGTGAATCTTCAGTAGTAGAGCTCCATTCCAACACTAACTTGTCAAGGCATTTCTTATCCTTCAAATTGGCTTCTGTAGCGTCCCCGGCATGGACCACGTTTTGCAATCCTTGAATGTGAAGTGCTCCTCTAAGATGCCGAAACTCCCTTAGCTCGGTAATCGTAGACCCATTTTGTTTGCCCACAATAAAAATACTCAATGTTTGGAGACTTCTTAATCTGCCCATATTTCTTGGCATTTCTTTTAACTTGGTATTAGCAACAATGGTAATACGGAGATGGCGCAAATTGGTTAATCTTGCCAAGTTGGTTGGCAACTCAACGAGAGAATTACAACGCAACAACAACAATGTTTGCAAGTTGAACAAAGTGCTTACAGAATCAGGTAACCTCCTAATTGCAGTCAAAGAGAGGTCCAGATAACGTAGATGCTTCAAACTGCCAATTGATTCGGGTAAATCACTAATTTCAAGGTTGTAGAAAGATAGCACCCGTAAAGAACTTTGTGTCGACAATAGATAATTTGAAACTTTAGAACCGCAAAAAAGCATATAGGGCTGTTGCAATGATAAGAAAGTGCGTAAACACTTAGCATCATAGAAGGTGTCACCACGTGATCTATTATAGTATGACAAATGGCGGGTCTTTTCTGGAATTTCATCTGAATGGTCAACTTCGAACATGAAACAAAATTCTCCGGATACAAATTTGGCTAAATCATTTACAAGGTCATGCATAACCAAACATGATTTGTCGCCACCTAATCGTTGAAAAAATGACATCGATAACATATCATTGAAGTATTCGTCTCCTACATCTTCTGGTCTTTCATTTTTATTAGGGCACTGTAAAAAATCTTCCGCCATCCATAACAAGACTAGTTGCTCTTTTTCGAACTCGTAATCTTTTGGGAATATCGAACAATAAGCAAAGCACCGCTTTAGGTGTGGAGGGAGATAATGGTAGCTCAATCTTAGGGCTGGAAGAATGTTACATTCATCATCTGGCAAATCCCATATATCACTCTTCAATATTTTACTCCACTCCTTGACATCGAGTCTAGAGCACAAGAGACCCCCGAGTGCTTTTGCAGCCAACGGCAACCCTTTACACTTCTTGATGATTTCTCTACCAATTGTTTCTAACTTTGGATGCGCACTAGAGTTTCCATTGCCAAATGCATGATTTGCAAATAGCAACCAACAATCTTCATCTAGTAATTTCTTCAGACGATGAGTATGAGCACTGTTCATAATTGATGCAACATTTTCATTACGTGTCGTGACAATGATCTTACTTCCTTTAGCTCCAGATAGTAAAGGCCTTCGTAAGACATCCCAATCCATATAATTCTTGTTCCAAACATCATCTAAAATGAGTAAAAATTTCTTCCCATTTAATCTCTCTTTTAGCTTAACTTGAATGTCATTTAGATCCGTCATATCACAAGTCGTCGAAATTACCGCCTGATAAATTGTTTTTGTAACCCGCAAAACATCAAATTCTTCTGAAACACAAACCCATGCTTTGAATTCAAACTGTTTCGTAACTTCCGCATCATTGTACACGAGTTGAGCAAGGGTGGTCTTGCCGAGCCCACCCATTCCCACAATACTAATCACACGTATCTTATCTTCACTTGTATCATCCGATAGCAACCATTTAATTATCTCCTCTTTGTCATTTCCCCTAGCATATACATTCGATTCTTCCACTAAAGAAGTTGTTGGTAATCTTTTGAACGGCTTCCCTCCCACAACTATTGTCAAACCAAGGACATCTTTTTGTTCTGCAATATATTCTAATCGGCCGAGGATCTCCTCGGTTTTTAAACTGAACCCTTCATCAAATTGATTGAGAGAAGTACTAGGGACGAAGTTGTGTACCTGATCTGTACTTGGACGAAATTCAGCTTCCATCTTGCACCTCAAAGCCTCGGTAGCAATCTCATCCAATAGGTCCTCCGCATCGTAGACTGCATCTTTAAGCTCGTCAAGCCACGCCTTCACTGCTGGGTTAGTTATTTGTTTCTCCTCTGCGTCATTGAGCACCGCATAAACAGCCAACAGTTTTATCTTCAACTTCTTCAGTGGTGCATCGCTGAGTTTTCGTCCCCGTATGAAGTCCATGACTGGGCGAGAAGCAATCCTGTCAAAGAGCACTTGAAGTATAGCAGAGAGAACTGCTGCTCCCACCATAGCACCGGCCATGCTTACCTCTTTGCAAGGAAGGAATTGAAGAAAAACAATGGCAAGTGAATGCAAAGAATACGAAGTGAAAGCAAAAAATTGTGCTAGAAAGTATATGAAGAGCAGTATGAAAGCCTTATTTCAAGAATGGGAAAGTGGAAGGTGGAATGCAGCGTGTGGTATTGGAGAACGGTGAATGCTTTATTGTACTAATAGCCAGACATTACCCAGCAATGATATTATGCCTTCACAAAGAGTGTGGTGGAGACTTTTCCTACAGTATCAGCAATTTGCATATTCATAAGATGATAAGCGATAGTCAACACGTCTCTTTGTATAGATACTCCCTCCATTTCTAGTTGATTCGTCTCCTTTTAAAAAAAGGTTTTTTAAAAAGAAAAATGCTACTTTACCTATTTTTTGCTATTCACTTTTATTAGCCACCTTGTGTTAAAAGTATATAGTTAAAAGTAATCATGTGGGGCCCAACATGAAATAAAGAGAAGCTGCCACATATGGATGGATCAAAGAATATAGGTGAAATAGCATAGTGTAACGCCCCAAATTTTATAAACCATTAACACGTACAATTTTTTTATGAGCTCCGTACAAATAAACATTTTCAAAAATACATCCCTTTTAAAAACACAGAGTATTGCGCAACTGCGGGTAGCCATGGTTAACCCAAAACTCATCATCAATATACATTGGCCAACAAAATAAATAAAATTACATCAGTTTTAAATAAAAATACATGTACACAATAACTTCTCCAAATCTCGACCCCAATTCTACTACATACATCCAACAATAATCACCTGAAAATATATTGGGGTGAGCGAACAACAGCCCAGTAGGAAATCTAATTCCTATACAATAAATAATGTTTCAAAAATCACATACAAGCATTTATATATTCAAAATAATATATAAATCAAATAATACGAATTCCAAATCATCAACCTCAAATATAATCCATATGTCAATGAAATCAACCATCACAAACCTCAAATATATCACCATCAATAATTATCATCTTGCATAAATCAAATTATAATATATGCTTCAAAATAATCATCATTCACTGTACAAGAATTAAACACCTACCTCACAAATGAGTGAACAAAATAAATAACCACAACTGTAGACTATAGATCAACTCAAAAAATATAAAAATCCATACTGACAAAAATCGGATTGGAGCTTTCCATGCTCCGGCCGGTGGACCATTTGCCCACTGCCTCTCTTGGCTTCTCCCTTCCTCTTTCTCCTTCTCTTCTTATTTCTTTCCTTCTCTTCTCTATTTATTTCTTCTTTCCCGTCCTTATCTCCTTTTTCTCTCTCTTCATTTATTTCTTTTAAACCTACCCCGCCATTTTTTCTTTCTTTCTTCCTTCTTTTCTCCCGTTCCCATCTCCTGTTTCTCTTTCATCCTTTATTTCTCCTTCTTTTTCTTCTCTTCTCACCTACCCATTAATTATCTTTGATTTTTTTATTCACTCCCCCAAACACAACCGGCCAATTCTTCTTCTTCTTCTTTATTTCCTTTGACTTTTCTTACCTTCTTTTGTCCTTTCTTCTTTTCTTTTGTTTCCTCCACAACGGGTTATATGTATATATATATATATATCACAATTTAACATCTTCTCCATTCAAAACATTTTAATGCAATATCTCTCAACATCTAACTAATCTAAAAAATATTTAGAATTATCCTCATATGTACAATTCCACTGAATATACACGTAAAATTAATTAATAAATATTCAGGGTATTACACATAGTCCTTTTAAAAAAATCTAAATACTTTCACCTCAATATATATGTTTTGATATTCTAATTTTGCCTTCAAGTGTACAAAACATTAGACAAAGAAAGAATACTCTTTTAAGGGTATTTTAGAAAATTAAATAAAAAAAAATCATTGACTTTTGGAATGTGACAATAATTTTGAAAGGTCCTAAAAAGAAAAGGAGGCTAATAATTTAGGAACGGTTATGAAAAAGAAACTTATCAAATAGTATGAAATCAAAACTAACCCGACTTATCCTGATTAGGTTTTCAGGTTTACCAAACAACCCCTTACGGCCACTTACTTCCTCACTTTTCAAGAGGGGACGATTTATAGAAGTACAGTATAGTCTATTCAGTTCATCAAAACAATTTAAGTTTTGGATCTATATCTACCATATGTTAGGGTCAGCTTGATTAGATGATTTCAATTCCTCGATCTCTTTATACGGATTCCATGGACCCTTATGGTAAAACTATGCCCCTCCAAAACTCCTAATAGTTTTCATACTACTCACCAAGTCTTCAACATTTTAATCTCTAATATTCTTAAGGTGGACACACTTCAATTTTAAATACATTGACAATGTTTTTTATAGGGGTGCTCATGGGTCGGTTTGGGTCGGGTTTAGGGTTCATCCGCAACCCACCCATAACTCATCAGGTGAACTAAATTTCCACCCACATCCGCCCATATGATCGGGCGGTTTTAACCCACAAACCGTGTGGATTGGTGGGTGGGTTGCGGGCGGATTGACGGATTTAACTTTAGCTAGACCTTGCTTACTTTTTAAAAATCCATCCATTCTATTTTGAATTTTTGAAAGCTTTCATACTACATTTCAATTATTATAAATATTGTTTTGGTCAAAACAAGTCATACAAATTACAAAATAACAATTAACTTGGGAAAAAAATAAAATTAAACAAGCATAAATATAAAAACAAAAAGATAAAAGACTTCACAATGCAAAAAGCTGATTTAATATTAGTAAAAGATAAGGTCATCCTTCATTTGCCATGTGCATGTCTAATGTAATATAAAGAACCAATGAGACACTGCCACGTGTATAATCTAATAAAGTATAAAAATATGCAGGCGGGTGGGTTTTAGTCGGTTTTTATATTTCAAAACCACAACCACCTACAAAACCGCAAAAAAATAAAATTCTAAACCGCTACCCGCCCACCCTATCGGTTGAAACTGCCCAATGCCTGCGGGTTGGGTCGGATTGGGTGGTTTCTGCGGGTCTAGCGGGTGAGTGAGCACCCCTAGTTTTTTATGTCTTCCTAGAACAACAATATTTTATGCAACGATCAAGATGACATATATCCCATTTATACGAAAATTATTTTAATAATGTTTTGGGAAAACTATTTTTAACAATCACCATATCAGTAAGTGTGAAGTTTATAACTTAAAAGCCTAGGCTTATAAGTAGAAGGCCCAAACAGGTACATGAGGACATGTTAAACTCGATATTTAATCAATGTGGGATGTAAGACTTCTCAACATTACCCCTCACGTACAGGCCTAACAAGATTCAAATGGCATGTCACGTGGACAATAAAAACGGGCTCATGAGCGAAACTAGTCCAGGAAGGACGTGCTTTGATACCATGATAAGTTTCCAATCTACAAGCCTAAGCTTATAAGTGAAGGACCCAATAGGTATATGAAGACATGTTTAACTCAATGTTTAATCAATACAGGATGTGGGACTTCCTAACAATAAGCTTTAAGCAAGAGTTTCTCAAAACACGTATCCTTCCACATGTGGTCTCTCAGTAGAGTTCGGATTAGCTGTTGTAGTGCACTTTTACAGCAGCTTGCTATAGAAGTTTCAATACGACAAGAACAAAAATCACTCTCTTTAATGTATTGCCCCAGCAAAAACAACACCTATCAAAAAAGAAAAAATCTTTTTCATTTATGTTTGGATAAGAAATTTCTGGGGGAAATTTATATTTAAAATAGAATTTGTCAAATTCTTAAAACTAAATTTTTTGCTTGGTTAACTCAACTCGGAATTTCTAAAATTTTCATTAAAACTTTAATTTGAGATTTGAGAAGGTCAAATTGTGTTTAACAAAAAAAAAAAAAAAAAAGGAGTTACAAAATTCCATTTAAATATTCAAACCTTTAAAAAATTAAACCAAACAAGAAATTAGTGCATCGCACAAACGGCTAGTGGAATGCAGCATGTCGCGTTGGAAAGGTGTGGATGGCATTATTGTACTCTAATGGCCACTGTATGTTTCACTATTTGGCTAACTTGAAAATCTGGTTAGTTGAAAATAAGTCTAACCAATTTCGATTTCACATTGTTTGATTAGTCTCTTCATCTTGCTAAATAGTTCAACTTTATTTGTTCTGAAAACAAGGCATAAACACATATATATAGTTTTTTCAAACCAACTGTGAGTTAGTTTATTTAAAAACCAACTAATAGTTATAGAGTAAATCTAGTCTGATCCAGTTTTTAAAGTTCCCAAATAGGGCCTTAAAAGAGAGTGGTGGAGACTTCTCATATGAAGCAATTTTCATGAAAATAGTTTACTAACAAATATCATTTTGAACAACTTTATAGAATAAAGTCTTTCCAAAATCAATCGTTTAAGTGATAATGGCCAAAAAGTTCACTTAAACGACAATATTTTGAATAAACTCTCTTCTACAAATTTATTCAAAATGATGTTTTCTAGTAGAAAGTATATCAAATTTTCATGAAAACCATATAAATTATTTTATAAAACCTTGAGCGGGGTGCAATTAAATAAAGTTGAGGGGTGGCCATAGCTACCCTCTTTGCATATTCATAAGATGCTAAATCACCTAACATTTTGCCCCCATTTGCTTGAATAAATGACGCGGTTGCCATTGCATTTGTCCACTACAAATAGTTTTTTATTCAAAGAAATTTTGATTGGTTAACTCTTCAACGTCATTTGAGCAAACTATTTGGACAATATAGTATTCAAAAATACTCTTGACCTATCTTATAACTCATTCACTAATAGGGTGTGGAACTCACACTTATGTAAGACCCACACCCTTATTTTTCCTTAGTTTTTTAGTTGCGATTAAAACTCACACCCTATATATTAGTGTATTGCATGGGCTACCATATAGATCGATGAATAAGTTGGGTAAAATAGCAGTGGCCTACAGCATTACTCTTTGCTGAGAGACCCCATGTGAAAAGATTGGTCTTTTAAGAAGCTCTTGCTTTGGGATTAAAGCCTATTAATATGGTGATTGTTCAAAATAGTTTTCCCAAAACACCCGTTGTATAAATGGGATATATGTCATCTTAATCTCTGCATAAAATATTGTTGTTCTGGAAAGATATATGTAAAAGACATTGTGATTGTATTTAAAATTAAAGTGTGTCCACCTTAGGAATATTAGAGATTAAAATGTCAAAGACTTGGAGATGTTATAAATATTAAACATTGAGTGGATGTCCACACCCCCTCCACTTTGTGATAATGGGAACACCACTTCATAAGTGGGTTAGGTAATCCCATCATGTGGACCTAATGCAAACAAAGATAAAAGGGGAAGGGGAGAAAGAAGAGAAGGATGTATTCGGAGAGTTAGGAGAGAATGAAGGGAGGAGACTGAGACAGTGTGTCTCAAAGAGTTTTGCTGATCCTTGTATAATGTTTATACATTCAGATGGAAATCAAAGAAGATGAATGAGAAATTTATTCTCCTCATAACTTGTTTTAAATTCTTGGTTTTACAACACGTTATCAGCACGAATTGCTCAAGGAATTTGTGAGCAATATCATACTACCACCATCTTCTTTCTTAACCAATTTGGTTGTGGTAAGTTGGTAAGTTGGTAAGTTCTAAACCAATTTGATTGTGGTAAGTTGGTATGCTGTTAACCAATTTGGTTGTGGATTGGTTTTTACTCTAAATTATATACTTGAATGGATGAATTCATCTTCTCTTCCTGAAGCAAGAGAAGATTTAAAAATAAAACTTGAAGTTTTATAAATAAATAAAAAGAGTGATGATTCATTTTCTCTTCTTGAAGTAAGAGAAAGATTTGAAAACTTGAAGTTTTCTATATGAAAAGTTATTATTTACATGTTATCTTTATGAAGGAAGAAACAAATTTCAATCTCCAAAATTTTCTATAAGAAAAGTTGTTGTTCATATATTCTCTTCTTGAAGCAAGAGATAAATATAAAAACCTGAAGTTTTCTATTATAAGAAAGGGGTTATTATTCATATTTCTCTTCTTGAAGTAAGAGACAAATTTCAAAACCTGAAGTTTTAGAAATAATGAATAAAGTCTCAATTTAATTTAATAAAGTGATGGTCAATGATGACCAAATTAAATTGAGTAATATATTTCTCTATTATGTGTTATGCAACTTCTTTAGATGCTTGTAAAATTTTGGTGAAAATTCGTGGGTGCGTCTTAACTTTTGCTTTAGTTAGCATAGAAGAACACACAAAAATCTGCTCTTGTTTTACTACGAATTAACTGTCAACGTCACCTCTGTTGTCAGTCAACTTCTCTCAGATTTACTGGTAACTTCACTGTGTCAGCTTAAAGTATGTCATTTTATGATAAAAACCACCAGAAGTGGAATAATGGAATACCAAACCACCAGAAGTGGATTAATGACATACCAAACCACTAGAAGTGGATTAATGAAATACCAAACCACTAGAAGTGGAGCAATGAAATATCAAACCACCAGAAGTGGAATGAATATATTTGGTGTGGAAAAATAAAATACCAAACCACTAGAAGTGGATTAATGAAATACCAAACCACTAGAAGTGGAGCAATGAAATATCAAACCACCAGAAGTGGAATGAATATATTTGGTGTGGAAAAATAAAATACCAAACCACTAGAAGTGGGATGACACTGAAGAAATAAGTATCGGTTTATAGAATAAACCTACGAGATAAGTGTTTTAAGTAAATACTTGATTGAGGTTTTGTGTGTTATACTGTGTTGACAGCACGAACCCATTTTACCATTTAATTCATAACTTTAGTTCTAGTTATGATTTTGAGATAAAACAAATTGGATTTTGTCATTGACTTGTTGGGCTAACATCCTACCAATTTTCGTGTCATTGGGTGACCATTTGATATTTTTTTGCGTAATTATTTCGTGGTACACCTGAATCTGGGATTTCTGCTAGACAGCACTAACTCAATATTGAAAAATATTTTTGAATGGGTTTTGCTAGGTATTTCTCTACCAAATTTTGAGGTTACAAAGTACATTTGATATACTTTTAAGTGATATAAACCCCAAAGCCCATTTCTTTTTGGATTGAACATATAAAAATTCATTTATACGCATCACAAATTGTTTTCACTAAAATTTCAGATTTGGTCATTGTACTTTGAGCAGATTACAGATTTTTTGCTACTTATTAGTAGCATTTTGAGAACTAGAGAGACCAACTGGAGATTGTCTCTGCAGCTCATTAAGAATTCTAGCCCCATTTTGGCACGCGTTAGTTTAATTAAAGGCATTCCCAATAGTGCCAATTGCCTAAGCAAACCTTGAAGAATTGATGAAAGGCTGTCTATTAATTCTATTCTGCGATTGGAGAAGTACTAGTGCTTTGGGTAAGTTACTCTAACCGTGGTAAAGATACCTTGGCATATGTATCAATATGGAATTATTTTCTCTATCATATTAAAAAAAAAAAAATGGTCATAAAGCTTTATAAAACAAGTAAATTGGTTTTACTTACTACGTGATAACAATCAATTTTGATTTATGAGTTTGAAATTATTTGTTGGCCAATTTTTTTATTATTATCAAAACCATTTCATCATTAAATTTGATAACCATTGAAATTAAATATTTGTGACCATAATTCTTTTGATATTTGATTCTTTTGAAAATGATCGATTTATTGCAAAATCTTATATAGATAAATATTTTCAAGATACCAAAATGTGACAATACACTGAACAGAGTGGCAAGATTGTGAAAATATTTTAATATTTCTTGCCTTGTAAGTACTATTGTAGGTGTACTAATTACTTCACGTCTATATCTAGTGAATATATGTTCCCCTATATACTCACCTGAAAACAAGCATAATTTATAAACTAGTATACGGGAAATCAAATATGAATTGCAATATGATATTGCAGATCTAATTTCAAGATGATTGTTAAAAATATATGTCTAGAAGACAGTGTTATAACTCACACAATCATTAAATTTCCAATATTTATCATTATTCAAAACTATTGTCAATACCATATGAGGTTCATCTAACCTAATTGAAGGTTCCAAAAGAGCAAATATAATATTGCCAAAAAGAACAAAAATTTATGTTGACAATTCTTTATATTCTACCAGAAGTAGAAGAAATTTATTGAGTTTTTAAAATTTACATCGTAAATAGTTATCATATTGAAACCATTAACAATGGAAATGAGGAATATCTTTATATTACCTCTATGATTTTGGGGTAGAAACTCATATTAAATATTTTCTCTTCTATACGATTATGAGCACAATTGAAACACATGTGGTAGCGCACCAGAAGTGCTCTAATATAAAGATCTTTATACTTTAACATAATCACAATGATGGTAAGGGATGGTAATCACAGTATGGTAAGAATTCACACACCCAAACTCACAAAGTGATGTTTTTACAGCAAGATTTGCAAATTGTCATTTTGATGAAACACAGTTCCCGTCGTTAGGAGGAGGAAATCCACTGATAGAAGAACGACGTGAACTTTCTTGGAATGTACCACCTTTGTCCCATCTTGATCCACGTATTGCTCAATGTGAAACTGAAGTACAGAGGATCACTCATCTTCAGAAGATTGCTAATCAAATGCCTGATGCATTTACAGGCGCAGCAAAAATAACTAAGTCTTATATACCGACTACAAACACACCAGCAAAGATCAATGTACCAATTGGTAAGTCTACTATTATTGCAGCAAATGAATCATTTACTACACGCCTGAAGCGTGGTAGACCCTTGGGTTCAAAAGATTTAGTTCCCCGGAAGAGGAAAATAAAAGGGCAACAAAATATAGAAAATAGTACTCCGGAAGAGGCTATTGAACAAGAAATAAATATTCTTACAAATTCTGATTTAATAACTCCTGAAGAGGAAAATGTCCCTGAAGAGACAGAAAACAATAAAGAGGCATATGTACATGGAAATGAAGAAATTTCCATAAACTATACATGTACAAAAGAATTGTGGGATCGCTCAGAAGTGGTTATTAATGATGTATTTTCTTTCACAGTAGCTACTAAAATTTCGAAAGATAATGATGATCTCGAACCACGCACTGTAGACGAATGTCACAGTAGACCTGATTGGTTAAAGTGGAAAGAAGCAATCCAAGCAGAATTGGATTCGCTAGAAAAACGTAAAGTATTTGGACCTGTAGTCCTAACACCCAATGATGTGAAACCCGTGGGTTACAAATGGGTGTTTGTAAGAAAGCGTAATGATAAAAATGAGATCGTCAGATATAAAGCTCGTTTAGTAGCACAAGGTTTCCTGCAGAGACCTGGGATTGATTATGAAGAAACATATTCACCTGTAATGGATGCCATTACATTTCGATATTTAATTAGTCTGTCAGTCTCAGAAGGACTTGACATGCGTCTTATGGACGTAGTTACTGCATATTTATATGGAAAGTTAGATGCAGATATATATATAAAGATCCCTAAAGGATTCAAATTGCCTGAAGCAAATACATCACAACCACGAAATATGTACTCAATTAAACTGAGACGATCCTTGTATGGATTAAAACAATCTGGAAGAATGTGGTATAATCGTCTCAGTGAGTACTTAGTTAAATAAGGATATATTAATAATCCTATATGCCCTTGTGTATTTATAAAGAAATCAGAATCTGGATTCGCCATCATTGCAGTCTATGTTGATGATATAAATTTAATTGGGACTCCTGAAGAGCTCATGAAAGCTGCTGAATATTTGAAAAAAGAATTTGAGATGAAAGATTTAGGGAGAACAAAATATTGTCTCGGCCTGCAGATCGAGCATAAATCAAATGGAATTCTTATCCATCAATCAGCTTATACCCAAAAGGTATTGAAACGTTTTAATATGGATAAAGCGCATCCACTAAGTTCTCCCATGGTGGTTCGATCTCTTGATATTAAGAAAGATCCATTTCGCCCCAAAGAAAATAATGAAATGCTACTTGGTCCTGAAGTACCATATCTTAGTGCAATAGGTGCTTTGTTATATTTAGCACAATGCACTAGGCCTGATATAGCATTTTCAGTCAACTTATTAGCAAGATTCAGTTCTGCTCCAACTCAACGACACTGGAATGGTATTAAACATATTTTACGCTACCTTCGTGGAACTACAGATATGGGTTTGTTTTACTCAAAGGAATTAGCCCGTGGTCCTTGTTTAGAAGGATATGCAGATTCTGGATACCTTTCTGATCCTCACAAAGCTCACTCACAAACAGTGTATGTATTTACATGTGGCAATACAGCGATCTCTTGGCGATCTACAAAGCAAACTTTAATTGCTACATCTTCTAATCACTCTGAGATACTTGCACTCCATGAAGCAAGTCGTGAATGTGTATGGTTAAGATCTGTAGTCCATCACATTCGAGACACATGTGGGTTACCTCTGATTAAAAGTATGCCAACAACAATTTATGAAGATAATGCTGCATGTATTGCACAAATTCAAGGAGGGTACATCAAAGGTGATAGAACCAAACACATTTCACCAAAGTTCTTCTACACTCATGAACTCCAGCAGAGGCATGAAATTGATGTGAAGCAAATACGTTCCACTGATAATCTTGCAGATTTATTCACCAAGGCCTTACCATCGTCAACATTCAAGAAATTGGTATATGGCATTGGAATGCGTCGGGTTTGCGATCAGTTAAGTTGATACTTATCTTCTTATTAGGGGGAGTATTCATTTTTGGACATATGCATGCTGTACTCTTTTTCCTTCGCCTAGGTTTTGTCCCATTGGGTTTTCCTGGCAAGGTTTTAATGAGGCAGTTTCTTTAGTGCGTCCAACACCACTCTAAGATTTACAAAAATGTTGTACTCTTTTTCCTTCACTAGTTTTTTCCCACTGGGTTTTTCTAGTAAGGTTTTTAACGAGGCACATTATCTTATTGTGGTGGACATCCAAGGGGGAGTGTTATAAATATTAAACATTGAGTGGAAATTGAGTGGATGTCCACACCCCCTCCACTTTGTGATAATGGGAACACCACTTCATAAGTGGGTTAGGTAATCCCATCATGTGGACCTAATGCAAACAAAGATAAAAAGGGAAGGGGAGAAAGAAGAGAAGGATGTATTCGAAGAGTTAGGAGAGAATGAAGGAAGGAGACTGAGACAGTGTGTCTCAAAGAGTTTTGCTGATCTTTGTATAATGTTTATACATTCAGATGGAAATCAAAGAAGATGAATGAGAAATTTATTCTCCTCATAATTTGTTCTAAATTCTTGGTTTTACAACAGGAGACTAATAATAATAAAATTAGTAGTTTTGGAGGAGGGGCCGAGGGGGGCATAGTTTTACTACAAGGGTCCATGGTATCATACCCCATATAAAGAGATCGAGGAAGTGAAATCATCTAATCAAGCTAGCTGAATAGAATGGCCCTAACATATGGTAGCTCTATTATTTTTATTAGGATCCTTAATCAACTCTATAGGCTATACTTTGCTTTTATAAATCATCCCCTCTTGAAAAGTGGGGAAGCAAGCGGCCGCAATTGTTTCAGGGGGGAACCAGTTATTCTGGGCCATGATTCTCACCAATTTTTCAAGTCGACAAGAACAGAAATCACACCCTCTTTAATGCATTGAACACATAAATATACATCCATTTTTCATTTTATCCACTCGCTCTAACAGGATAGAAATAAATTGAATTGCAGATCTTATATCAAATTTTGATGCAACAGGAGACAGTTGATTTCTCAAGGGGAAACTGGCAAAACAAAAACTCTTTGGAACAGTAGAAACCAGTAAATATGTCAAGATGAATTCAAACATGAATATAGGCAATTAATTTACGTTTCCTAACACCAAATAAAAGACACCGCACACATGGGATAACGCAACAATCAAAATTGTTTAGAAGACAGAAAAATAAAGGACAGAATAATCCATAATTACCAAATCACAGGCGGCTAATATGCAAAAACGCCAGCCTGGGCAAACTTAGCAGTTCATTAATCAGGAATTAGGGCTCCAAATTTTGATTCAAATCCTCCTTAACATTGCAGCCTTCACAGAAGTCGGAGGAACAAACTGAACCATTAATCCTCACCTTTTTTTTATTTAGAAGAGATCGAAAGCCCACTACATATATATGTAAATACCGGAAGGGACCTGAAAAAGATTCTGTACAGTGATGCCTTCACTCCATCCTGCATTCCTGCCTACAAAAAAATTCAAAAAGGTGCTTTATTCCTTGGGTGTTGCCAAGCCAAGCCAAGCCATCCAGACCATTAACTACCAACGCTAGCCCAGCGTTACACTTGTCAATGGGTCAGATTTGGACCGGATCATGGTATATCCAAATCTGATCTAATAGAAAAAAAAATAACTTTGATCCGATCCAATCCAATAATTCGACGAACCTATAAAATACAAATTCATATCCGAATTTGTTACTTTCGAATACTCGATTCGAAAATCCAATCCGATCCAATCCGATAATCTTACAAAATGTATAACTAACAAACGTTGGCATGAATTTTAGGAAAAAAATGAACTTTATTAAAAAATTTATAATCCTAAAAAATATATTTATAATCCTAAAAAATATATTTTAAATTTGAGAATAAATTTTAACATTTTTACTATATAAAGTTCACCAGAACCATAAATTATGTGGTAAACTAATAATTAAAAAATATATCATCTCATATATTATTTAATTCATCAGATCAAATTTTTATCTAATCGTATTAGGCAATATCCATATTTGACTTGTTAACGGATTATCAAGTTCAGATTATTAATTGATTATCGGATCACAATTCTTTTATTATATCCTTTTTTTTAAAAAAATCGGATTCGGATCAAAATCCGATCTATTGACAGGTCTACCCAGCATGCTTGGTTCACAAGCTCTATTTAGTTATATGCGACTTCATGTAGGGAGTAATACAATTGTTGTGTGCATTAATTAGCTAGGTGTCAATTTCCGTTAGTTAGATAAAGTTTTGTAAGGTTTGTAAGGTGTAATTAGAGTTGTAAGGTTTGTTCTCTTCTCTGGTCATGGTTGCAATTAAGTATTGTTAATGAAAATTAGTAATCTTAATATGGTATTAACTGAATGCACCAGAGTCTCCCATAAATTTCTTAAGTAGGCCTATATGGAGAATTGCTACAATACATGTGATTGCTACACAAAATACAAGAGAATTTAAGGTCACAACGTTAAATTTCTTCAATTTACTCAAAAGTGGCTTCCTCCTAATTTTAGATGCCACAACCCTAGCCAAAGGCTTAAATATAACATGATTGATGGACGTATTCCATTTAAGGGAGCAATAGACTATAATAAAAGAACCAACAACAGGCATTATTGGGAACCAAAGACCGTCTTCCGTTAGCAAAAAGGTGCTTTAATCCTTTCTATGCAAGGATTGAGAAACAAATACATCGAGCATAGACATATCCAGAAGAAGACCCACACAGAATTGGAAAGTCTGATGAACAAGAACCCAAAGCAATTAAACTGCGTATTAATGTTAATTCTCCCCAAAAAATAAAAAATACCTGATGAAATCAGACACTAACCTGGAGAACCACAGATTTGGTCATTATATCATGACCCGATGACCGTCCACAGCGTCAACAATAGGAAGAGAATTTACAATAGTTTCTGTGACAGGGAGAATGGCGCCGCCAGGCTTCAACCATTGATCCCGTGAAAAGAGCACTGAGCTGAGCATTGTCTCGTAGAATAGGCAATATGCCATCCACTCCTCGGGTGGAATGAGCCCCTACATTCCTCTATACGAAGTGTTTTCAATGTGGTGAGCTGACGACCATTTGTATGGTGCTGACAATTTTGTAATCACAGAAACTTGAAGTCCTCTATATAAATATGTTTTTTGTGGGGATTTGACCATAAATCCATCAAGATAGACTTATTTATCAATTAGTGAAGTAATATTGCACATTACTTTTTTTTTTTTTGGGTAAGTAATATTTCACAGAACTCATTTAGTCCATTTGGTATGTTACGTTTTTGATAAACTAGGACCAAGGCACGTGCCCACTGTTTTGCAAAGGAATTTAATAGAGGTTTGTTTTGCTTGTTGTTTGCTTTTTGCTCTGTAATTCTCTATTTTTCTTCACTAGAATTGTTTGGGAGAGAAAAGGTGTGAGTTTTGTTTCGTGACTGTGCAGTGTATAGAGTAATGGGATACGGTTTTTTTTTTTTTTTTAATCGTTGAGAAGAGGAATAAATGAAGAAATTAATGACGAGTTTGCTGTGAGGGCATCACAATTTCTCAATCAGAGTTACCCAAACCTCTTTTGATCTATACATTTTTAACAAAACTAAATCCATCACTTTTAACTTACCCTCTTGTTTCCTCCAAAATTTCAATTCTGGGGATTAGGTTGCGCGAGCGTGCCAGCCGCTAACAGCGACGAATTGCGGGTTCTACCTTGCCTTGAATGGACTCAAGGACTTTTCTGTGACAAGTAATTTGGGAACACAAAATAATAACAGAAACTAAAAAGAAATGCTTACCACAGAGAAAGCCATTTTCATTGATCAATTTCTGAAATTACAATGATAGACAAAGGGGTGCACACGCCTTTGACCAGAAAGGAGCACACGTTTCTGGGTTTTAAGTCCTAAAATTCTAAAAGAAAGTGAAAAAGATAAAGTTCCTGAGAACTGGTTTATTGATTGATGTTGGAGAGCTTCTTCAAATAGCTGCTTACCCTTTTATATGCTTCATTAGTAACCGCTCCTTAAACTTCGTCCAGTAACCGTCTCCACGATTTTCTTATAACCGCCATGCTCCATGATTTCCCACGATCTCGTTTCAAAGATCATTTCCACCACGTGGCTGATTTTCCCTCAACTTATACTTCGATCTTACTTGGCCGATTCAAAGCTTCTAACATGCCATGTTTAGCAGCAGTTGAGTGACTCGTCCACTCATAATTCTTGACCGAATTTCCGGGGGATCATTAGGCCGATTTTTAGGGAGTAAACATTGCCCCCCACATTTTACTGGATTTGTTCAGTAAAATGTTCTTGAATGAGAATCGGCCTATCTCAATACTTATGCGCATCTTAATCTAATGCCCCCTTTCTCTTTTTTTTTTTTACACGTGTCGTCACCCCAACCTACCGCAGATTAAACCACGTGTCACCCTATTATAGGCTGCTGTAGTAACGGCAACGGATCATTAATGATGGCGCCGTATCCTTTCAGGTTCTCGAAGCAATCATACCCTATCAAGTGTCTTTTCATATTTTCTTCTTAGGCGCCAAAACCTTCATTAGGTTTCGTATCAGACATATTCTCGAAGAACAAAACTTGCTAGGGTTTCTACAGCTTCCGGCAACGTCTTCGCTCTCCCTGCTCCTTCTTCCCGTTGCTTCGATTACCAGAGTCAAGGTCACCAGCGTTCAAGCCTTCTTCCTACCGGTTCATTTCTGCGATCTTTTACTTCTTCACTCTACTTTCTAAAATGGCTGAGTCTGAGTCCGGTGACTTTTCCGGCAAGGATCGTCTGGAAGAGTTTCAGGCCACTGACCCTTCGGCTGTTAACCCTAAGGTACTCATCCCTTTCTCTGGTTCTTTCACCTTAGGCCCAATTTTCCTTTCTTTAGATGCTGTAAAGCCCTATGCTTCATTTTTTCCAAAGGCCCAATCTGAGATCTTCGTTTACGAGAACCCTGAATCTAATATCAATTCCTCATTCTCTAAGACTATTCGTTGTTGGCCGAATAGACTTAAGAATTGGAATTCTTGGTTTGACCGAATAGCTGCCAGTAAATCTGAAGAGTGGCGTACTTTAGGGATATATGAAATAATTCATTTGTTCAAATTCCAAATCCCAATAAACAGAGAAATTATTTCTGCTTCCTTATGCTTCTGGTCAGTTTCAACGAACTCTTTTCACTTTAACTTTGGGATGATGACGCCCACTCTGCTTGACCTAGCTGTATTATTCGGCCTTCGTGCTTATGGAAAATGGATTAGTGCAGTGGCCGATTTCCCAGAATTTGATGACTCCATTCCTTTTGACAAAAAGAATACTTCTTACACCAACTTCCTGAATTTGCACATGAAAACCAGTGGAGAGGTGGAGGAAAATGAGTACATTGCTTTTCTCCTTTTCTGGATTTGCAAACACTTGTTCTGCTCACCATCCTTCAAGATAGTGAAAGCTGACCTAAAATTAGCCATTTACATGGCTCGTGGCTGCAAAGTGGCTTTAGGACCTTTGGTTCTTGCTAGCCTTTACAGGGGATGCTTCAACCTTATCACATCCAACTTCCAAATCTGGGGTGGCCCACTTTGGATTCTACAAATATGGTTGCATGCCTACTTTCCTGAAATTAGCCCAACATACAAAGTTCGGCCTAACTCCCTTTCTCTTGGGTATCATTTCATTGATTTTTCATTCAACCCTTTTTCTTTTCAAGATTGTTTCACTTTCTTTTATTCATGCGGTACTCGGTCTTCTGAGCAATTTTGCCCATTCTTTCCTTTACAATGCGGACCTGAGTGGTTATATTCTGTCATAAATTTTGAATCTTCTAAATTTTTGAAACCTTTCTGGAGCAGCGTATTAATACCTCGAGACATTCATCATAGAATTACCCTAGAACATTCGGGTAACAACCGTTGTGGGGTGGAAATATACTGTCCACATTTTGTCAGTCGTGAATTCGGCCTTGTTCAGTCAATCCCTTTCCCCTTGGTATACAGTCTCAACTCTGATTTTTTGAATAAACTTGTCGTGAACGATTTGGATGAGGTCGATAGTGTTGACAACATTTTTAGAGCCCTGAGACAGGACTTTCAAATTTCTACTTTTCCATTCTTACCATCAACCACTACTGAGTTCTCAATTTTCTGGAGCAACTACATCAAGCTAATTCGATCTGCTGATCCAGTAGTAGCTCTAAACACATTTTTCTCTCGAGAAGACTCTGATCATTCAGCCTTTTCTGGCAATAGAGATACTGATGATCTTTCCTCGTAGGCCGTTGGGACTACAGCAGAGAAGAAAAAGAAGACCAAGAAAGGTATTCCTATTGACCAATATCAAGCTTATCAATCTATCTTGACTTACGAAAAATTTTATAATATCAAATGGATCCCTGGGGAAGACATGTGGGCAATGGTTGATAAAATAGATAGGGCCGTTTTAAATATAAAATCCAAAAGATTTGATAGTTATCTGGCAAAAAACAAAGGGAAGAAAATTATCTCAGGCCCTACTTTTTTCATGAGATTCGAAAAATGGTTGGAGAAAAATCGGCCATACACTCCCTCTGCAAATTTTGCAATAGCCGATTTAATTGAACCTTCCCAGGCCTTATCTTCGCCTGATGAAGTTACTTGGGTAGGGAGGCGCGCCACTAAAAAAGAACTTGACCGATTTCAGTTGATAACTTGGCCCATGTCATCTTTTGGCATAGGTATTTTCCCCTACACTTTTCTTTTATGCTAAGCCAACAAATCTTTTTAACTCTTTCAATTTCTTGAACAGATGTCCCTACCTACGAAGAACGGCCTTTGGTGCCTCTCCCAGAACTCCCCTCAGAGGATGAAGAGGAACTCCAAAAGACCCAGCCAGGAAAATCCAAAAGCCTAGCTTTGGTGAAATCAGCAAAAAGCAAGCCAGATGCCCAAGAGCCTGCACCCCCAGCTGCTGAAGCCAAAAAGAGAGGAAGGCCGAAAGTCGCTCCAACTACTCCTGGCCGAAGCAAAAAGTCTAAGGCCAGTGACATGAATGAGGTTTTCGCCTCTTTGTCTCAGAAAGGCTCTGGTTCAGCCTCAGTTCCAATCTCTTCATCTTCCATCTCAAAACCAGATGCCAGCTCAAAACAGTCCAAAGCTGACGCCTCCAGCGCTCAGGCCAACTCTCAAGAGAAGGATGAACTCATCATACTTCCAGATCCTGTAGCTGCTCTACCTATCCCCCCTTCTCCATCTACCAAAGTTACTGCTGCTGCTCCTATCCCTATACCTCCTGTTGCAGGAACACTTTCCTCAGCCATGGCCTCCTTGGAAAGACTTAGGTCTTTTCTAAAACCTAAGTTGACAGAGTCTCCACTTTCTTCCACCACCACTGACCCTTCAAAATCTTCAAATGTTAAAAATGCCAAAAAAACTTCTAAAAACCGTGGCCACAGTTCCTATAGCTTCCATTTTTTCCCAAGCAGAAAAAATTAAATCGGCCATAAAGATCGTTTTAGCTGACCCATCTAGCACTCCAGGTCTTTCAATCAATCTTCAATCTTTCGAAGAAAAACTCATTCCCATTTGCTCCTCCTTCTCTAAGGTGAAAAATGAAGCTGTAGAAAACAAACAGCTTTTGAACCAAATGGCTGACCTGCAGTCCAAAATTCGGTCGACCTTGCAAGAAGCTGAACACATGGAAGCACTGATAAAGGAAGGGGAGCAGATTGAGCTGCAGTTTCAGAGCATGGTTGAGGACCTGGAGAAACAGCTGTCGGATGCCAAGGCTAAACTTGAAGAAGCTAAATCTGTGCAGACGCAGCTTGCTAGTGTATTCATAGAAAAAGTTGGGCTAACACAGTCTTTGGCCGAACAGTATAAACCTTTTTCAGGTCAGGAAGAGGAATTGGAAGAAAAACAAAGGATTTTGGAGGATAAGCTTCACTCTTTTGAAGAAGATTGGTCTACTGCAAAGGAATTTCTCTCCTTGGCCGATCCTTCTTTTTCTGCCTCATCTTGAACAATTCATATGGCTGGAATGTAGCCATCTTTAAACAATTTTATAATGTAATTTGGCCATAAGGCCTTTTTTAGCACAATTTTCTTTTAATTGTCTTTCTTGATTTGGCCATGAGGCCAAGCTAACAATACTTTTTTGATATGAATGCATAATTTTATCTAACATTTCACCATGAGGCCTTAAACATGTTTTTTCCTCATCTTTCTTCTGAATGTGAATTTGAATTTGCCTCTGCATTTGTATCACTCGAATATTTAACATTTTCCCACATTGCAGGATAATATTTTTTAATAAATCGGCCATTGATGGGCCGATCATGGATGTCACCATCTAAATTTTGTAGATGATATGCTCTTCCTTTTAGTACTTTGAAAATTTTAAAAGGGCCTTCCCAATTAGGAGACCACTTCCCGTACTTGGGATCTCTTGACCCTATGGGTAATATGGCTTTCCAAACTAACTCGTTTTCAAGAAAATCTTTAGGCCGAACTTTCTTATCATAAGCTTTTTCTACTTTTCTCTTTTGGGCTTGTAAATGATCTAAAGCTAATAACCTGACATCATCCAGGTCATCTAATTCGGCCAACATAGCATCATAATAATCTTGTACACTCAAATTGTTTTGCTTAGCAACTCTTAGAGATCGAACAGTTACTTCCATAGGCAGAATCGCATCATGCCCATAAGTTAAGGCGAATGGGGTAGTACCTGTACTAGTTCTCTTAGAATTTCGGTAAGCCCACAAGGTTTCCGAGAGCAATTCATGCCATGCTCGTGGATTTTCCTGAATCATTTTTTCAATACTGATCTTTAAAATCTTATTTGTTGATTCGGCTTGCCCATTTGCTTGTGCGTAGTATGGCGTTGAATGTGTAATTTCAAAACCATACTCCTCAGCAAATGCCCTAACCTCACTGCCAGTAAATACTGTTCCTTGGTCAGCAGTAATAGTTTGGGGTAGGCCGAATCTATGAATGATGTTTTCTTTAATACATTTGATGACCTCAGTCTGTGAAACCGAAGGCATAGGAATGGCTTCCACCCATTTTGTGAAGTAATCCGTTGCTACTAAAATAAAAGCATCTCTTTTGGATGACTCAGGGTAAATTTTCCCTATTACATCCCATTGCCCATCCTCTGAACGGCCAAGGCTTTACTATGGACTGCAATTTTGTTGCAGGTGCGTGTTGCACTGGCCCATGAATTTGACAGGCTTGACATCCTTTAGCATATTCTAGACAGTCTTTCATTATATTCAGCCAATAATAACCGTACCTTCTAATGAGCCATCTCATTTTGACGCCAGCCTGGTGTGCTCCACAAATGCCTTCGTGAACTTCGGCCATGATTTGCATTGACTGAAACTCAGAAAGGCATAAGCACAAAAGACCGTCTATATTCTTTTTATACAATTCATCATCTAAAATGACGAACTTTAAGGCCTTTTTCCTAATTTTATACTCTGTTTGAGCTAATGGACTTTGTAAATATTTTATGATTGGAAATCTCCAATCATCTTGGGCAACGTCTAATGATAATATTAATTCACTTGGGCCGAATATGTTCATTAAGGATGACTCCAACCTCCTCTTTATAGTAATCATCCTGGTAAGAACACCAAGTGGAATTTTCAGTCCGGAAGCTATTTGAGCCAATTCATTTGCTTTGTTGTTTTCTTTTCTCGGTACACATTTGAATAAAACGTCAGTAAATAAACTTAGCAAATATTTGGCCGTCCTATTATATTCGACCAGAGAGTCACTTACACATTTGAAGTCGCCCGATAACTGTTTTAAGACCAACTGGGAGTCTCCAATAATAAGGACACTTGATACATTCAAATCCACCAGTAAACCGAGGCCGATAATGAGAGCCTCATATTCGGCCTGATTGTTTGTACAATCAAAGTCTAGCTTGAATGAAAATTGAGTCCTTTTGTTCATTGGGGATATTAGAATTACACTTGCTCCGGCCGATTCTTCAGTTCGAGACCCATCAAAAATTAAAATCCATGAGACTAAAGAAATACATCCAATCTCCATGGTAGGCAAAATTTCAGGCACCTCTCTTAAATTAGGGTGGCTTGCTAAAAAATCGGCAAGCGCTTGGCCCTTAATTGCCTTTTGAGGAGTATATTGCAAACAGAATTCAATTAAGACTAATGACCATTTCGCAATTTTCCCTCTGACAATCGGCCTACTCAACATGTATTTAACCACATCAGTTTGACATATTATATAAACCAGAACAGGTAACATATAATACCTTAACTTAATACATGAAAAGTACAAAGCCAAACAAAGTTTTTCAATCGGTGTATATCTACACTCGATTTCATTCAACAGTTTACTAAGGAAATAAACGGCCTGCTCATGTCCATCCTCTCTGTCTTGGGCTAATAATGCTCCAATAGATTCCTCAGCGGCTGATATATACAATTTCAAGGGTTTCCCTTGCTTGGGTGGCATTAACACCGATGGTTTTGTAAGATATTCTTTCAGCTGGTCGAATGCTTCCTGATGTTGCCTATCCCACTTGAAGCTATCCTCCGCCCGTATCTTCAGCAGAGGAGAGAAGGCTTTGGTTCGCCCTGCACAATTAGAAATAAAACGGCGCAAGAAATTAACTTGACCGAGAAACCTTTGAAGCTCTTTTTTATTAGATGGTGGTTTTGCATCGATAATTGCCTTTGTTTTGTTTTTGTCAACTTCAATCCCTCTTTGGTGGACAAGATAGCCCAAGAAATTTCCAGCAGATACACCAAAAGCACATTTTAAGGGGTTCATTTTTAAACTATGAGCCCGCATTCTTTCAAAAGACTTCCTTAGATCGGTCATATGAATGTCCAGATCTGAAGATTTAACCACCACATCATCTATATAAACTTCCATAAATTTTCCAATCATATCATGGAAAATATAATTCATAGCCCTTTGGTATGTAGCCCCAGCATTTTTTAGACCGAATGGCATCACTACCCATTCAAAGGTCCCGATGCTACCTGGGCACCTAAAGGCTGTTTTCTGTACATCATCTTCGGCTATGAAAATTTGATTATAGCCTGAATGACCATCCATAAAAGATAGGACTTTGAACCCAACGGCTGCATCGACCAACATATCAACTACAGGCATTGGGTATTCATCTTTTGGAGTGGCTTTATTTAAGTCTCTAAAATCTATACACACCCTTAGTTTCCCATTCTTTTTCAAGACTGGAACAATGTTCGAAAGCCATTCCACATACTTGGCGGTTCTAATAAATCCGGCCTTTAACAGTCTTTCTATCTCTTCTTTTACTTTGAGATGAATTTCTGGAGCCATCCTCCTAGGAGGTTGTTTGTATGGTTTAAATCCCTTTTTAATTGGTAATTTATGCTCGACCAGTTTTCGGTCTAAACCTGGCAATTCATCATAATCCTAGGCGAAACAATCTTTAAATTCTTTTAGCAGGCCGATTAATTTATCTTTCCTATCTTCCGGTAAACTTTGATTAATAAAAATCGGCTTTGAGTCTCCTAATAGTTTTACTTCTTGCAAAGGGTCTATGACTTGAGCTTTTTCATCACTCAACTTCCTAGGTTCCAACTCTAATTCTTCTAAGGTGATTTCGTCTGCATCTTCTCTAACACAGTCGGCCAAACTGGCCGATTCATTGATTTCAGCCATGTAGGATTCTATTCTCTACATGGCTTCCTGATATGCTTGGGTTTCAATATTCATTTAAACTTACATTCTCATGTACGGCCTTTTGGGAGACCGAGTTTATATGGCATCCTCCATCCAACACTGGAGAAGCGACCTTAAGGGGTCGGCCATGTTTATTAGATCCTATAAATTCTAATGGCCTTATGTTCTTCTCATAAAGAACAGCCTCAGCAAAATTGTTTGTCAAAGCAAATGGGTGACTATCGGCCTGAATTAATTCAGCCTTGTCCCCATTCCAAATCATCAAGCACTGATGAAGTGAGGATGGGACACACATGTTTGCATGAATCCAATCACGACCTAACAGTGCATTATAATTCGAGGCCGAATTCATGACGAAGAATGCTGTCATTTTAGTTTTATTTCCTACAATAACTTCTATAGGAACAACCCCTTCAGGTTTTATAGCTCCACCCATGAAGTTTACTATTGAAACTTCTGCAGGTAATAGATCCTTTTCTGTCTTTCCTAATTTCTTCATCACCGAAACTGGCATGATATTAACAGAGGCTCCATTATCTACCAGAACCCTTGAAACTGGTTTCCCGTTAAAATGAGCTTTGATATATAAGGGTTTCAAGTGTTTAGCCATATTCTCACTAGGCTTGGTAAAAGTAATACCTTCACTAGGTAGCTCGGTCTGGGTAGACCGATTCGGAGTTTCCGAAATTTCATTAATTGAAAGCTTTCCTTCAAAGCCAACATCAACATCGTCGAAAGACAAAGTTTGGCCTTCCTTAGCTTTAAAATCAGCAGGTAAAATAAAAACCATGTTTACCTGAACTCTAACTGGTGGAAGAGATCCGAACTGAAGAGTGTCATCGTCCTCAGCATCAAAATCATCAGCTTCTAAGATTTCATCCTCTTTGCACTTTTTGATAGCTACTTGAAGGGATTCCTTTTCTTCCTCAATTGCTTCTAGACGCTTCCAAATATTAGCCCGAATCCGGTATCCTCCAGTTTTCTTAATCAGCTCCCTTTTTTCTTCAGCTTGTATTCTTTGGAGCCTCCTTTTCTGGGTCCGAGTCATTTCGGGCTGACCGAATTTCGGGTGTCGTGCCTGAGCCCACCTTTCTGTCTGTGTTGGCCTGGGTTTCACCATTCTGGGCTTAATTAGGCCACGCAGATCGCCTTCAATGGTCCCAGAACTGGACGCTTGACCTTTTTTCATCTTGTCGGCCTGACTGTCTTTAAGCCGATAATCATTTCTCACAGTGATTTGTAAACCCTGACCTTTTGAATATTCATCAGGTCGAATTCTTTTATTGCTACCATCAGTCCTCCGATAACCCTTCTTCAGACTCCTAGCATGCTCTTCATTTTCTTCTTGTATTATCTTTTCTTTCTCAATTCTGGCCTTATACAGACCACTTGATCTAAACTTCTGCTCATATTTATTCGGCTTTCTGGCCGCAGCATTTGCAACTTCGGCCTCATTAAGGCCCCTGACCTGTAGCTCGCCTCTATAAATGGAGACTTCAACATCCCCAATTACAACTTTCTTCAAGTTTCCAGGATTGTACTGAGGCATTGCCAATTTGCTGTAACATCCTCGGTAATAAATTAGGTGACCATAAATATCGCTAAGATGTTCTATCGCTACTTTAGTCCACCTCTTGACATTACCGGAATCTAACCTTCCTGAGTAAGCATGGATTTCACCTTCGGCCTCTGGGATAAACGAGACCGATTTTATCTCTTTATTCCTCTGTTGCGAAGCCTGTACAACAGTTTTTCCTTTATCTTCCGACTTTTGTCCAGCACTTACAGTCTCCTTGGTCGACACTTCAGGATCATGTACCTGCAAAACAACCATATTAACTGGAAACTCGAAAGGAAACGGGTTTTCATCAACTTGATGAACAGTCTTCTCCTCAGGGAATTTTAGTTTTTCATTATTAATTGACCTTTGGATGGCATCCCTTAACACAATGCAACTATTTGTTGGATGTGTCCAGTAATCATGCCATTTACAATATTTTTTGTCTTTCATTTCTTCAACAGATGGAATTTTATGTCCATCTAGTAACTTAATTTGACCGTCTTTTAACAACAGGTCAAATATCTGTTCTGTTTTAGAAAAGTCAAAATCATATTTCTTATCCCTAAAATTGTTTCCATTTTGGTTACCATTATTTGGTTTCTTTTGGAAATTCTGTTTTAATTCTTGCACCTTGGATTTTACCAGGGCCCTGCACGTGTATGGCCGATTAATATTTAGTTCGGCCAGGGCAATTTCTTCTTCAGTTTCTTCATTTTCTTCTATGGCTTCAATCTGAGCCACTTCCCTATTCGGGTTCCTATAATAGGTTCCCCTTGAAGAAACCCTTCTTTGATTCTCTTCCTCGAGAATTCTCTCATATTTTGACACTGCAGTCATAAGATGGCCCAGGTCGAAAAAATCTTGGCCAATGAACCTTTTTCTATTCTCTAGATTAAGCCCACTAATCACCATTTTGACACAATCAGATTGTGCTAAGTTCGACCTACACCTACATTGGGCATTTCGGAATCTCTGAACAAAGGTATCAACCCTCTCACCGGGTTCCTGGCACATTCGGGCCAAATCAGCGACCGTTATTTCGGTCTCTGCCTTGCAGAAGTAAATATGGAAAAGAGATTCCATTTCCTACCAGGTTGTAATTGACCCTGATGGTAAATTAATATACCAATTAAATGCCCAACCGGTTAAAGAACTTGGGACCAGTCTCAGCTTTAAATAGCCGCTACTACCTGCTTCACCACATTGGCACGTGAATCGGCCAACATGTTCAAAGGTTGACTGTTTATCTTCTCCTGAAAACAATGTGAAATCAGGAAACTTGAAACCTCTAGGAAATTCGTGAAGCTGGTCGATATAATCAGGGTAAGGGCGACTATAAGCTGTTCTAACTGGTGGTCGACCTGCCCCCATTTGTTCTCTAATGATATTAGCAATCTCTTCTCTGAAATTGTTTGGATTGTCCCTCAAATTAGTCTGAAAGGTCTGAGTAAGGTCTTCTTGACCAACATAATTGTATGGGGCTTCATTTGAACCCCCATAGTTTCCAGCCGTGGATCGGCCTGTTCTGACTGGAATATCGGTTTGATTTCCCATCATAAAACTACTATTTCGAGTCGGGTCAAACGAGTCATTCATCATCTGATTGTAAATTTGCCCCCCGGGTGAGGCATAAAACACATTATCTTTAACCCCACTTGTTCCAATATTCGGTCTCGGCTGCCCGAATTGACCTCCCAAATGAATAGAAGTTGGGATTTGCCCTTCTGGCCGAAATATTGATGGATTTGACCCCAAAGGATCTTGCCTGGACAAGAGATGGACGTCCCCATACCTAAAGTTATTTGACCCTTCGGCCTTTCGGCCGTATTAACTAGATCTTTCATGAGTATTATTTTTAAACGCTGGCCCTAGTTTTTCCACCATGTAGCTAAGTAATTTGTCCGAATTTTTATTCAGACTCTCACTAATCTGCTGATTAGATTCAACAAATGTCTTCATAGTAAGTGACATTTGCTGCATCATCATCTGCGATATGTCGTGCATCATGGTGTCAAAATTCATCCTGAAGGCAGCCATAAACTCATTGGCAACATTTGCATGGTCCAATGGTTGGCTTTCCGTATTTTCATTCCTAGGAGAATTATCTCCTAGGATTTCCAGACTGTCTTCTTGGCCAGACTCTTGACCAAAAGCTTCTTTTCCACGTCCTCCACGTTTTGGTGGCATGATTGTTGCAAAAACAAATCTCCTAAAACTGGAAAATAACACGAATGGTGTCCCACCGGGCGTGCCAAAAAGTGTTTCCTCCAAAATTTCAATTCTGGGGATTAGGTTGCGCGAGCGTGCCAGCCGCTAACAGCGACGAATTGCGGGTTCTACCTTGCCTTGAATGGACTCAAGGACTTTTCTGTGACAAGTAATTTGGGAACACAAAATAATAACAGAAACTAAAAAGAAATGCTTACCACAGAGGAAGCCATTTTCATTGATCAATTTCTGGAATTACAATGATAGACAAAGGGGTGCACACGCCTTTGACCAGAAAGGAGCACACGTTTTTGGGTTTTAAGTCCTAAAATTCTAAAAGAAAGTGAAAAAGATAAAGTTCCTGAGAACTGGTTTGTTGATTGATGTTGGAGAGCTTCTTCAAATAGCTGCTTACCCTTTTATATGCTTCATTAGTAACCGCTCCTTAAACTTCGTTCAGTAACCGTCTCCACGATTTTCTTATAACCGCCATGCTCCATGATTTCCCACGATCTCGTTTCAAAGATCATTTCCACCACATGGCTGATTTTCCCTCAACTTATACTTCGATCTTACTTGGCCGATTCAAAGCTTCTAACATGCCATGTTTAGCAGCAGTTGAGTGACTCGTCCACTCATAATTCTTGACCGAATTTCCGGGGATCATTAGGCCGATTTTTAGGGAGTAAACACTTCTTCATAAAGATCAACTCTCATAGTTGATTTATAACACTACGATGCAAACTGTAACACATTATTCCATTTTCCCCAACTAAGTGGCAAATTGGAGATCTACGTCTTGTGACTCCTCGCTCTGTTCATAGCATAAAACTCAGCCCCCGAAATCTATAACGTATATTTCTATAACATATATATTATATTATATATATATATATATATATATATATATCTGTTATATATTATATATTATATTATTTATATACTAAAAGGGTGAATCGACTTACACTGTTTACTTTCGTTTGGCATTTTCGTTCGGTTACTGTTCATAGACAAAACGCGTCCTCCCAAAGAATGAAACGACGCTGAATTCCCCCTCGGAGAGACAAAATGCAGCCTTTCGTTCAGTTACTGTTCATAGACAAAACGCATCTCTTCAAAGAATGAAATGTCACTGGCTTCATTTTGGGAGAGGCTTTCTCACACTGTTCATAGCATAAAACGCGGCCCCCGAAAGCGTGAAACAACACTGAATTCCTGTTTGGGTAGCCTTGATTCAGGAAAAACGTTGTCGATTTGGGAGCCTCTTAGCCTTCAGATGCCATGTGATTCCTCGATTGTTGAGTGTCTTTTGCAACAGCTTCACTTTGTGATTTGTGAAGGGCGGTGGATCGCTGCGATTCAACCAGCTCTCAGAGATTCGTCCACTGGTTGTGGGTTTGTCAAGTAGACCCCGTGGTTCTTCTACGAGAATTGGAGTTGGGTGGTTTTGATTCAAGCATTGGAAGCGAAAGTGGTGTGCTCTTTTCCTCTCTCCTTTGCCTAGGTTGGTTCAGTGGTGAGGTATGGTGTTTTTGACCTGTTTATTGTTGTGCGCATCATTATTTCCATCCATTTATTGGTTGTTATTTGTGTTTCTTCTGTTCTAGAGTGTGTATTCTGATCTGGATATTGTTTTTCTTATCGTTTTATATGTTTTGAATACGAGAAAAACCTTTATTACAGTAATCAAATCATTAGCGTCCCCAAATTGTGCAATACGTGTTCTTGGATCATCCAACAAGGGAAAAAATTGAGTGAAAACACATGACAATAACATTGGCTACCAAAATCAATAGAAAACAAAATAAACAGCACCATTTTTTTCTATTTATAATAACCTTCATGAGTAATCTTTCTTTGAAGTTGCATCCAAAACACCAAAAAATCATGTTTTATTTAATTAATTTCAAGCAACTTGACAATTATAGTAGGTTGATAGAAGACATTGCTTCAATTAGAGAGTAATAGTAAGTCATAAGGATGCTGATGGAAGAGCGAGGCAAATTATAATGGATGTTGTTGAACATTACTCTTGCAACAGACTTTGTATCATAGTGTCTAAGAAAAGCTGCATGCACAATTTCCTACTTCAAAAGAAAATACATGAGCTTGGAAATATGCCAAAAATCAACTAGGGTGAGTAAACAACACTAATGTGTACAATTTCTAGAAGAAAAGAATTCCGAGAATAGAGATCAAAACCTGTTGATAGGTTCCTAAAGAAGTAACCCTAGGATCAGTCGAAGCCAATGCTCATTCACATAGTTTAATGGATCTATGAAGCTCGTTCAAATGACCATATTTAGGTTGCATGATCAAATATATTCAGTTGACACAGCGAAGTAGTTAGTTATATTTCTAACTTCTAGTATGGAGTATACTTGAGTAAAATAAACAGTTATCGCATGCACAAGAATTTCATAATAGAATTCCTATTTTCTACAGTTCAAAGTGTTTTGTTATGGGTATAAACCTATAGATGCAAAACACTTAAAAGAGAAATGTTCAGATGCATCTACAAAGGAACTCATTCACTAATTATGTTCAACAGTAGATTTTGAATACACCAAAACTTGGACTGCGTAAAAGAATCTCTATTCCTTAAAGGTTGTCCACATTTTTATTTTGGGCTGGCTACTCCAAAGGGAAATAATGTGTTTCTAACTTGCTTCTAATGGGAACAATCTTTTTGTTTATTTGTTTGTTTGTTTGTTTGTTTTTTTTTTTTTTTTTTTTTTTTTTGTGTTTTCTTTCTTCTTTTGTTTTTTTGTTTTTTGTTTTGTTTTTTGTTTTTTTGGTGCTCAATATATTAACAAAGATCCACTACATCTAGAAGAATGGTAAACCCACTATATCATCTAAAGAGAAGACGCCAACCTAGTAGGTGGCTCTGAAAGAAGGCCAAGGTCATCATAGCAATGGCTCGAGTTGACCAAGAAATCAGCACAGGCATTGCATGATACTCGCATGGCAAGTGATAAGTTCTCAGCAATCCAAGAAAAGAGGTTGAAGCGGGTAGAAATCAGGATCACCACTATATATGAATTAGAGGAACTTCAACTTATTTATTTATATTTTTTTCTCTTTTACTTTTTCCTTTTTATACAGTTCCTTTTCTTCAAAGTGGAATGCCATGCTCATGGGTGGGGGTTTTTGTGAAGGAGAAAAGAAAATATCAGATAGATGAGAGAGAATCCCATAATTTTCACTAAGCATTAATACCTTGTTCCTTATCATCTTAAAATACTTCAAGCATAGTAAAAGAGTATACAAAGGTAAGAGCAGCACAGGTAAACATGAATATCCACAAGCAATAAAACCCTTACACATCAAGATGTGTGTCTTTTTGGGTCTTGTTTCCAAAACCTGAAGAACTTTAATCTAAGCAACATACAAATTCTATGGCCATAGCACTATATTTTTAAGCGACAGTAGTACACTAAACTACACTACACTATGCAACCATTTGATTGCTTCTTGTTTCTCAGTGTGTCCCCCCCCCCCCCCCCCTCTTAATTTACAAATTTACCAATGATGGAAGATCACCTGGTGGTGAAATGCCATTTTGTAACTAATCGATTGTCGACGTTTAAATAAATGGGCACAAAAAATCCGTTTAGTGAAGAACTTTTTGTTTTTTTTGTTTTTTTTTTTTTTTTGGTATAACACTTTCGATTTTGAGTTGCATCTTTCTTGTTTTGGGCTATAGATGTCCATTCACTTAAAATACTAACCAAATGATGAAGGAAATTTTTATTTGAGATTTTTCTCATGTTCTTTAGGCCAAATCAATTATGTTGGTTCTGATTTTTTAGGCTTTTGTGATGCTACTTCATTTTTGAGAAATTATTTCCATTCAAATTCACATCCCTCTTCAAATTTTTTTATTTTATAATTCCTATTGATTGAGGTTCAATTCTGAAATTTGGTTCACCATTTTTTTTCCTTTTCATTTTCTTTAGTTCCTATATATTCAACATATTGTAACACTAATTTTTTGGAAGTCCTTGCCACGTTTCTTTAACGGCATTCATATGATTTTTTTTTCGTGATTTCTCTTGACTAATTGTGAAATGAATAAAGCTGCAAGGTTTTTAATTTCGCTGCTGCTTTAATTAGGATCAAAATTTATACATAAAAACCTTCTATTTCCATATATCATACACAAACAAAGTCACCTCAGATAAACCTCATAGTCATTTTAGAAAGCTAACATTGCACACCCAATTACCATACTTTAAAATTAAATGAAGCAGTATTTACTTCATGAGAAAAAAAAAAAAAAAAAAAAAAAAAAAAAAAAAAAAAAAGAGCAATAGGTAATACTATAAACAAGATAAAAGCAACAACAAAAGACAAAACTAATGTAAACATACAAATTTTTTAACTCCAGCTTGACCAATGATGACAAGAACATGATTATGAAATTATTCCTGTAAATAATAAAGAAGGATCTTGAGATTCCACAACTTAAATGAAGCACAAAGAAATCGGAAAAGAAAATAAAGAGCTCGTGTGTCATACCCCATTTTTGTCACCATAGCTAGGGTTTGCCATTTCATGTGACTTTATGTTTTCTTTTTGAGTCTAGTTTTTTGCATTGAGTTTCTAAGGTCTTAAGGATAATAAGTATGAATTTTGGTTCAATTTGGAGTTGATCTTGATGGTTAATAAGAACTCTTGCGACTTGAATGGCATAATCGTCTTTTAGGTCACAAACTTTCCATTTGACGTTGAAATGATCTCCAAGTTGTCAATTGGAGTTCATATTAATACATACGAGATATTTATAGTTTCAATTTGATAAATTGATGGTTTGGAATTAAAATAGTTCAATATGGTTCAAGTTGGTTAAGAGACACACTTCGGGTTAGCTTAAATCGGCTCATGATTTTCACTCAATTCCCACTCATTTGACTTTAATTAGTCTTAATTTCATTCCTAAAGATATTTTAAAAAGTTGAATTTTGAATTGGAAAGCATTCGATGCGACCCTGTGTGCATACCTAAGCTTAGCGACGGTAGTGCATAGCGGTTAGCCGCCTTTATAAAACCTAACCATGCAGCCATGGTTAGGGATTTTTGCCCCGAAATGTCTTAAATTATATTCCTTTTCAAAACACGGTCGTTTTGGCTTTCGTTTCGTCAAAATCGGAGTTAATTTAGCTCCTGAAACACTTTTTGAAGCTGAAAAGGTGCAAAAAGGCAAGACAAGATGAGGCCCTCGGGTGACCACCTAAGCCTGGGCGGCTAGCCGCCTAGGTCAACCGAGGGACTCTGTTAATTTTTTAGGGTTTTTTTATTCACTTTCTATTTTGACGGATTTTTTGGCCTCTGGCCATTCCATTATATTTTCAGCCCTATTTGAGTGACTTGAGCCTCAAGAGAGTCTCTAATGACCCTTAGATTGATATTTAGGGTTTTAATCCCAACCATTGGTTTAAGAGGGTTGAACCCTATAAATACCCATTTATGTTTTAGTACTAGGGGAGTCACTTCTATGCATTTAATCTAATTTCTGAGAGAGAATAAGAAAGAAATTAACTTCCAAAGAAGAGCTAGAGCTTTGCTTGGAGACTTGAAGGAGAGCTTTTCAACTTGTTCACAAGAGGAGAAGGAGCTTCTACAGCAAAAAGAAGGCTCAACCTGTGGTAAGATAATCTCTCTATGGTGTTGAAATTAGGGTTTTGCTTAGAATAGCTTTATGGTATGTTAAAGCTAGGGTTTTTATCATGTGTTAATGCTTCTATTAGTTAATATACATGATTTAAATGTCATTCATGATTAGTTTTGCATGCTTTAGGGTTATTTCATGTAGTTTAATGCATAGTTGTGATTTTAGGATTTCTATTATCATCGTTTTAGGTAAGTTTCATATAGCATGTTAGGTTAGAGTTTTCCTTTGATTTTTCTTCATGGTTGTTATATATGTGATACATGTAGAATAATTATGGTATTTGTTGCAAGCATATATTTGATTTCTTAGGGTTTTAGAAACATTATCCTTTTCGGAGAATAATTATCATTCTTGTTAAATATGGTTTGTATGAGAGCTTTCTATGATGTGTTTAAGCATGAAATCACTTCTATTGTGTTCTAATATATATATTTTACGTAGGATATATTGATTATACCTCCCCATAATGAGTTTTTTACTTTTGCTTAGAAAAGCTCACCGTAGGAAGGCATGTTTTCATATTTTACATGAAATATCAATCTTTTGGTTAGAGTTTGCTTAGTTTTCATGTTTATTGATGTTATTGGATGTTCTCATGATTATTGGTATGTTTTAGTTAAGTTTTGTGCATATTAGTTGAGTCAATGCATATAGGGTTGTATTAGGGTTTTTATTAGTTCATGATTCTTGTTATTTACATAATTTATGGATGATTTTAAACCTTAGTTCAATTCTGTCCAGATTTGTTTATTATCGTTGTGATGGTATTTTGAGCATGTGAAAGCATATTTATAAGCATGATAATTGCTTGGTTGAAGAATTGGATTGGTTAGTTGTTATTCTGGATGGATATTGCATGCAAATTGTAGGTACTTTGGCGAGTACAAATCCCATAGAAAGTGGGGCATAAATTTGGCAGGTGCAATTACCCCACAAAGTGGGGTGATTATTTTGGCTATTGCAAAAAGAAATCTTACAAATAGGGTTATTACCTTATGAAGCAGGGTGATTATTTTGATAGATTGATATTGTATATAGTAAGTGCCTGTTTGAGATAGCTTTAAAGTAGAATCAGAAGTAGAATCAAAAGCTAAATTAGAAGCTGAATCAGAATCAAGGGGGAGGCAGCCTGAGCAAATTGGCCTTAAAATCTCTTTTGGGCTTACAATCACTTTTCTCATTTTTTATCCAAACACTCTTAAAAGTGATTATGGGCCATCAGAAGAGATTTTAGGTCTCCCAGAATCTCATCCAAACAGGCACTAAGTGTGATAGATATGAAAAGTACCTCTCCTTTCTTTCCCTAAAACTTTCCTTTCTCCCTCCTAGGGTTGTTTCCTAATAGGGGGATATGGTAGATTCTATAGTTTCCTTTCATAAAAGATCCCTTTTTTAATAAAAAGTTTCTATCTTTATTGAAATACCATATTTTCTAAAGATCTTTTGAAAATCATTTATCTTTGGAGACTCTCTATATTTTATGGAAGGAAACTTAGGGTTTACCATAAGTCATTATTAGGTTTTAACCCTATTCCCATTCGAACTACGTGAACTTTGATCCATGTACTTCCATACATCGTACATAAGCGCTCACTTCGTGGTTCAAGTCCGCCCTAGGATACTAAGTATATATCTTGGGTTTTCTTTTCCCTCCTTTTTCTCTCTTTTCTCTTTTATTTTATTACCTATGTGGATGGATGAATAGATGCTATGCATGCTGTCTTGGGATGATAATTGTTGATTTATGTGTGTTTAAGACTTTGATTTAGCCCAATTAAATTAAAAAACCGATTAGGGCAATATGGGTGCCTATAGGCTTTGCCTAGAACCTTCCCATATTGTGACTTAGCCTCCAAATTCACAATCTGTAGTTTTCAAAAGATCTTTTGCCTTTTTCATTTTTAAACATGGAGTCACTTTTGTTTTGGAAATAAAACATTTTTAGGGTTTTCCTTATTTCCTTAAAAAATGAGGTGGCGACTCCTTTTCAACCCTTTTCAATCTACGTGGGCCACTTTCCGAGGTCCACATCATATATGCTTGATGAAATACAATTTAACACTTTAAAATAAAATTCCTAACCATCGCAATGAAGATTCAGAATTTTCTACATGCAACTGTAACTTTGAAGAAAAATAAGAGCAAATTCATTGCTTCAGTTTCTTACACTTGAACATATTGTCTAATTGAGAATGCTAGCCCACTCTCCAGATCCTTAGTTTTATGCGTACCCATCATAATCTAACCATCATACTCATCATGATCTAATCATCATAATAATCATGGTCTACCTTGCTCTAAACATATGAAGGCCACAGCATAAATCATGCCTCATTCCGTGCAATCAAAAGGCAACTTAAAACAAAACCAGGAAAATTAGGGAAAGGTTGACCAATTTTTTTCACAAGATGCCAACCTGACTTTGAGCTAACAACATGAAAGCTAAAGCTAAAGCCCAATTTTGGTAGACTTCTACAGACATTATGTTAAGATTAAGAAACCTAAAATCTAAAAAATGGCTTCATAAAAATCTAACTCAAAAGGTCATAAAACCAAATATTGATATTCATGTATATAAACACTCATGCAAAGGATATTGGAATGATAAATGAGTAAAAATTACTAATGAAAAAAGTATACTTAACAAATAATACCTCGAGGAAGAAATAGGACATATTGAATAAGATATATCACCTTTATTTGTTATTGTTCTTGGTTGCAAATCTTGGGAAAAGCTTGTAAAAGTGCAAACTATGATACACAGGTTCAGATAAGGGGAGGAAAGATATGACATGGATTAGAACTGCAATCCCAATATCCTCCACCATCCTTCAAACTATTACAGGGAAATGGAGCTTGTGGTTTCTTCCAATGGCAAAATACTCAAGGGAAGAACACAGAGATGACCCCATCCACATTAAACAAACAAGAATACTAACCATAGCATTTGCAAGTGGATTAATCAATGATAGCATAGCAAATTTATCAAGAGGCAAACTATCTACTGTGTGTTTTGTGGTTATATATATAGACACACACACACGAGCAGTACCTCACACAATGCATGGAATAGGTCTAGATAACTTGATCGATTGATATGGGTAAACTCAGTTGATTGGTATTTTTTATTTTTATTTTATTTTATTACCTTAAAGTGAAGTGCTTTGATAATATAGACCACGAACTCTTAATTAGGGAACTTCGCTTTCACCTCTATCTTTAGAGTCTGCATGATCCGACTTAATTAATTAAGGATGGTAATCATAAACAGCCAAGACATTATGATCACTGATATTCTTACCTTATTTGATTTTCTACTCTCTTACTTTAATTAATTTATTTATTTTTTCTTTGATTTTCTTACCTTATTTAGTTAAGGCATGGTTAAGAGTTGAGCCATGTGTTAGGCTCTCAATAGGTGAGAATAGAAGCTTAAGAGACATGCTATGTGGCACACTATCTTTTTTGTAATAGTATAGATATAGATATATTGGATGATGATCAAATCAGCACATGTTGATATAACTTATATATAGGTATAGCATCTAAGGGGAAATGATCAAGTGCAGAACCTCTGGGATAGATCTCACAGTTGGGAGTCATGTGTGACTTTCACGCGCATGTACGTACGTGTTTGCCACACATAACTACCAATGCAATCTCTTCTGAACCAACTAAAATGGTCTGCACCTAATCATTATTGAGCATCTAAAATGCAGCATCTTAAATGATTCTATTTTGTAGCATGTACAATTAAAATTTACAAATATTTGTAATTTTTGGCTCCAATCTGTCCAACTGTTACAACTACCAAAAGCAAAATTAACATATTCAATTCCTGTGATTTCTAACCATGCGTTATTTCTTTTTCATTATGAGGTGCTTGGGGGGCTTGTTTGGTCTCATCCAAATGAGATTTCAACATTTATTGTGCATTTTACCTTAGTATAGGAGGCATAAATTCATAAACTTGAATGTGTGTATTTTAAAATTTGAAGGCTATAGGATGAATTCTAGAAATTCAAAAAAATGCATTTATTTTAAATTTTTAGTTTCATTTGTGATGTTGATTGTCATTCTTTTCCATTCAATATTATGAATTTGTCTTTAATACTAAATAAAATACCTGATAATTATTTTATTTTTATTTAGACGTCCAAACAAGTCCTAAATGTTTTATTTGATTTTAGAATCAAAATATTGTAGCTACTAGTTTTCCTTAGCGATTTAATATTAAACCTCTTTCCCCCAAATAGCATGTTGTTCCAAAGAAAATGAACTATTTTGTAATTGTCACGGTGCTCGTCAAATACAAAAAGTGTGAGGACCTATTTTCTTAATAAGGATTATTATAGTTTAATATATGATTAGTGTAGTTAATCCCTTAATTTGTTGGATTACCTTATGTATGGGTAATTCATATGTATGATGATATGATGCTAGATATGTTTTGAATGCTTGTTTTTATGCATCAACTATCCTAAGTGTGTGTTTGGCCTTATTTGCAACTTAAGGGTTTAAGTTGCTAAAAATTTGGCTAAAGTCTAATTATTATTGTTATTGGGGTTGTATTGTGGTTAAGATATGTTTTGGATGTGCTATTATAGCTTGGTTTGGTATATTTTGGAAGTTAGAGTTGATGGAAACTCCATTTTCTCAATTTTTGGGAGTTTTAGTCAACTAAAACATGATGTAGTCGACTACATGGGGCAGAATGAGCATTCTGATATTTGTAGTCGACTACTCACTTGGTGTAGTCGACTATAACCCTCGAATTTGGCCTGTGGGTTATGTTTTTAAGGTGTGAATTGACTCTTTTGTCCCTCTTCCTATATATAACCCTCACCCATGAGTTTCCACTCATTTTTCTCCACTTTCTCAGCCAAGAGAAAAAAAGAGAGAGAGAGAGAGAGAAGGAGGGCACGGCTTAGAGATTGAGGGATTCTCCCTCAATTTTTCCATGGATTTCATGTATCTTGGCCTTAAATCTCCTCATTTCTAGCTTAGATTCACGCATGACCAACCTCTATTTCGAATTGAGAGGTAATTTCTCATGTTTAAGGCTAGGTTTGCATTCTTTTTGGGATTTAATCATCAAATCCTTACATTTAGTGTTTATTCATGATGTTTGTGAGGTTTAGTTACATCTTGGAGTTGGAATCTCCATTCTCTTTATCAATCATGGCATTTGGAAGCTAGGACTTGCTTTGGGGAGCTTCCATGTACATCTTAGGCCTGATTTACATGTCTATGGCGGTGGTTTTGCATTCTCTTCACTCATTATTATTGAGGTAGGGGACATTTTCTCATTTTAAACCATTGATGCATGGGGGATTGGGTATAAATCATGTAGTTTTACATGTATTTGGTAATTTTTGCATAAATATCATGCATGAGGTATATATATTTGCTAAGTTTTGACAAATTGTGGGAAACGTAGGGTTTGATTTTACATCATTTTATTATAAAAATGTTTTTTTTTTTTCTTTTGAAATCATTCATTGGAAAATGGTTTGGAATTGGTTTATGGGGGTTATTTATTATGATTTATATGAACCCACCTGTTACACAGTTTTCTTAGAAAATTTATATATATATAAATAATTTTTCAGTTTATATGGAAATCATGGAATTGATAAATGAACAAACAAGTGGTGATGATATGGATATGGTGATAAGGGTTACTGAAGATAGGATTATTATGGTCCTAAAGGAACGAGACGTTGTGTCATATCTTCCTATCTTTTAGTCTTGGGCTACATGCCTGAATAGAGGTTACTGCGGTTTCAAGTAGGGATGTCTTACTGTATTTCCTCTTGAGATTACTGCGGTCCCTTATAGGGATGTCTTGCCGTGTTTCCTCTTATTTCCGCACACGAGGGCCTTGTATGACCTGGGGAGGATTTATCAGTTTGAAAGACTGATGTTTTGGATTGCCAAATATGGCAGACGATGATTATTGGGTTATAAGGCTGTGATATGATATTAGAAAATGATGATTAATTCATTTGTAAAATGATGATTTTGATAACAAATAACTTGAGTTATTTCTTACCTCTTGAAAAAAAAAATGGCATTGGTATCAAATGATTTAACTTCCGCAGTTTATTTCATTATACCTGTATCAGTTTTATAACTGAAAATTTGTATCGCAAACTAATCAATGGTTTTACAGGGCTCTTGAAAAAAATATATATAAGCTATGGTTTTTAAAAACCTTAGGTTATTTTGAGAAATATTTTCCTACTGATCGTGTAGCTCATACCCCCACAGTTTTCTTGCAAATCATATTTTCAAAGTTAGCTTGACCTGGGGTTGGGAAGCACATCAACATGCATACATTCATTCTGAAGATGTAGATGAGACTCATGCATGTGACTATGATACAGCCTTTAGATTTATTTATTTATGAAATATTGTGTGGATGAACTGGAAATATTTATAAATGTGTTTTCCACAGGTTTTTTATTAGTCGATAACTTGGTATGTCTTATTTACAGACAGGACTATACCGGATTTTCTAAGAAGATTTTTAAAATAAATAATTTTATAAACATCCACCGAAATTGCTTTAAAATTGATTTTCTTACTACTTAACTAATGGCCCCCACTTCGGGTCGTTACAAAAAGACTTATTTCATTTTCTAAAAATGATTAGTTTATGGTAACGTGATATACTTCTCTTTACGATCCCATTGTGAGAGTAGAATTCTATAAAATGAAGAGCCTGTTTGGGCATCCAAATAAAAACTAAACAATTTTCATGTATTTTACATGGTATAGAAGCTAGAGATCCATTGCCATGCATGGAAATATTCAAGAAAATGGTGGTCATCATCACAAATGAAAGTGAAAATTCAAAATAGTGGCATTTTATAAATTTCTAAATATTAATTCTATAACATCAGCTATAGTGATAATTCCAACTTTTCTAAGTAGTCTCCTTTACAGTGGTGGGTTTCTGCCTTCTATATTATATAAAATATACTATAATTGTCTAATTTCAACTTGGACGACCAAACTGGCCCTAAAAGAGGAACCTCGATTTAAAAATTTAAGAATTTTTCTAAAATGTCCAGCTAGTTTGGTTCAGTGGTACCTAAATCTAAATGAAAGCACACTTGAATAGAAGTAATTTGGTTCATTTATACTTAGTGCAAGACTTTTTACTCGTACACCCACCTATATCATTTTGTGGAAATAATATTTCACCAATCTAACCTTAGATTAGATATTCTCTTCACACCACGTCATGCATACCAAATTTCTAAGTCTAATAAAAAATTAGGTGCCATGTCATCTATGAAGGGATCCAATAGGTGTGTGCGAAAGGTAACCTCCATGCTCATTCAACTTGACATAAAAACCAATTTTGGTCATGTCAAGCTATCCAAACATTCTTCTATAGAGGGATTACCTAAAGAATTACTCGTTGATGGGTACCTTTTCCAGATAAAAGGGGAACCTTCGTTACAATAGAACCACAATTGATATGTATTATTCAGTAACTTGCTTTGTAAAAGGAAGATGTTAAATTAAATTAACTAACTTCCATGGAACAATTTCACTGTATTCAATTTTCTGTTCATGTTTGTCCCCTCATTCGTCTTGGGCTTGTATGTGGTAGCATTCTCGACACTCTTCTTGGTTAAAAGAAGTGAACTTTTACAGTATTGTTTTCATTTCGATCATAATAGGATTTATGGCTACAATTGTAACCATGTCCTTAAACTTTCTTACTAGACTTCCAGGGGAGGCAAAAAGATAAAAATAAAAATAAAAAAACAAACGGATTGATAGAAAGTTTAAAGGATACATATGCATGGCACAACTAGCAGAGAAGAAAATGATTGGTCCATAATTGAAAATGTAAGAGATTTAGAAGGCTCATTCGTTTTCTTAAGTAGAAAAATATGCAAGACACATACAAAGAACCACTAGAAGAAGCATGATACATAAAATTTTAAAACAAAAATAAGAGAAATTATAAATTCTTCCAATTTAATAAAGTAAAACAACATCAAGATGAGCTGATCTAAAAAATGGGCCAAATGAAGGAGTTTTCCATCAACACACAAAACAAACCAACGGCTTCACGAAGACACCTTATGCAATGTTAGAAGTCTTGGGCCATTCTTCCCTTTTTTCTTTGTGGCATCATTGTTTTGGCAAAGGAATAATCAATAAACAAGGGGAAAAGGGAAACTTTGGTGAGCTTGCCATCTTTATCTTTTCTGGAGAGTGAGGTGTTGAAGCTCCTTGTTACCTAGAGATTTTGGATTTTGAAGTCACACCAATATCCACACATGATGAATTGTCCAAAAAGGGAAACTTTGCAAATCCCACTCGATTTGGGGTGTGAATTTGTCACAATGGTCAATGAAGAGTGTACTTAGGTTTGGAGGGAAAGCCCCCTTTCGAGATTTAACTAATGCAATGACTGATGAGATGAATAGAATGACAGTGTTGCAATTGCCGACACAAGTCCCACCTATGATGATTGACATTGGAACTTGAAAAGCTGCAAAAGAATGCAAAAGGAATAAACCATTGACAATAAAATGCAGGTCCCTCATATGTATCAAGACAAATCAATTATACAAACCTATTGAACTGCAGAGCACCCCCTCTTCATAAAGACCTTTAAAGTAATTGCAGGTGGAGACTTGAGAAAGCTTTAACACTGGCTTTGGTTATGCAAGGAACAGAAAACGTAGAAATACATATAGAAGAATTTTAAAAAAAGGTGGCGTTAAACATATTGGTCAAATTACTGATTAAGTGGTCAGAGTGTAGAACAAGTACCTGACTGTGAACTTGAGTAATTGCTGCTAGCCATTGTTTAAGTAAAAGCCAGAAAAAGGGTGGAGTCATCTAGACTTCATAATATCACTTGGTCGTCAATCTTGGTGCAGCAGATGTGCAAAATCGTTTGCCAACATTCCCCTTTCTTCCTTTGGCACTGCTCTTTTACCAAAGGACATTTTTTTATGCTAATAAAAAAAGGGAGCTGCGCAGCCATTGCTCTGGCATGGAGTGGAGCATGGGGGAGCCATAGATTTTAAATTGCTCAAGAGGGATGACATTTTGAGGCCCATTTTCCATCCAGGGGTTTCATGTGTGGGAGTGACCAAGTCGATAGGGAGGTAAGAGGGGAGGGCCACAGCAATTCCTCCAGAAAGAACTCCAAATCATAAATCCTTCAATATGGAAACATTTAAGGAAGGTGAGTTTCTGCAAACTCCATTCTGCTGGACACCAACAGACTAGGTACCAACAAAGCATTATTACAGTTCAGTTAGAATAGTACCATATATATTGGAAGCACATACAAAACATGTAAGATAAAATACAGCAAACCAGTGTAAGTAGGACATAATATAAAAGGTTTATCAAATGAATCCTCAAGAAATGAAATATCCAATGAATCCAGAAAATCCAACTGCCTGCTTTGTGATAAATATCCAATGCATCCAAAAAGTTAGGACTTCATCTTCGGAAACTTCTCAGTCCTAGAGAGGGATGACCCAAGGAAAACTAAACTCAGTTGATGCTACTAGATATGACCTAAGGAAAATTAATCTTAACTCAAATTTCAGTCTTACACCATCAATATGTCTACCACAATGTATTGTCAAAGCTCAAAGTAAAAGAAATTAACTGAACAACAAGAGATTTGATGCATTTGCATAGTTTTCATGGCATAATACCTCCAATCTGTAGCTCGGAAAGTTCAGCATCTACCCCAATAACACTGGTAAGAGACCAACAAGTATCAATACATATAAATTATAGGTCATGTGAGAGGTACACAATTGAAAGTTTTAATCAGAAATTAAACCGTGCACGAGGGTTTTTTGTCCTTTGGAGCTTTGGTTTTTTCTTTCTTTCTTTCCTCCTCCTTTTTTTTTTTTTTTTTTTTTTTTTTTTTTTTCTCTCTTGTATATGTCTCATGTACGAGGGTACAACCCTTTTTTTAATACATAATCTTACCTTATCAATTAAACCATGCACATTGGCAGGCATTCCTCCAACGCCAAATGCAAGAAAAGGAAACTTCAAAATGCAAGTATCTTCAGGAATCTTGAGGTTTTACAAGTTCCTGGAAACAAATTAAATATTTGAGAGTGTATGGATGGGGAAACAGGAGGCTGGACTGGTAGGTGACAGTCACTATATTACATGACTCTGAAAATAGAAAAGAAATTACAATAGTTGCTGTGTCAGGGAGAATGGCACACTGGGCTTCAACCATTGATCCTGTGCAAAGAGCACTGAGCCAAGCTTTGTCTCGTAGAGTAGTCAATATGCCATCCACTCACTTAGTAACACATCAACACTATGGAGTTGAATTTCTACAGGTTTATAAAGCTCTTCAACCATACCTTGCACCACTTTATGACCGCTGGTTATTACTTTATTTTGGACTTTGACTCCACAAAAGGCCGTTGTCTTCTGCAATCTGCAGTTTAACAAATAAAATAAAATAAATAGTGGGTCGAGTTGGGAGGGACTATTAGAGGAAACAGAGAACAAAAATAAACTGAAAAGATTTACCTGAGTTGTCACTGCATCCATCTTGACATCTTGTCACTGACTTCAACTGCAATTACCCTTGAAGCCTCTGCCTGGGCTGCAAACAGACTAACGAGAACAAGAATCAAGAATATGACAATTAATATATAATGGTATATAATAAACATTTTGAACAAAATACCAACTACAAAGGAGAAACAGATGGCTCCTTTTATATGCAAAATGCATGGAGATTAGCTATTCATTTTATTTAACCATTGAAAAATAAAAAAGGATTGAGTAAACTTGGTCATGCAAATGCTCCTAATGAATGGTTCACCATCAGTAATGGGAATAATAAAACATTAAGTAGTGATAAGAAAACATCACGTGTTTCCAGCCCTCTCATAAGGAAGCAGGCAATTTGCAAGCAACAAAAAACGTTTATACAGCTTAAAACCTTTAGTACATGATCAAGCAAATAGCCAATTGAATGCCTATTGATTTTACATAAACTAGAAGGTAATTGGTCTTTTAAACATTAGAAAACAATACTTACCATCTTAGGATTGTAGGAAAACATTTCCCAACTATATAAATTTAGTACAAGAATAATAATTTAGTTTACTGTAGTGCATATAAGAGCTGTAAAAAATAAAATCCTTCAAATATAGAACAGATTAGTGCAATGAAATGTGATATGTGATTTATTTTCATTTAACTAATCTGGTTTATTTTACATTTACCATAAGATATCTAGATTTATCACCATTTTGAAATGAGACAACTCTACAAAGCAAAGGAATTACTAGAAATTGGTTCTTATGCTGGCTTTATAAAACTTTAAATCGATGCATATGCAACAGAACCAGAGCCAATCTAAAGTTTCTAGAAAGTTTTTACTGATCATGCAGTAGTTTCTAGAACAGTTCGGAACCCGCCTCTTGAGATTAGTCAAATGATTGTAACATTGGGTATGTGAGCAATCTTGGGCCAATCTTCTCCCTTCTCCCTTTGGAACCGTTGTTCCAGCGAAGGACAACCCCAGATTTCGAGTGAAGAAAGGGAGGTGGGAAGCCCCTCTTCTGGCAAAGACTGGAGCTCAGGGCAATTTCTGATGTCAAGCACTTTAAGAGAGGTGATTTTTGTAAATCCCCTCTTGTCTAGGTGTCTCAGATTTGGGAAAGTGAAGATTCGAAGAGAGGTAAGAGTGGAGAGCAGCAGCCACTCCTCCGGAAATGACTCCACTTCTTTACATCCGTGGATTGTAAAAATCTCAAGAGAAGCCAGTGTTTGTAAACCCCACTCCATTCGGCGGGCCGTGAGCTTGTTGCAATTGCGGATGTCAAGTGATTTGAGGTTGGAGGGCAAACCCCCTTGGGGAAACGACTCAACTTCTGGGCATTCATACACTTCCAAATTCTGAAGAGATGGGAGGAGGGCGTGCATCCTTTCGGGCAGCGATTTGATATTCTTGCAAGTGGAGATATGGAAAGATGTGAGGTTGGGGGTGGGCAATCCTCCATCGGGAAAAGATACAATTTTAGGGCACAAATAGATTCGTAAGTGATGGAGAGACGTGACAACCTCCTGGAGTCCCTCTGGCATCCGAAGGAATTCCAGATTCACACAATCTGAGATTTCAACCTCCTGAAGCTTTGGGAACAAGCCTAATGGAAAGGATTTGAGTGAATCACAACTGCTTTCTACCGACAAAATATTCGAGAGATGCGTAGGAGTTGTGCGTCGTCTCCTCGGGTGGAAGGAGCTCCAATTCCCTACATTCCTCAATACGAAGAGTTTTCAATGTAGTGAGCAGATAACCATCCATAGGGAAAGACTTGAGAGAAGGACAATCTGAAATCTCCAAATGATGAAGACAAGTATTCTCCAAACAAGCAACCACGGTTAGCTTCGGACATTCTTATATATAAACCTCTCTCAAGCAAGGGAATTCTCCACCTTCATCTCCCGAACAAAGCCACTCCACCAATTCCGGCATCTTCTGGAATCTTAGAATTTCCAACGATCCAAATGGTTTAATTGTAAAAGAACCACTCCCGTAGAACTCAGGACCAATCGTCTCCACTCCATCCAACCCTATGATAGAGAGTTTTTTGAGACACAGTAGTTGCCCAAGTGGTGCCCCCGTAGTGTTCGATTGTGAGCTCTCTTAAGTTTGCATGTGGCTGTAACTTGTCAAGTACATCTCTTTCATTTTCTGTATTTTCAGTAGTAGAGCTCCATTCCAACACTAACTCATCAAGGCATTCCTTATCCTTCATATTGGCTTCTATAGCGTCCCCAGCATGGACCACGTTTTGCAATCCTTTAATGTGAAGTGCCCCTCCAAGATGCTGAAACTCCCTTAGCTCGGTAATAGGAGACCCATTTTGTTTGCCCACAATAAAAGTACTCAATGTTTGGAGAGTTTTTAATCTGCCCATATGCCTTGGCATTTCTTTTAGCTTGGTATCACCAACACGGAGATGGCGCAAATTGGTTAATCTTGCCAAATTGGTTGGCAACTCAACGAGAGAATCACAACCCAACAACAACAATGTTTGCAAGTTGAACAAAGTGGTTACAGAATCAGATAACCTACTAATTGCAGTGAAAGAGAGGTCTAGATAACGTAGATGCTTCAAATTGCCAATTGATTCAGGTAACTCCCTAATATTATTGTGATGAGAGAAAGATAGCACCCGTAAACAACTCTGTATCGACAATAGATGATTTAAAACTTCACAAGAAATACAAGTCAAAAAATAGTAGTTCTCTAGCTTCAATGATAATAAAGTGCGTACACACTTAGCATTGTCGAAGGCCTTATCAATGGATGTTTTCAAGTACGACAAATGGCGGGTCTTTTCAGGAATTTGATGTGAATTGTCACCTTCCAACCTGAAACAAAATTCTCCAGACACAAACTTAGCTAAATCATTCACAAGGTCATGCATAACGAAACATGAGTTGTTGCCACTTGATCGTTGAAAAAATGACATCGATAACATATCATTGAAGTATTCGTCTCCTACTTCTTCTGGTCTTTCATTTTTATTAGGGCACTGCAAAAAATCTTCCGCCATCCACAACAAGACTAGCTGCTCTTTTTCGAACTCGTAATCTTTTGGGAATATCGAACAATAAGCAAAGCACCGCTTTAGGTGTGGAGGTAGATAATGGTAGCTCAATCTTAGTGCTGGAAGAATGTTACATTTATCATCTGGCAAATCCCATATATCACTCTTCAATATTTTATTCCACTCCTTGACATCTAGTCTAGAGCACAAGAGACCCCCGAGTGTTTTTGCAGCCAATGGCAACCCTTTACACTTCTTGATGATTTCTCTACCAATTGTTTCTAACTTTGGATGCGCACTAGAGTTTCCATTGCCAAATGCATGATTTGCAAATAGCAACCAACAATCTTCATCTAATAATTTCTTCAGACAATGAGTATGAGCACTGCCCATAATTGATGCAACATTTTCATTACGTGTCGTGACAATGATCTTACTCCCTTTAGCCCCAGATCTAAAAGGACTTCGTAAGACATCCCAATCCATATAATTCTCATTCCAAACATCGTCTAAAATGAGTAAAAATTTCTTCCCATTTAATCTCTCTTTTAGCTGAACTTGAATCTTATTTAGATTCGTCATATCACAAGTCGACGAAATGACCTCCTCATAAATTGTTTTTGTAACCCGTAAAACATCAAATTCTTCTGAAACACAAACCCATGCTTTGAATTCAAACTGTTTCGTAACTTCCGTATCATTGTACACAAGTTGAGCAAGGGTGGTCTTGCCGAGCCCACCCATTCCCACAATACTAATCACACGTATCTCATTTCCACTTGTATCATCCGATAGCAACCATTTAATTATCTCCTCTTTGTCATTTCCCCTAGCATATACATTCGACTCTTCCACTAAAGAAGTTGTTGGTAATCTTTTGAAAGGCTTCCCTCCCACAACTTTTGTCAAACCAAGGACATCTTTTTGTTCTGCAATATATTCTAATCGGCCGAGGATCTCCTCTGTTTTTAAACTAAACCCTTCATCAAATTGATTGAGAGAAGTACTAGGGACGAAGTTGTGTACCTGATCTGTACTTGTACGAAATTCAGCTTCCATCTTGCACCTCGAAGCCTCGGTAGCAATCTCATTCAATAGGTCCTCCGCATCATAGACTGCATGTTTTAGCTCGTCAAGCCACGCCTTCACTGCTGGCTTAGTTATTTGTTTCTCCTCTGCATCATCGAGCACCGCATCAACAGCCAACAGTTTTATCTTCAACTTCTTCAGTGGTGCATCGCTGAGTTTCCGTCCCCGAATGAAGTCCATGACTGGGCGGGAAGCAATCCTGTCAAAGAGCACTTGAAGTGCAGCAGAGAGAACTGCTCCTCCCACCAAAGCGCCGGCCATGTTTACCTCTTTGCAAGGTAGGAATTGAAGAAAAACAAATGCAAACAATGGGAAGTGAAAGCAAACAATTGTGCTAGAAAGGATATGAAGAGCGGTATGAAAAGCCCTATTCAAGAATGGGAAAGGGTGAAGTGGAAAGCCGCGTTACCTGTGAGATGGAACCCACACGCCTAGTGGAATGCAGCAGGTGGTGTCGGAGAAGTGTGAATGCATTATTTTACTAATGGCCACTGTGCACGTTAACCAGCAATGAAATTTCGGCCTCTTTACAAAGAGAGTGGTGGAGACTCTCCTTCTTTCTTTTTTTTTTTTTCCTTTTTTTCTTTTTCTTTGTGTGAGCAATTTGCAAATCGATAAGATACTCGATCACTCAAATTTTTTGTCCCCTTCTACTTATGTAAATAATGTGGTAGTCATCACGTCAGTCCACTATAAATAGTTTGTTTTTTTATTATAACAAAAATAAATTAATAAAATAAAATTTGATTGGTTGGCCCATTCGTCACATCATTTGGACAAACTATTTAGGGTTTTTTTTTCTGTTTTTTGTTTTTTTGGGTCAAGTATAAGTACCCTTCACTCATCTTATAATTCATCCACTAATAAGGTTTATGCCTGTGAGACCCATACTCCTTTTTTTCCTTTTTCACTGCAAGTGAGACCCACATCTTATTAGTGTATATGCATGGCTCCCATATAGGCAAATAAGATGGGTGAAATAGCATTGGCCTATAGCATTATTCTCTGTTGAAGGACCCCATGTAAAATGATAGGTATTTTGAAAAATTCTTGCATTAAAACCTTTTGATATGGTGATTGTTCAAAATATTTTTCCCTCAAAACACTCGGTGTATTAACGGGATATATGCCATCATAATTGTTGCATAAGATATTGTTGTCATGTAAAATAAAATAAAATTGTCAATGCATTTAAAATTAAAGTGTGTCCACCTTAAGAATATTAGAGAGTAAAATGTTGGAGACTTGGTAAGTAATATGAAAAATATTAGGAGTTTTGAAGGAGGGACGTAATCTTACCATAAGGGTCCATGGTATCATACTCCACATAAAGAGATTGGGGAAGTGAAATCATCTAATCAAGCTAAATACAATGACCCTAGCATATGGTAGCTCTAGACCCTTGGCATTATTTTATTTGTTGCAACAGGATACAGAGTTGATTTCTCAAGGGGAAACAGGCAAAACAAAAACTCTTTGGAACAGTAGAAACCAGGAATTATGTCGAGATGAATTCAAACATGAATATAGGTAATTAATTTACGCTCCTAACACAATATTAGAGAGGACGCACACATGGGATAACACTATAATCAAAATTACTTATAAGACAACAAAAAATAAGGAAAATAATCCATTGATTATCCAATCACTGGCGGCTAACATGCAAAATTCCAGCCAGGACAAACTCAGCAGTGCATCGTTTGGAGATAAACTAACATAGATTAAATATTTGCACAGGCCAACTGCGTTTTCTACCATGAGGGCCAAGTCCAGAAGTCTCCAAGGAAATGTCGATGCTACGATGCTGAGCAGAACGGGCAATGCTGACACGCATATGGACCTTAACAGCAGGGCAGGCATCAGAACCAACTGCTGCTGATCTGTCAGCTTTGAATTCTGTCGATGCCATTGCAATTGGTTCCCGGAAGGTGAAGATTGTTTGTGACCAATGTGTTTTTGGAGTAAACGGAGATGTAGACAAAACAGTTGGCATTTCTTTGCAAAATCTTCTTGTAAAACCAGTTTCAAACCACAAGACAACTCCATAGCACCTAGTTGTTTTAGATTTCAAATCCGTGCCAGCAGGGCCATCAAATTTTGGTTCCAACTCAATATTTGCAGTGAAATCCACTTCATCAGGCTTCATTGTTGCCAGGTCAAAGGTCTGATGTCAAAGATAAATAAATAAATATCTACAATAGAAACACATTTCAAAGACACAATTTTCAGAGCATAAAAAATCTCACTTGCCTCCCAGGGATATGAAGAATGATTCAATAGAAAGAAAAGTAGGTGCTTGCGTCATATATTAAATTAAATTTTGAGGATTTTCCATGTTGTCATGACCATATCCATGTAGTAACCTCATCAAATCTGTGTCCCCTTCTTAGTTCTCAGAGACCCTATAGTTGTTTTATATTCATTGCACAGTTCATGGGTTGATCAGGTTCAAGCTCCAAGCATGGCTCAAAAAATCCAGACTATTTTGAATAAATTTGGGGCAGGCCTGATTCAGTATGGGATCCAAATTGAAATGGATGTAAATTCTAGCAAAAACAAATCAGGCAACTTTAAAGAAACTCGACATCTTTTCCCAAAAAATCGGGGAAGCTTTTCAGCATGTTTGGTTATTTTAATATTATCTTAAATATTTTAGGGAATCAAAATTTGATCCAAACGTTTGGAAATTGGAAAATTAGACCATATATATATATATATATAGAGAGAGAGAGAGAGAGATAAATTAAAAAGTTCAGAATAAGTCAAATTTTAGAATGTGAAAATAACAGCATAAGTACATGCAGCAAGAATTAGGGCTGCAAATTTTGATTCAAATGCTCCTTATCATTACAGCCTACAGGACTTTTTTTATTTAAAAGGGATTGAAAGCCCACTACTCGTTTATATGGAAATACCCTGGAAGGGACCTGAAAAAGCTTCTGTAAAGGGAAGCCCCCACTCCATCCTGCCTACAAAGAAATTTAAAAGAAACCGCTAGACGCTAGTCCACTACCAACATAAAGCCAATAAATATCTTTCTGTGGCCTAAAGATTCATAAGTTACCAGACCGTCTTCCCCTAGCAAAATGGTGCTTTATTCCTTTCTTTGTCAATATTGATAAGCAAATACATAAAGTATCATCATAGACATCCAGCAGAAGACCCAAACAGAATTGAAAAGTCCAATGGAAAAGAACCCATTGCAATTAAAGTGCCTAATAATGAAAATTCTCCCAATAAAAAATACCAGATGAAATCAGACACTAACCTGAAGAACCACAGATTTGGTCACTATATCACGACCATCCACAACGTCAACAATAGGAATTTGAGCAGCATCTTCAACAAGTTCCTTGCCAACACAAGACATATTGAAACCACACACATTTTCCCAAAATGGAATACTTGTACCCCCTCTTCCAAATCCTGCAACAAACTGAAAAAGAATTGCATGAAAATAAAAGCATATCCCCATATAAAAACCCTACATCAAGATTAAGACACGACATAGTGAAAATAGAAGAGAACTTACAATAGTTGCTGTGTCAGGGAGAATGGCGCCACCGGGCTTCAACCATTGATCCCGTGCAAAGAGCACTGAGCTGAGCATTGTCTCATAGAGTAGGCAATATCCCATCCACTCACTTAGTAACACATCAACACTATGGGGTTGAATTTCTACAGATTTATCAAGCTCTTCAACCATACCTTGCACCACTTTTATGACCCCATTGCGCTGGTTATTACCTTCTTTTGGACTCGGACTCCACAAAAGACTGTTGTCTTTTGCAATCTGCAGTTTACCCAAAAAAATAAATAAATAAATAGTGGGTTGGGTTGGGAAGGACTATTAGAGGAAACAAAGAACAATATTAAACTCGAAAGATTTACCTGAGTTGCCACTGCAGCCATCTTGTCACTGGCTTCAACAGCAATTACCCTAGAAGCCCCTGCTTGGGCTGCAAACAAACTAATGAAAACAAGAATCAAGAATAAAAAATAAGACAATTAATATATAATGGAAAATAATAAACATTTTGAACAAAAGACAAGCTACAAAGGCGCAACAGATGGCTCATTTATATATACAAAATGCATGAAGATTAGCTATTCATTTTACTAAACCATTTGAAAAATAAAAAATAAAAAGATGAGTAAATTACGTCATGCAAATGCTACAAAATGCTCCTAATGAAGGACTCACCATCAGTAATGGGAACACCAAAGCATTAAGTGGTGATAGTAGCAATTGAAATGGTTACAGGCATCTTCCCACTAACCAAACAATTTGGTGTGGGATCTATAACTGAAGCGCAGTTTTTTGAAGTCTTCGTTTTACAAGAAGCTGTGAATTTCCATATTCAGCTATTAAAAAGAGAGGACGCAATTAAGGGTGTGCCTGCTATAACATTTGCTAACAGTTTAACACTTAACTTACATTCACTTATTTAAGATTGTGGCGCATTCAAAGGATCACTATATTTCAGGTGGAGTAATCAATTTAGCCAATGGGCTTCACAAAATGTGAATCCCATTAGACCCATGCACCACAAGATTGTGTCCTGCAAACTCCCATAACTCCGTAAGCCAGACAAAAAGCAAACATATAATGAGTTGAAAATTAAAATCATTTTAACAGACAAGCCAGGTGGCCTTTCCCTTGTTCTTTTTTTGTTTTTTCCTTTTTTTTTTTGTGGGGGGGGGGGAGACTAGGAGATGTCTAAAACAGGCGCCCAAAGAAACAGTTCAGTTCTGTCAGAGGAACCTTCTTCAAGCACATTTTTGACTAATCGTAGCAGGGAAGCAACAGAAGTTATTACAGGTTTCATTGTGTCGGCTCAAATACTTGCAAATTTGTTTAGCATTCACAGACAGGCTGTGTTACATGGGCTCTGACAAGTTACCCTAAGGTACCTGTGTCGACACGACATGACACAAGTACATGCAGCTTCGACACAACTATTTCACAGTGGACACAACTAATCATCGGAGAGAGAGAGAGAGAGAGAGAGAGAGAGCACTTCATCATGCCGGGAGTGTGGAGTTGTTGCCGGAGGAGGTGAGCTAAAGGGGAACCGGAGGTCTTGCTAGAAATGCTGCCTGAGGAGAGGGGCCAGATGATGATGAGCCTACTCAAAGGTTTGGGCTGTATCAAAACAGAACCAACTCCCCCACTTATCTCTCCTCTTTTCACTTTAGTCCTTGTATTTCAAATTAGTTTTAAAATGACTAAATTGCAATTTAATCATTCACGCCTCCTAAATTTCTTATTATAACAATGCTCCCACAGTGTCAAACTGTTTTCAACTTTATCCCTCATCATACCTACCTAATAATTTGCACACACACACGCATGCACGAATCCACGCATTCGTACCCACTTTTTGGCCGAGTCCCCCTATCCACATTCCACAAATTTGAAACTTGATGAATCCAACTCCTAGACACTCACACCCAACAACCACACCCAAGTCCATGTAACATAGTTCACGGGTAATACAACCTGATCAAGCCTCCTGAAGAAGTTGTGAGCACTATCAGTACCAAAAGATACTTCAGGAGGAAGGATCTGTTGAGAGTAACCACTGACTCTCTCTCTTCAGAATCTTCTTCCTTTTCTTGATAAGGAAATGAGATTATATATATAAATAACAAAAAAGAGAAGGAGAACTACAATAAGAAGGAAGAGATTTCCTTCCAAAGAAGAAGCAAAAGAATGCTCTCAAAATCCTACAACCCACTGAATAATCCAATATCCTTGCCCTCTATACCCTGTGAGCACACAAAAACTATACCAAAATAAAAGCTGTACCCACAACTACACAAGGTGATCTTGAACAAAAACATAGCCAAACCAGCCTTAATAAGGAAGAGAAAAGCCTCTATAAGACTGGCATGATCGCTTCTTTATGAGCCAATTCATCTGCCATTCTGTTAGCACTGCTAGCTGTCCAAGAAGGTCGTATTTCTAGATTTCAGGCTAAATCCAAGATCTCTCTGATGTACCGTCCCATATTCCATCCTCCAACTGAATTAGATTGCAAAAAGCTCATAACATTCGACAAATCTCCCTCTCCTAAAAACTGAAGAAAGCCCTAAGTAGATGCTTCTCTTAAACCTTCCAATGAAGCCTTCAATTCTGCCTCCAAAGCGATCTACACCAGCTGAGTGGGAAAAAGCAAAAATGATCTCCCCACTGCAACCCCAAAGACACCTACAATGCCCAACAGCCCCAAGTTCCCAAGAGAGCACCCATCAAAGTTAAACTTGATTGTCCCATTCGGAGGAGGATTCCAAACCAGCACAATCCTCTGTATCCTCCTCCTGGAAGCAAATAGGGGGAGCCAGTCTCCAGTAATGACATCTAATGGGACGCCTTCAAAGCCATCTGTCACCAACACCCAAAGGAATGCAGAATACACCACCACATCCCAAATGGCCTCCAGTGAGAAAATTTTACCCTCAAATATACGGGCATTCCTCTCTAGCCAGACCACCAAAGGACAGCCAAGGATAAACAGGCCCATAACACCTTTCCTCTCTCCAATCTCCCAAAACATCCATAATGAATCTCAAGCATAGACGAAATGCTAGCAGGAGAGGCCCAGCTCATATCACACATGCCAAAAATTCACTGCCAAATCCAACCAACCAGGGGGCAATGTAAGAACAGGTGGCCACTGTCTCACTACTCCTGCAACACATCACACAAATATCTGGACATTAAGCTTTGTTGGGTCTTCTCACCTGCAAGTTTTTATTTGTAGTAACTCCTCCTCTTTATCTCTCTGGAACCTTCCTAATTCTTCTCTTCTTCCTTTTTCCTCTCTAAAATATTTCCCACCACTGCATCAAATCTCTCTACATTCCTATCTCTTGCTCCCTCTCTCTCCCTAGAAGCTTCTATCTTTATTGCCCCATGGAAGAAGTTTTCCTACAACCCAAGTCAGTGAAGATGACCAACTCTTAGAGTCGGTAGTTACGAATATAAAAAAAGGGCTTAATTGTGCAACTTGAGTATAGCTAGTGTGTGAATGATTAAGGTGTGCCTAGAGTACAAGTAGTGGAGGGTAGGGGTGTAATCGAGTCGAGCCAAGCTAAGCACTAGAGTGTTCAAGCTCGGCTTGGTAGCACTAACATTGTGCTTGAGCTAGGCTCAAACTCGACTGAAACTTCACCTACTTTGCTCAACCTTGAGTCGGTAAATTTTCAGGTAGTTCGGGCTCAACTCGAGTGGTCAACTACCCCATCAGAGTGAAAAGCAGAACACTTGTCCACCTATCATTGGGTAAGGAGAGCATTAATAGCAGACGTAACTATTAATCAGTTAGGTTTTCCATATATGCTAGCTTACAGACACGTTTAGTTGAGGACTGATGACGTCACATGTAGGTGATATAACTTAACAACTCATTGGAATTTATTGGCCCAATTAATGTGAGCATAGCTTTGACCTTTTCTATCATCAAAATACTAATTTTTGTTGAACATTCACATGTCAGATTTCTATCATCAAAATACTAATTAATGTGAGCATAGCATTGACCTTTTCTATGCATACAATTTTATTTAAGAACAATTTTATTCGAGTACAAACCTGTTCTTGTATGAGTCAACTTTTACTACTATTGCCTAATTAGAGCTATTACAAAACTCTCTATTTCAACGAGCCTGATAGAGCTTAACCAAGTCGAGCCAACTGTTACTCAAGCTCTACTTTTTTAACATTCTTGGGTCTTTAAACCCCCAAAATCCCATTTTTTTACATTTGTCACTCAATTCAAATTCAATCTTTAACTATTTTTTGTCATTTTATTATTGAAACTCCTTTAGATCAATTTTTCAACTATCACAATACTAGTAGGTTCACCGCCTCTTTGTTCCATCAAATTGGTACAAGATCTTAACCATGGTAAGACACTTTGACGTGACAGAGAACATGATGGAGAGAAAATCAAGCCATGCATACAAAGATGACTAAGATGTGGTATATGATTGAAGATTTGTCTCACAAGTTATGCAAATGCTTCAGCAAAAGGACGTGCAAAGCCTTGTATGGATTTTTCAAAAGGCAACCACAAACGCTCAAACATACCAAAAGGTTGTCTTGAAGATGTATTTATTAAAAGAGATGATGAAAACATGTTTTATTAATCAAAGGTAGTTTTGAAACTTGGGATTCTCCACCAACGTAAAATGATTATCCTGATGATGACATGAATGAATTATATCCTTCAATTGTTAATTCTAAATGTCAAGTTTTCAATGAATATTCCAAGAATACTTGCGAAGCATTGATGTTTGGCCCATACGCAATGCTACAAAAGCCCTGCAGGTGTTTGAAGGATGTCCAAAGAAAGCAAGTTCATCTATATTGATTGTTCAACCACTACTGTTTGAACCAAGGCAATATGTTCAACCACTATTGATTCTCCTTCTATGCATGATTACTACTTTCATGGAATTGATACTCCTTTAATTGGCAAAGCATTGGATTTCATAATGACCTTAGAGTATTACAAGGGAGAAAAAAATTTTGATCATACATGGGAGGACTTTAAGGGGCATGTATGATGCAACAGCAATAGCTTGATCAAAGAAGAAGCACCCTCTTTGGAAGCCAATGCCAAGGAAGAGTATGAAGGGAATCTTAAGACATGGGTCCACCTACTCCAGCAGCCTATTTTCAAGAATTGATGGAGAAAATTTATCACCATGAGGTGCTGTAGGAATTTTTGGAATTTTGTTAGAGTTTATGTGCTACTGGTAGAAGTTTTCTTTGCTAGTACCTTCTTTAGGAAACCTAGTTACTTCTCTACAAAGCTAACTAATTGTTTCTTTAGGAACTACCTAGATGTTCTTTTAATTCCATATCCTCGTCATTCTCTAAATCTGAATCCCATTCAAATTGTCTTATTTTTCTTCTATATTTCCTCTTAAACCTATCATTCTCTAATCAAACTCATTCCCACTTAATTCCACAAAAATCTCACCACCTTCCTTTGCAAGGCAGCCCTTATCATTAAAGTTAAAAGGCTGCCCTGCATCAATGAATGAATTTGATGCAGCACAACCTAGATAATGTTGTATGGAGCTGTTATGGTGGGCTTAAGGCTTATGATTTTAGGTTTTAAAGGGTAGAAGGCTTTGTAGTTGAACTAGGTTTGGAATAGACCAAGGTTTAAAGGTATTAAGTGGCTGGAATTTCAATAAATAGTTGCTGGAATTTCTGGACAGCAACTTCTTTAAGTTTAGAATGCTAGGACAAAGGCTTATGGTGTGGCAATAGGGTTAAGGTTGTGGGAGTAAGGTTTTAGGTTGAAAAGACAATGAAAATAGGGGCTGGTTGTGGGTTATTTAGAAAACACAGCACTCTAGAGAATTGGAGAAAAGAGAAGAAGTCTAGTAGAAGAAGAAGAGAGAAGCTAGGCAAGCATGCCTTCAATAACCATATCAAAATACACAATATTTCATTAATCAAAGTCTAAATTCGTTTGGTACAATAACCTTTATTTATAGACTCTAGAAAACTTGCAAGGCAAACAAAAACCTTCTAAAAACAAGCCTAACCAATATAGAAACCAACTAGGACTCAAACTCTACTAAAATAAATAGTTTCTAAACTCCTAATGGACTCAAACTAGGAAACAACAAAAATAGAAACTTTTAGAAAACAGAAAGCCTAATCAAATTAGAAAGCATATAAAACAGAAAGTTATTTGAAAGCATAGTAGAATCACTCAAATACCCCTAACCATCAAAATATTCACATACAATGAACATCCCAAATAAATCATAATCTACCCTTTCTTCTTAACATGCTCTTCATCACAATTCAAAGAGACACATAGTATGTGTATAAGACTAAGATCGAGCCTACTTTTAGAAAAGTTATTTGAAAGCAATATATAATGATGATTTGTGTCCAAAAATGCACTGCTCATATATTCTAAGAAGAGGGGCAAATCACAAGCTTATATTCATTGTGCAAGATTTCTCATCAGTGAATTAAGGCTGATGTGGAGTGTTTATTCAGGGAAGGACAACGGAGGAAGAAAGGTTATGATACAGCAGCAGTAGCTTTGTTCAAGATGAGGAACCCTATTTGGAAGCCAAGGCCAAGGAAGAGTACGAAAGGAATCTTAGGACATGGAATTCATCTACTCTAGCAGACTATTTTAAGAATTGACCCCCAAAAAAAAAAAAAAAAAAAAAAAAAAAAAAAAAAAAATCCAAAACAAAAAGGAAAAAAGTTTAGCAGAATAGGGTGCTCAAGGAATTTTTGGAATTTTGTTATAAGTTTTTGCACTAATGGTAGGATTTCCTTAGCTAGTTGCTTCTTTAGGAAGCTACCAACTTGACTCTCTAGGAAGCCACCTCATTGCTTCTCTAAGAAGCTACTTAGTTTCTTATGTAGGAAGCTAGCGGCATAATCTAGTTTCTTATGTAGGAAGCTAGCGGCATAATCTGTCCCTTCAGTTATGTAACCAGGCTCATTCTCTAAGAAGCTCCCTATTCTATAAAAGCTTGTAATATGTTCTCTTTTGGATAGCTTTAAAAGCCTTGAAAAGTTGAAAATTAAATTTGTTTCCTAGTGTTACTAATAGTGTCTTTCCCTTTCTCTCTTAGCTCTTCCTCTAATTCTCTCTTCTTTGACTCTCATTTTTTATTCTCTCTTATTTCGTTCTCTACTCTCTTGTTCTTCAAGAATTCCCCTCCTCTCTCTCACTCTCTCTCTCTCTCTCTCTCTCTCTCACTCTCTCTCTCTCTCTCTCTCTCACACACACACACACACACACACACATCCAATCAGTTCCGCATTCTCATCATTCTACAAATCTGAATCCTATTTAAATAGGCTTCTCTCTTCTACCTATGTCCTTGAACCTCTTATTTTTCCATTCCAATCCCTTTCCAGTTTCCACTTAATTCTACACAAATCTCACCCACCTTCCTTTGTAAGACAGCCCTTATCCCCAGATCTACGAGGCCATCTTGCATCTGTTTGCTGATCAAACGATCTTACATTTTCCTAACCGGACAATTTCTTTCTTCCATTCTACCACAATGGTAACAAATGCAGAGCTATCATCTAAGTTTGAGGCCTTATCAAAAGATAATCATGCCACAAAAAGATGTCAAGACCACAAAAAAAGATGTCGAGGCTACCAAGAACAATATTGCATGGCTTAAAGGTGAAGTACAGTTTATTGCCACTACTTTAGAGATGAAAGCAATCAAGGAGAGATTGTCAGCTATTGCCCTTCGTAAAAGACCCGTGGAAATGACTACTACTCAAGAACATGGATCCTTTAGTCCTGGTACAACTTCAACCCCAACACTTCAATCATTTCTTGTGACCATTCCTTCCTCAAATTTGCATAGAACCAACCTTATTCACTCGCAAACTCAATCGCTTCAACCATATAGTGGTCCAATGTATCAAGCTGTTGTCCAAAGGAAATTATTTCAACTTCATCCTTATTTGTAGCCCTAGGATACATATTCTTTTATAACTGACTGTAATCAATCTTTTCAATATTATTTTAGAATTTCAAATTCAAGAGACATTCTTGGGCTCTAAAATATAGAATCGCACTTGTTCACATTCCAGCTTCGATTCTACTTCAATATGTAACTATTTTCTGTTATTGTATTGAAGGAAATTCCTCTTTGGTACAGTTTTTTTCACTATTGCGGTAACTAGACAGCAAGTTGTCTCCTTTCTACACCAGTGTATTAGTGTATTTGAATACTATTAATAAAAGTACTATTTTTGGGTTCCGCTGGATTTCAACTCTATAGGCTCCCTGTAGACATAAACCAAATTAGAAATGAAATCCTATATAGTTCCTTTACTAATAAATTCATCAATGCTAGCAAAATCACGCCATCTGATAGAGCACCCAATTAAATTTCGCTTCACATAAGCACAGACCTATTTAATCTAGTATAATGGACTTCCACCAAAGTTTTCAATCCTTAATCAAACAATTGCTTCCATAGGAATTATATCAGATCTCATCCTACTCTTATTCATGACATTATCAAGAGATACTCCCATGATCTTGACATGTGTGCACGCACACACTCACAAACATAACAAATTTGTGAAAAAACAATTTCTGCAATAAAAATAAACCATGGAGTTCTAATAACCAAATAATTTTTACCAAAAAAATATCTACAAGTATAAAATATGGAGGTAGGAAGTCAATAGCACAGTAAGCTTTAAAAAAAATTTATAGTCATAAGTTGCTTTAAAATAAAGATGTGGTGCCACTGGCACCACATCTAATCTATATCATGCAAACAGAAAATTTAGGAAAGAAAATAACATGTTTAATATTAAAGCTCATAAACAATATAAATGACAGCTAAAATGCAATATTACAGTCTTACCTCAGTATCCCCGTCCCACAACCTACATCCAACACAACTGCATCATTCAGCAGCGATGGATTCCTCAAAATAGCTTGTGAATAAGCATCCATTCTTACCTGCATAACCAGAATATGATTCTTTACAGTACTTTTTTTTCTTTTGATAAATTCTTTACTACTAAGACAGCATCAACAAACACAGTAAACATCAATTCGTGGAACCTTCTTATAGAATAGACTCACAGTCTAACACAACTAGAAGTTCAATCTACTAAAAACTTAGGAGAAAATCTTGTACCTTATCACTTAGCATCTCTCTGTGGATGCCAAATGAACTGTATGCCCCAAAATAATTCTCATTCACATTCTTAATTTCCTTTGCAACAACTTTTGCAAAAGAAACCCTCAAATGCTTATCTTTTGGCCTTCTATCAGATAAACCAATATGTCCTTTTGCATCATTTCCAACTATCGCCTTCTCTGCAGGATCTGCCATTTTCAAATAGCCATTGGAAGCAAAAGCAACCTCCTTCATTCCATTTTCATTAGAAGTGCTAGCCTCCAATGCAAACGTTTCTATAGCATTCTCATCATCAATGCAAATCCCTTCCAAATCCTTCATATCCCTCATTAGTTCTTCTTTGTCTAAAGATGAATAGTCTTCTTCACCTTCATCATCTTCACCAAAACTGTACAAGAGTGAATCCTCTGGAATGAAAGGTTTTAGATATTTATCATCATCCCAAAGAAGCATACTGTCCTTGAAACTGAATGTTTCATGTAAATGATTCCGCAAATTTTGCTCAGACTGACAAGTAAGCCCACAACTCCAACATCTATTTTCTGCCACCTGGTAAACAAAGGAAAGGATAGCTGATAAGCAAATATTAATTAATTAACTTTCAAAATGCTGTACTTGCTTACTCAATTCGTACAATATCATACTACAATAATTAATTCAATGATTAACAGACTTGGCCACATGAATACATAAGCTTAACTCCTTAGTGTGGTTACTTTTCATCACTGGATTCATAAGCAATAATCAGAACAGCTGCCTATAGGAGTATAGGGAAGTGCCAACAAAGATTTCTTTAAACGTCTACGATATATTTAAATGTCAATGCCTGATTCCCTGTGCAAAGACAAATTGACTATATGGCAGAGTAATGAAAGAAAACCTATTGTTAAGTTTCCAACTTACAAGCCTAAGCGTATAAGTGGAGGGCCCAAACAGGTAATATGAAGACATGTTTTAACTCGATATTTAATCGATGTAGGATGTGGGACTTCCCAACACTCTCCCTCCCTCACGTGCAGGCCTAACAATATTCAAATGGCCTGTCATGTCATGTGGACAATAAAGACGGGCTCACGAGTGAAACGGGCCCAAGAATGACATGCTATGATACCATGTTAAGTTTCCAACTTACAAGCCTAAGCTTATAAGTGGAAGGCCCAAACAGGTATATGAAAACATGTTTTAACTCGATAATTAATCAATGTGGGATGTGGGACTTCCCAACACCTATGATATACTGACCGTACAAGTTTACTAAAATCCCAATGTCTTGAAAAATAGAAAAAGCAATACTCACAAATATTTATAAAAAAAATAAAATAAAATAACCTTCAGTAATCCTTTGCTCCCTAGTCCCTTCAACAGTTCAACCTCTAAAAGCTCGCAATATCAAAAACTAATTAATGCAATGATTTCTCCTTCCATTTGGAGATCAATCTGAGCAGGCTAAGATTGAGTAGGGGTTAAGATGGCATATCAATGAGCCTAAGAATGTTACTAACATAAAAATGTAGCAAAGTTGGCAGGCTTCATTTTGAATGGCTTAGAGGGCTAGGGTCCTTCCAAGTTGGAATCATGTTTGGATTAATCCAAGGGTTTCAGCAATTCATAAATTACACCCAACCCTTTTGATCACCGAAATCTTACTATGCCCAGAAAGCCATACAAACCCTTGAAAACACAGCACGAAATATCCAATCTAGATCACATGCAGTCCAATCTCATTGAAACCAGTTGACAATATAGTGACAAGTAATGCAAATGATCCACCCTTCAAAATCAGTCTTGTAGATGACAAGGAAAGTAGAAATACCCATCTCAAAGGATCAATAATTGAGTATAAATATTTATATACAAATCAGCCTTTACGCAAATAAATAATAGGAATGCTAGAGGTTATCTTAGGACTTAGTACTAAATATTCTTAGCAGCACACTAACCACTACAGGCTCTAATTAAAATACAATAAAATGATTTAACTGGAATGATCTCATATATGCTCCAAATCCAAAACATCTTACTCAGCACAAGGTTCAGCACTAAGAAAACATAAGCTATGAATAACCATGAAGAGAAACTTCATCAAATCAACCTCCCAGTGATAAAACTATAAAGGTTCCAACTTGTCAAGGAAATTCACAAAAATCCCTCATCTGGCCCCATGTGCAACTTTAAGAAACCTCTTTTCCTTATCCTCATTATTTTTTCCTTTTTTTTTTCTTTGTTTGAGAGGAAGAAGTAATCAACAAAACATTTCTATCAATGTTGAATAAGAACAGCATCAAAAACAAGATTTTCCAATTAATTTGTACCTGATAAATAAAACAGAGCAAGAGAAGCCAAAGTCTAAATCCTCCACTGAAAATGTGCCCTTTTTTTTTTGGTACACGACAAAAACCGGGCATATATAAGTTTTCGTTCTCAGTATCGGGAAAAAAAACAATACAAAATACAAAACACAACAAAAACAAAGTGAAATTTTTATCAAATTACGCTTTTTCTTTTCCTTTTTTTTTTTTTTTTTTTTTGGTTCACATTGGATGGGAGTCAAGCCCCTGACCTACTCTAACGCCACCCCACTCCACCTTCAAATAGCACATTTTCGAGAACTGTTTTCTCGAAAATAACCCGTTTTCTCTGTTTCCGTTTTCTGTTCAAGAAAAATGAAACCACTGAAAATGGTATGCTTACAAAATTCCTCACTGTTCTGTGGAAATGCATTTCGGAAAACAGTTATCAGAAAATGGAACCAAATACGCCCTTAACGTTTAGTTATTTGGAAACCATACTCACAGAAAACATTAAGATTCAAAACTTATTCTTTATTTAACTTTCCTACGCTTTCTCGGAACCCAAACAGTGTACAAATGAAGACATCAACACTGACCTGAGACCTGACGTAGTTAATGAGCTTGAAGCAACCGTAGAAATCCAAACTCAAGGCTTTCTTTACACCGTGAAAATCGAAGCGGTGAGTTGAACGGCAGTGCTCAAAGAGCTCATCGCACGAACTGTACTTGGAATCGCAGAACAAACACGTAAGATCCGACTCTGAACCCTCTTCTTCTTCTCCTTCTTCATCACCGTCTGCTCTCCAATCTTCCCAGTCTTCGATCTCTTCTTCTTCGTCTTCTTCTACTTCGTCTATTTCGTGTGTCTCTTCGTTCTTCGTGAGCTTCTTCGCCATGGAGATTGGTCGATGGAGAGACCAGTGTGGTTTAGTTCGGGACTATGGATGGATACGTTAAACCCCCACAGAAACCCTAAATTCTCCTAAATCCTAATGGTGGTGCGAGTTTGCCACGTCAGCATTAAAGGTGTGAGGGGTCCCAAATTCCCAATTGTCTCATGAAAAGGTGACCGCTAAATTATTGATCAGTTTTCACAAACCTTTTACAACCTTCCCCGGGTTTAATTTCAAAAATAACCCTTTTATTTATAATATATATATATATATATCTATATCTATATCTATATCTATCAATCTATCTACTACCTATAAATCTATCTATCTATTTACTATCTATCTACTACCTATAAATCTATCTACTATCTATCTATCTACTACCTATAAAAAGATGAATGTAAAAAAAACTTTTGATTGACTAATATACTCTTATTTTAATTTTTAAATACACAATTACTCACCCTTCTGTATATATAGGAAATATAGTAATATGAAAACTATAATTCTAAAACACATGCCTTAATATATTCTAAAACACATACCTTAATATATAAAACACAAATAGGAATTCAAAGGAAATAGAATTATAATTCCTATATAATAAATAGAAATATATAGGAATATAGAAACTATAATTCTAAAACAACAGCCGGAACACATACCTTAATATATTTTAAAACACATACCTTAATATATAAAATACAAATAGGAATTCAAAGAAAACGAAAACTATAATTAATATATAAAAATAAGTAAATATCAACACGTGTAACGCACGTGTGCACCAACTAGTATATATATATATTGATTGTTCGCCTTTCTCTTGGTTTACCATTAGAAAATTCAACAAAAATAAATCATGTGAATCCATTATCTATCTATCTATCTATATCTATATCTATATCTATTCTATATCTATATCTATATACTATATCTATATATATATATATATACACTACCTATAAAAAGATGAATGTGAGAAAAACTTTTGATTGACTAATGTACCCTTATTTTAATTTTTAAATACACAACTACCCTTCTGCATATACAAGAAATATAATATTATAAAATACATACCTTAATAAGAATTCTAAGAAAACTATAATTTATATAAGCACATACCTTAATAAGAATTCTAAGGAAACTATAATTTATATAAACCCTAACAATATTACATATAAATACAAATAGAAATACATTATAAAAATCATAAAGCCTTAATACAAGAAAGAACAACTACTGCTTCATTTTTCTGCATCTTCTATGTGCTTTGTCTGGTATGTAGTTTTCAATAAACTTGACTCATATATAAAAATTATGTTTAAACATTTAAATCTCTGCCTGCATAAACATTTAAATCTCTACCTGCATTGCATAACTGGACTTTTAAATCTCTATTTGAATTGCAAAATTAGTAAGAAAAAGAAGAGAATCAAAGACGAATCAGTTGAATAAAAATAAAAAGATGCATGCTTGAACATAAACAAATGAAAACCCAAATTAAGAGGCCAAAAAAAAAAACAAAACAAAACTTGAATTGCATAAGTAAAGTTTTGAATAGCACATATAATCTTTGATTATTTTCTAAGGGTTCGCAAATCAGAAAAGATTTGAATTGCATTGTTGAACTTTTAAATTACTGCTGTTACATAATTTTCATATTTTGTTGAGAATTCATATATAATTTCTGATTTTTGAAAATAATCAAGTTAAATTACCAAGAAAAAGAAGAGAATCAAAGACGATTCAATTGAAAGAAAATTAAAAAAGAAGCAGGCTTGAACAAAACCAAAACAAAACCCAAAAAAAAAAAAAAAAAAAAAACCATTAACAAATGCACAAGAAAAAAAGAAAATAAAAAGGGAAAGTCTAATGAACCACCAAAAAAAGTCCCTATCAAATCGTGAGGTTCATGAAACTTTGCAATATCTATCTACAAACCCAAAATACCAAACTAAACAAAACAAAACCAAAAAGAACAAAAAGAAAAGAAAATAACTTAGATCACAACCCCAAAATAAAAAGAAAAAAGAAAAAAAGAAAGGTTCAAAATCATTTTTTTTTTTTGTTAAATGTACAAGCCCAAAAAAATAAAATCACAAGCAATGATCCACCACGCATCGACAAATAAAATATATATATATATCGAAATCAAGTCATAATTTTTTTTTCTTTTATTTTAAATAATGGTAATTTAAGAAAAATGTACAGGACATACCTTAGATAAAAACCGATAAATTGATGACATCTATTTATGTGGAATGAATCTACAGGAAGGTGTAGATTGTAGTACATCATAAAAAAAATAAAAATAAAAAAGGATGGCATGTCTGTAGGGTTTGCAAAGCCGCGCAAGTCTTGGTTTTGATTTTTGTAAGACTAATTTACTAATAATTTGCTATTAAATCTTTTAACTATGGCGTAAATATGTTTTGATTGGAGAAAGAGACAAAGAGTGAAAGAGAGAGCCTTTAGTTTCAGCATTGAAAGTTTCACAAAACCTTCAAAGAACCTATGTATAATGAAGTTTCAAAAATAATTTTAAACACTATGATTTAGGAAAGTTAATGAAAAAAAAAATAGTAATCATATCAAAAGAAATAAAGGATTGAGTAATCAAAGTGCTTCATCTTATGCAAAGGCACGATAAAATTATTAAATTAAAAAAATTATTATCATTATTGAAAAAAATAATTTAACTAAAAAAAAATTCACGTGCAACACACGTGTCCACCAACTAGTGCTGTTAAAGGGCCATTTCTTATTTTATTGTTATCCATTAATTTATTTTGAAATATACAGCCCAAAAAAAAAAAAAAAAAAAACCTTATTTCAATATCTATAGTAAATCATGTTGGTTGACCACGATTATTGCAAAACCGTGGCGGGCAAACACGATTTTAGCCTTGGTCTACCTCTCTTATACTGCCAAACAAACCTTGTATAAAAATTTTAAACCCATCCCAAAATCATGTTGGCTAATAACGAGTTTAGGTTGAATTTTATACAGCCAACATACACCGTATAAACAAGAAAATCATGGGGGCGCACCAGGATTTTAGGTGATAAAAATCTAATATCGTACTCACTCTCACTCTCATTCTCCTTCTCTCTCTCTCACTCTCACTCTCACTCTCTGTCTCTCTTGATCTCTTTTTGAGTTACCAGGCCGCTGACGTCAAAGCTCCGTCCTCTGCCGTAGACATCAAAGCCCCATCCTTCACCATTGACGCCAAATCTGAGTTACCAGGCCACCGACTCTACCTCTGTCACGTTCTCTCAAGGACTATCTCGACTTAGATCCACCATCATTGGGTTTCCATTCGCCGTCGACGATATCCAACTCACACATTTAAGTATAGGTACGACCCTTTCCGATCTATATATCGATCGAAATTTAAGGCTTCCTTACCCCTTCTCTCTCTCTATCTTGCTATGAAGCCCATCAACGGGAAATATATATTTTGTTTCCATACTTTATCCATTTGAAAATATATGAATTGAAAATTAGTAGATAATGCGTTCAGTTGGTCTGATTGTTGGATAGGTTGGACCTGGAGTATATGGATTTTGTGCAAAAATTGAAAATTAGTAAATAATGGACACACGCACACAAAGTAAATAATGGATAAAAAAAAAATTCCTACACTAGGATTGTAACTAGAAAATCAAAAAAAGCATATGAACATCTCTTAAGATTTGCTTTTAATTTTAGAAATAGCCGAAAATTATTAAAGTAGTTATCTTTTTATTCTCCCCCCCCCCCTCCTTTTTGGGATGAATTTCGGGGTTAATGGCCCCATTTCTGTCATTGGTCACATCAATTGAGTCCTATGTAATGTCCCTTATCACTGTGCTAAGATGACTTAGGAGGTTGGTTTAGAATTGAAAATCTTGGCATTGCTGAAATTATTTTATTTTATTTTTTTTATGAAGTAAGATATGTATTAATAACAACGGAGCATAGCCCAAGTACATGAAAAGGTCAATAAAGTGAACAAAAGTGAGATTGTTACAATTAACATAACTAGAATACCACCAAAAAAAAAAAAAAAAAGAAAAGAAGAAGAGAGAGATTTAACAAAAAAAAGATTTAATGTCAATGAGCGACTTTTGCATTGCTGAAATTTTGTGTCCTAGTAATAATTATTATAATTATTAAAATCTCCATTTTATTGGTTTTGGAGGAATTGGAAATTTTAGACTTGCAGCAATTTTCCATGGCATACCGAAAGTAAAACATTTGTTACCAACTTTCTGATAATATTTGCCTTAGATTCTATAAAATCTATCAATTCTTTTGCAGTGTGTGAAATTTGCTTTGGATTCCAAAAAACCTTTGAAATCTTTTGCTCAACATATTTTGTCAAATTTGCCTTGGATTCTAGAAAGCTTTTCAAATCTTTTTGCATGACATCTTTTTGTCAAATTCTCCTTCCCACGAGATTTTATATTGGTATTTTTATTTTTATTTTGTTGGCTAGGTTTTAAATTGGTAATTAAATGAGTACAATTCCAATTTACAACCACACGGTAGGGATGTGCATGGGTTGGTTTGGAGCGGTTTAAGGGAGAAACTGTCAACCAACTCGCCAAAAGCGGTTTGTAAAATTTTCAACCTGCTGCCAAACCATTAGTCCTAAAAACAAGTGGATTAGTTGATTTTTTTTGTGGTTTCAAACCAATAGTTTGGGCGAATTGGACAGGTTGTACCATCCCATATCACATTGATAGAATCAAGTCTAATTAAAAAATGATCTCTATCTTTATTAATAAACTAGATATTATGCAATTAGAAGTAGAAATCCAAATGATATTTAAAAAATTTTATAATTGGTAAAAACCCATAAATGTATCTCCCCTTTAGGACAATTTCTAATCAAACCAACATGTTTTGTCTTTTTGATCAATAAAATCCATAACTTTATACCAATTCTACAAAACTATACAAAATGATCTAATCCAATACAAGGAACAAGCATCTAAATAGAATTAACAAAGATGCAGGAGAACATAAAGGCAAAAGAACCACCAACAATACAAAATACGCAAAAATCTGCTCCTCCAAGCCAAAAAAGCAAGATGATGTCCATAAAAACAAGCCAAAAGAACCACCAACAAGATAAAATACGCAAAAGTCTTATCCTCCAAGCCAAAAAAGCAAGATGATGCCCTCAAAAAGGATTATATTTTAAATAAATGACGTCCAACGGTCTAGTTCCACAGCAATCTGGTTTCATTGCAAATCAAACTCCAACATGCTAGGAATTTATCAATCCTCAACTAAAGTTGATCCAACAATAGTAGTTAATCTAGAAAATTCTGAAAAATAGAACATGTTATTAATATTGTTATTGAAAAGTACCTAAACTAAAATAATTATTAAAAAATCAACTTGCAATAAATTCAACTCAAGACAAATGTTACCTTACTCACTTTCTTTAGAGTTTTTAACGTCATCCATAGCTTCTCTAAGATTGATTAGATTTGGTGAAGACCGTAACCAATTTTGTGCACAAATAAGAGCTTCCACCATCTTTAGAGTCAAATTACTCATAAATGGATCGAGTACACGATCACCAGTACTAAAAGCTGACTCGAAGGCTATTGTAGAAACTGGAACAGCCAAAACATCTCTTGCTATTTGAGATAGAATCCTATATTTATGGCTATTAAGCTTTCACCAAGCCAAAATATCAAAGCTAGAATTGCTTAGATCCTCACAATTCTCTGCCAAAAACCTTTCCACCCCTAACTTATTCTTTATACTATATTCTTCTTCCAAGTGTTTTTTATATTGAAAGGCCCACAGTTTACTAGCATCTTCCTCATTTTCATCAATCTCCATCGCTTGAGAAGCTTGACTTGCACTAGATGTTGTAACATTAGCACATGAGTCTTTCTTAACATAGTGCCCATACAAGTGAATCAATTTGAACTTCACTCTTTCTGTTAGTTCTTTTGCCATGCTATTCTCATACACTTGAGCAAATGAAAATCTGACATATCTCAATTTATAACAAAGGTCTAGGACAACAGCTACATACAACAAGAAATTAATATTATCAAAATTTTCCCAATATTTGTCATATTTCCTTCTCATGAGATTTGCCATATCACCCAACACCCTATCCCCACTTTTACACAATGATATTAACTTAGATTGCACCGCCATAAGTTTATGGGAAAATGCATTAGATGTCACATATAAAGAGCGAGAAAACTTTAAGGTCACATTGTAAAAAAGTTTCAAAAATCGAATAAAGACTCTAGCATTGTCCCAATCATCCATAGTAAGAGGCCCAATCCTCTTCCTCCCCCTTCCTCTCCCTCTTCCTTTCCCACCCTCATTCTCATCTTCATCTTCCTTGAAAAATGAAAGGTATCATGGGTCATCCTCTTCTAACCACTCAAAGGCTTATTGAAATTTCTCAGCAGCCTCCAACATCATATAGGTGGAACATTTAGGCATACTAAACTTTTACTAGGAATCTTCCCATGCTCCACACAATTCTTAAAAGTTTGAAACCGAAAAGGAGAAGACCTAACATACCACACTACGTTTCGAATCTTGGCAATTGATTCATTTTGGTCTTTTAAACCCTCACACACAATGAGATTGACAATATGTGCACAACACCTCATATGAATAAATTCATGTTCCAGGATGGTAGAATTCCAATCTTTAGTTTTCCTTTCCAAATATCTAATAGCACCATCATTAGAGCTTGCATTATCAACAGTGATGGTGAAAATCTTATTAATCCCCCACTCTAGTAAACACTTTTTAACATGCTTGCCAATTGTCTCACCCTTATAATTGGGAACTAGACAAAAATTAAGAATTCTTTTTTGCAAGTTCCAATTAGCATCGATCCAATGAGCAATGAGACACATATAATTCAGATTTTGGATTGATGTCCAAGTGTAGGTGGTTAGACAAATACGTTGCTTCTTATGGGCTTTCTTCAATTTTCCCTTCTCTTCATAAAAGAGTTTCATAGAATCACGAGTAACAGTAGTACGACAAAGGAGAGTAAACTTGGGTTCCAAAACTGCACAAAAAGACCTAAAACCTTCCTTCTCCAAGTGCCTAAAAAGTAACTCATCAATAATAATCATCTTTGCTAGTGCATTTCTACATGCTTTGTCACTATAATTCATTGCTTTAAGAGCACCACTACTAGCACCATCATGTTCTTTCCCCTTCTTACTTCTTTTTTAACAAAACAAAGAGTTTGTTGTTTTGGGTCCACAACCCTATAAGGATACTTCATGCATTAACTTTTTAAATGAGCCCACATATTACTAGTTCTATCTATTTTTCCACAAGCACCATAATCTTTCCCACAATAGTTACATACAGCCCTAGGGTATTCAGGATCACCATATTCAATGATAGTGAAATGCCCTTAAATTTTAGACTTTTTTTGGAATCTGGTGCTTTAGAAGGGTGTGAACGGGCTTCACCTTTGGTGGGGACGAGGACTTTTGGGGGTTTTCTATTAGCATCTTCACAGATAGTAGCCCCACTTAGATTTCCCTCCTTGTTAAGTTTCCAACTTAAAAGCCTAAGCTTGTAAGTGGAGGGCCCAAACAAGTATATGAAGCTATGTCAAACGTAATATTTGGATGATATGGGATGTGGTATATTTTCAACACTCCCCCTCACGTGCAGGCTTAACATAGGCCTGTCACATGGGCAACAAATATAGGCTTAATAGGCCCAAGAAAGACATGCTCTGATACCATGTTAAGTTTCCAACTTAAAAGCCTAAGCTTGTAAGTGGAGGGCCCAAACAAGTATATGAAGCTATGTCAAACCCAATATTTGGGCGATATGGGATGTGGTATATTTTCAACACTCCTGGGTCTCCTCTATAATCTATTAAAAAAAATATATATATACACAAAGAAAATTAGTGTTCATCTGGACATTAAAATGTAATTCAGAAAATATAAGACAAATTAATTCTATTAATATAATTTCTCTTGAATGTATTGCATAAAGAAGAAAAAAAAACAAAGAAGAAGAACAAAGAGATAGAAAGAGAGTGACAGTGACAGTGAATGGAACTTGCAAGAAAGGAGGTCAAACCAGAAACGTAGTGCACTATGCAGTAGACTAGCAATGAGAAGATAAAAGAGCTGAAAAGACGATGAAGGTGTGAGGTATTTCATCTATGAGTAATTCTAATTTTATTCTTCTATTTACCAACCATTTTCACATATCTCAATGAGCCTATGCGATGATCTGATCCTTAAATTTGCCAATTAGCTAGCAATAGCCACCAAGACATTGATTGTAGCCTTTGTCTCCATGAGACTTGAGAGAATCTGTGACATTCCCTTGTTCAATTTAGATAATAGATATTTCTTATATTTTTCTACAATTATTTATTTATAGTTTAATATTGTTTACTTTAATATGGTTGGATAGTGATGTGATTTTTACAGGTTTCTTTCAGAAGTTGATAACTTGGGATGTCCTATTTACAGTCGGGATGCTGCCGAAATTTTCATTGGATTTTTTTATGTTTAAAACGAGGAAGTAGAGTTTTAAGATGTGATTTATTAGGTGTAATTGTGAAATCTAAATCTTATATGGGTAATGAGGTTGTGATTGGATACTGATGTGAGTTGTATAGGTTTTTTTGACAAGTCGATAACTTGGAATGTCTTGTTTACAGTTGGGACCATGCCAAATTTTTCATTGGATTTTGGGCATGAAGTATATAGTTAATGTAGCCTGATTGTTCTTTTTGATTATACAAATCCTACTAAATAAAGCAATGAGCTTTGTAGATAACATTTTGAGAGACATTAAGATTTTGGGTATTGATTACAATAAAGGTAACATGTAAATCAGATTACTTACCTCGCTTGATGAAAATGGCTGAAAATTTGATTCGCAAAGGTAAAGCATATGTGGATGATACACAACTTGAGCAAATGCAGAAAAAAATAATGGATGGCATCGAGTCAACATGCAAGAATAATAGCATAGAGAAGAATATGGAATTAATCCCTTATTGAATAAATTCATGTTTATTAAATATTAATTTTAATCATGTTTTTTTTGTTTTTGTTTTATAAGCTCTAAATGTGAATATTAGCTTTAACAACCGAGGTGGAATCATGTTGTCCATTGCATTTACTGTGATCACATTGGGCTTATTTATTTTTAAGAAGATAAAATAGCATAACTGTAATTAAGTGTGGAAAATGAAAAGGTAATGTAAAATTAAGACAATGGCGAATTTCCATTTCCCTTTCCCTTACATTTCGTCCTCCTAAAATCCAAATTGGGCACTTATAATTTTAAGGAAAACAAAATTTGCTACAAACATATAATTAAATAATGTTTTTTGAAAATAAGTTGGTGGATTGCCATAGTTTAGGAAATGGCCCAACTCAAGGTCTTTGATTAGCCTAATGCAACACAAATTCCCTCAATTGGCATTTTTTTAATAAAAGAACATGCCCCAAAAAAATTTTATATTTTCACTTCTTTTCAAGTGACTCAAGTGTATTCATATGGTAAAGTTTATTGACCCTTCATGTTATGAGGGTTGCGCACACACACACACATACATATTGTGTGTCACACCCGCAATGGTGGACACTTGTCATTAAATCAAGTTTGGTATTGCACAAACTCAGCTTGTGAAGCTTAATCTTGGCTAGGGATGTGTGCAGGTCGGTTTGGTGGGTTAGAACATTTCTAACCCGCCATTAAACCATATGTGCTAAAAAATCAGTGCATTGGTTGATTTTTTAGGCAGTTTGTTACTATCAGTTTTGGGCAGGTTTGATGATTTCTTATCATGCTAATTAAGCATTTTCTAATATATATTGAGCCTTAATTGATGAGATGTAAATAAATTTATAAAATTTAACCATTTTAGTTGGTTATGTAAACCTTGTTACACACTTTCACAATATGTTAATGCCAAAGAAGTAACTTATGACTTTGTGATAATAAACATCCAATCAATGTAAATTAAATTGGAGATAATTAATGTTAAATTAATTTCCAATCTTGTTGGAAGACCAAAATGTAGCAACCTACAAAGTAGCAAAAAGAAAAAATAACTAAGAATATTTCTATATTTGACTTTTATAATTTTATACATATGTTATTAAATGCGGGTCGATTTAGTTTATTGGCGATTTGACAACGTTTAATCTACCAACCAAACCAAACCACCAATTTTATTAGTCAATCCGCACTACCTAACCTCTCAAACTGCCTTAGGGTGGTATGGAATGGAGCAGATTGGTTTGGTTTGGCAGAGTGGGCCATTTTTTGTACATCCCTAATCGTGGCTTTCTTAGTTGCTTGTAATTAAATAATCTGTTTTTTAGAATTAGCATTTCCAACACAAAATGGCCGTTTTTTTTACAATTTTTTTTATGGTGATAGGAAAAATAGTGCAATCAAGTTGCATTAATTCCATGTGTGGATGTATAATGCAAACAATTTTTTTGCAATTTATTTATTTATTTATTTTTTTTACATTCATGACTTTGAATGTGATCAATGGAAAATTATATTTTTTCTCAATACCTGTTTTTTTTTTTTTTTAAACGCGATGACAATATTCCAATAAACACATCCTTTTTTTGTTTCTTTTCTCATTTTTATTGATACAAAGAAGTTGCCAAATGCAAAGAGAGCAATGAGGGGGGTGGGGTAAAAGCCTAAAGTCATGGTTGCACACCACAATTTGTAAAATTGAGAGAGATATAAGAATGGGATCAGCTCATCACTTCCCTTTTTTTAGTTCAGAGGTAATAAAAAAGTATTAGGACAACTTCAATTTTAGTTTGAATCCTAAAAGTTTCTAATGGGAAACTCGCATGATAGGCTATTAGCTCAATGATAGAGCTCTTGATAATTGCATGCAAGAATAACAAGATGATCTAAAGTAAGAGCGAGCATAGTAATAATAATAATAAATTAAACATAGTACTTTGCCTAAAATAAATTGTAACATCTACCAGTGCAATCTCTACTCCACCAACCAAGGCAGGGTCATCAATAGCGGCTACTAAATGTTTCTTGCAGCTATGAAATAAAAGCAAGCATAAAATGATTAGGAGAACTACCGCATAATTGATAAACTAAAAAATATATTACTTAAAATAATGGGAGTGCACATGATATTAGTGCTGTAATTTCGAGGGAGAGCAATGAGCGGAAAAAAAAAATCAAAAAAAAAGAAGAAGGATAATAGCCTAAAATCATGCCATGAAGTCACGATTCTACCCATAATCGTGGTGGCGCACCACGATTTTAGTACTGTAACAACAGCTAGGGCGAGAACAAGGGGCTGGAAAAAAGAAAGAAAGGATAATACCCTAAAATCTTGCCATGAAATCACGATTTTAGTGCTGTAATTATAGCCACGGCGAGAGCAAGGGGCAGGAAAAAAAATGGATAAAAGCCTAAAATCGTGCGAGGAGTCACGATTCTAGCTTAAATCGTGGTGACCCACCATGATTTTGTTGCTATATATATGCTTTACGTTGCCTATATAAAATTTGTATACAGTAGAAAATCGTGTTTGTCAACCACAATTTGGAGTCCATATTCCTTTTTTACACAACTCTGGTTGGTGTATAAAAAATGTATATAGGCCCTGAAATTGTGTTTGAGTGACATGATTTTACGTATATCGTGCCTGGCCACCACGATTTACTATAGATTTAGAAATAAGTTTTATTTCACCCCATATTTTTAAATAAGTTGGTTAATCATCGTACAATAGGAAAAGACCCTACTGTTAAACTAGCTTACCGTGTAAATTAGTCTTGTATAATTGATTTAGACATTTGATGAAAATATACTATAAAATTGACTAAAATGAGAATTAAATTTGACAAATTACTTAAAAGTGTTACAATACTAGCATCAGTGTCTCTCTAACCTTCGCAGACCACCCTTCACCTTATAATTTGGCATAAGTGAGCCTTCCATGTAACGGTGACATGGGCCACGTGGTGTCACGAATAATGGAA